>CM033399.1:22449567-22911585 GCA_019426215.1 Buddleja alternifolia | reverse complement strand
GAAGAGACTAAAAAATATTGCTAGCACTTGAGTGTTCTTTACGATCAAGTTAGTAGCCACGAGCTTGCCATCTACGGTCAAATTCATCAATCTGGTTCACAATATCAAAAATGGCCTCGCATTTGCGAGTCATGTCATGTTCATGACCCATCTTACTAACAATTTCACCTAGCCTTGCGTCTGTAATATCAGTGAATTTGTTTAGGTACCATTATTGGACCATATGCCATCATCCTTTTTTCTTTTGCCCTTTGTTTGATACTTTGGTTGTAGTGCTACTACATAGTTGACCTACTGAAGGAGATTGTGGTACAACCAAATCAGACATTTAGAGCTCAACCACCGGCATGTACGATGTATCTATGTCTCTAAATGTGTGTCGAGAGGAGACTGTGGTTAACTTTCGGTGTGTAATATACCATTCAAAGCATCATGAAAGTTTTCCACTCCGTTATCATCAGCTCGGTCTTTCCCAAATACCTCACACCAAGAACCATAGTAAGGCCAAGATTCGTATAGTATAGTACGAGCATTGAGTTCATTATGCAAAGAAAAATCATAAAAAACATTATTTATTATACGTGCCAAAAAAATGTATGCATACATAATTGATCACAAATCAATTTCTATCGGGTGTTTTTTCCCCTACTTTTAGGTACCTGACAAGCTATCTCCCATGATTCATAGTCGTCCGTCTAAATCATTTTTGTCGTTGAGTTCCACCTAACCCCGGTGCCATCAAAATAGTGTATAGTGAGTTGTATTACTTTTTCTAAGAATGCATTTTTGAACTTATATGGGATTGGAATGCAGATCAGTGCACGGAAACTTCTTCATCATCTTGTCTTGTAGACCGTTCAAATACCCAACTCGTAAGCCATTATCAGATTTCCATCCACCAGTTAAAAGTTCCTTAAGCGCTTGCACCAACACATCTTCTTTCGGTCTATTTCGGTCTAGTCCACATCTGCCTGCATACCACTGCCTTCTTCCCCCTACAATTAGTCCCATTACTTGTAGTATTTGCCATTTCAGGTAATCTGACAAAGAAATTATTGTCCTAAGTAGAAGACGTACAAATACATCAATATGAAATATTATCTTCTAATTAACCCAAACTATACTAAAAATATGACACAAACTGGCCATACTAAGTTATACATACACAAGTAAAGGGAGAAGGGGAACTAGCAAAATTAAAAGCACACCCGAAAGCACCATAAAAAATATTGCCACCACATAAATGCTTTAAAATTCAGTTTGAACAATTAACAAAAATACAAGAACAAATTAAGCAACAATAAACACAAATCATAAAGAATCAAATAAACAAATGTTTCTAATGACCACCCGTCCATTATGTGAACAATTCATTGGTAAGGTTATCAAGCACATAGACCACTCTTTAGATGAGTCAATACTCTCAACATAGTCGACTTCAACTGGTTAATCATCATTATATCTCTCTTGATGATTTTCTGGGACTTGTGCCTCTGTCAGGTCAATCTCCATCTCACGATGAATGAAATTGTGCAGTAGCGAACAACCTAAAATCATTCGGTTCTGAGTACTTAAGGGATAAAAGGTCGTGCTCCTCAAAATATCCCCATCTCCACTTCATTATGCCCCATGTACGGTCAATAACATTGCACGTTTTCATATGTCTCTGGTTATAAACTCCTTCGCATCTTGCGGAGCACGACAACCTTCAGACCATTCATCTAAATGATATCTTACGCTTCTGTACGGTGTTAGAACCCGTGACAATTCATGTAACCGTTGTCACACAAGTAGTATTGACCGGTATTTAAAAGAAAATATGTGAACTAAGTTATTACACGTATTAATTATTTAAATATATAAACAGGTATAACTATCAAAACAAATAATAACATAATTGACCATTGGGTACTTTCAATCCATTGGCTCGGTTAATCGACAGCCGAACCCTCCCCGGCAACATGTGAAAAAAATTCATATCTCGGCCAACCACTCCAAGAACGTTTACACTTATTCCTCCTTTCCTATTGTGATATCTTCATTTATCGAATAGAGGTGTTTGAACATCAATATAGGTACCGTCAAGTGTACCAAGGCATCCTTGTATTTTCAGGAGCAAATCCATTAATTAATTCTTAATATACATGCGTGTAATGCATCACATTACCAATAAGAATAAAACCCATTATACAAAGATAAAACATTTGACACCTTGAAAGTTTTCCATCTCGTCACGGTGCATTCATCATTCACATGTTTGGTGTCACAAGAATGAGGAGATGTAGTTTAAGCAATGTCGTGAGTACCGCGTTGAAATATAGGCCGACGGTGTGACCCGATCTAACATGATCAAACTTAATTGTCCGATTCTTTTTGTGATAAGATATAACAGTCAAAGAGAAGCACACTTTTTTTTCTAATTGAACATACTTCATCTAAACCCCCAACATTCTATAACAAATAGCATAACCTAGTAAACGTACCTATGTCCATTCTCAGTTGGCTATGACAATCAGCATCATTGTTACCAGTTAGTCAAAAGACTTAGGATATTTGATCTGGCTCCTATGGGCCATAATATATCTAACTATACGCACCCTTATTGCTCGAAAGCCTAATCGATCGTTACTTAATATGGATAACAAATTATTTAGAAACCACAACATTAAAAAATGGTGAAATCCACAAACAGAAATGACAATAGTTGTCATTTTCTTTTTATTACTATTGTCATTTTTATTTTTATTTATTTTTCCATCAAAAAAAAATGACAATAGTAATAAAAAGGCACAGAACTAACTAAGATTGAAAAGGGCAAAAATACACATCCAAACCTCCAAAAATACACACTGAAATGCAAGAAATATAAGTGTATACCAAAAATACAAGCTGAAATCCACGAAAGTCACATTCAAATTCAACCAAAACTGAAATAGAATATACCAAAATAAAAAACTACCATTCATATGTCTTAGTCATGTTGCTGAAGAGAACACTCCAAACACATTAATAAGATTTTTAAGTAAAAAATATACTTAAAAACAATTTGAAAACGAAGAATCCGCATCAACATAGCTTCACCCATGGTACCCATGACAAATTGGGTTACAAACAGAAAAATAACTCTTCATCAAAATAGAACTAAGGAAAGCTAACTTCTACAAACATTAAACCCTAATAAATTCTAAGCAATTAAACAAGAGGATATGCAAATTGTACAAAAATAAAGGGTAAAATAAAAAAGGAAAGTGTAGTGGGATATTTATAGGAAAGGGTAAAATTGTCTTTACACACAGCATGGAGTATTAAACCAAGTTGATGGGTTTAACAAGAATCACCTCAAGAGGTTTGTTGGAATAACCATGGTACAATGGTTCTAAGACTGGGTCGTGGGTTTGTTGGCTTATTCTAGTCAGCCAACCAAACAAGGAATTACATGTGTCAGAATAAGTCAACTCATGTAAACCAAGCAACCAAAAGAGTCTGTCTAGTACTTGAACCTCAAGCTGTGAATTCAAGCCAAATTTCCAACCCAAATATATATACCTAAACATACATGAAACAATCATATTACTTATTTTCTAATATCATCATATTGCCGCTAATTGTAACCAGGAAAAAAAATTATTGCTACTAATCATATTTACAAAACTAAACAAAAGCGACAGTAGCGGCTACAGACATATAAAGTAGCACAACATTTCACTTGAAAATTAAATGATTGTATGACTGCATCAAAAAGACAAACTGTAACGCCAGCCTCGAGCCCAAATTCAACCAGACCCATAAAAAGGCCTACTCGCCTTATTAATTACCATATGTGATCCATGCTAATTTTATTCAATTTAATTTGTTATGTTTTAAGGAGTCCCACTGTCAATTTAGAATTTAATTAAGATTTGAAAGTTGAGTCATAGCCACTACCTGATTAGTGATTTAGTGGTAGTAGTAGTTTCTTTGTTTCTAGATTTGTTATTATTACTTATTTGTAAGTTTTTCCAGTTACGTGAAGTATAGAAGAATTCAGACATTTAATTATTCTTTTTTCTCTTTTCTAGATATTATTCCCATTTCGAATCGGGATATTACATTGGTGCTCTTGTAGAGAGATGCCGCCTCGAAAAACTCATAGTACCGCCAGTCCCACATCCACATAAGAGGTTGTCGCTCACCTTTTGAAACGATGAAAGACGTCCAAATCCAAATGGAGGAACAAAAACTCAAATTGCAATCAATCATGAAACCACCTAACAGATTCTAGCCCACCTTCAATCCCTCACTTTTACACTCCATTCACTGCAAGAATGCCTCCCTCCGCCTACGGCTGCCCAGCAACCAAAACCCCCTCCACACCGTAGAACCCTTACCACGTCGGCACCTCCTCCCAACAAACCATACACGTACCCAACCCCCCAACCAAACTTTTTCCCTCAGTGAAACCTCCAAAAATTATCCTAAACCATTTTGACGGTACCAACCCATAGGATTAGCTATTTCAAGCTGAAATACTAATACTTTTCCTACTACCAAACCCCTACTGAACAACATGTTTCACTTGTATCATTCTATATGACTGGCGACGCTCTCAGTTAGTATAAGTGGATGTACACGAATGGCCAAATTTCAATGTGAGAGGTATTTACCCAGGCATTGCAGTTGCGTTTTGGTCCGTCAACATATGACAACCACCAAGCAGAGCTCTTCAAGCTCCGCCAAACTGGAACTATCACTGAATAGCTGGTACCCTTTGAAAAGCTTTGCAATTGCGCTGTAGGATTACCGAGCACTATTATTCTAAACTGCTTCATCTCGGGCCTTAAACTCAAAATTCAATAAGAACTCGCAATCCATAAACCCGCTACCATAACTGAAGCCATCGAGTTAGCCAAACTCATTGAGGATAAACTCAAGGATCAAAAATTCCGCCAATAACGTTTTTCGCACCTACCCCCACTATCAAACCTGTAACTATAATTTTCAGAATAACCCACATCAACCTCCACTACTTCCTGCACCTCCCCGACCCCGATCCCTACCTCCACTGCCTATTCACTGTTTATCACTAGCTGAAATGCAACATCGCCAAAAGCAAGGACTATGTTTCAATTGTGATGAGAAATTCAAACCCGGGCATCGCTGTAAATCACTAGAATTTCTTACTCTAATCACCACGGGTATTGATGACCTCAACCCACTATTTTTTTAACACCCATTCCGATAATCACCTAACCAGATTCAGACGAAACCCCCGTACCTTCTGACCGATTAATCAAAAACACCCAACCCTTCACGCCTTGTTGTTGAAGCCGCATCGGAGAGATCTCCCATCTACGCTGATCGATTTCACAAAAAGTGGATGTTGGTCCTAAATGACATACGAAAAGGATCTAGAAGGGGGAGTTGAGTAGACCCTGAAGTTTTCTTTTAACTTCAAATATTTTCTTGCCTCTTAAACTATTTTGAATGCTTGGAAAGCAAAGCGCTTTGTTAAGCGCAGGAAGGAGATAACTTAGATTTAGTAATTTTAGCAATTACCAAAGTAGGGTAAAGCTTAGATCGCTTAATTCGGGATAGCACAGCGGAATGATTTTGTTACTTAGTGTTCGGTTTCCTAATTAGTTGCTTGACTGATTTTAATGTTTTTAAAGAATATAATGCAAATGATAGATAAAGCAATAGAATAGTAAAGTAAATAACACAAGCTATGAAAGGTTCAATGGACGATGTAATCCCAACTACGTTCTTCTTCTCCTTTGCACTCAAGAAAATCCACTAAATGATTACCAAAGTATTCACACAGATGACTTCTACAAATGATGAATAACTATGAAGATGATCTTGAGCTCCTTGATCACACAGACTTCAACTCTACTAAGATCTCTTCAACAAGCTTCTTTAACCCAGAAATAATGATTTACAAGCAACTTCTTCTTCACACAGAGAATACAGGTTGGAGGGTTTTTGTCACTAGGGTTTGTTTGATTTGGAAGTTCAAACAACTTGAAATATATGAATAATAGAGTAGGGTTCTTTAAGGAAAATATTTGAGATATTGGTGACTGTCTTTAGGATGTATGAAAACCTTAAATGATTTGGATATGGTGATTTAAAAGCTTTTCTTGGAAGAATTATGGATTTGATATTCAGCAAAGATTGTGCAACTTAGCTTGAATAGAAGTTCGCGTGTATTTATTCTTTTATGTTTAGGGTTTGCTGAAATGTCTTATTTATAGGAAATTCTTGGAGAGAGTGTCCTTGGACACATGTGCTGGCGCGTGCCTTTCACTCGCGAGTGAAACTACTTCCATTCTGAAATCTTTGAAATTCTGCTGTTCCGATTAGATGTGACAGTCTAGTCAATGGCAGCTTGTACGTACGTCAAATGGCCTTATCAC
Organism: Buddleja alternifolia; assembly: GCA_019426215.1. NCBI lineage: Eukaryota > Viridiplantae > Streptophyta > Magnoliopsida > Lamiales > Scrophulariaceae > Buddleja > Buddleja alternifolia. The sequence continues at coordinate 22,905,190 of CM033399.1, read as the reverse complement.
ATTTAATGTACTTATTAGGCATTAAATGCATTTGAATTTATTTCCTGATGAAAATAAATGCCTTTATTGATTGCATTTAAGTCCTTGAGGTGAATCTCAGTCGCTTGGTTACTTAGACGCTGATTCAGAAATCCTGAAATGTCTTTACTGTTTGATAGACACTTAAGACAATCTTAATCTTCATTTAGCTTCAGAAGCTAATCTTCAACTTTCTCTTTGATGGACTCAATTACAATTCTATCAGGGATTGAGTATCCAATACTTAGTCTAAAAACTATAAATATAAAAACTCAAGCCTAATGAAATAATAAACTTTCAACGCTTATACATATTTTCTATGAAACCTTAAACTTACATTCTTTTTGGGGTCTAAAATAAAATCCTATCTTTTCATCATCAAAACATCTAACATGAAATTTTTTAACAATTTTTCCTTTTTTGATGATGTCAAGACTTTAACTTTTTTATAATTTAAGAGTTAGACAAAAGCCAAAAGATGTCATAAGTTAGCATTAGAAAGTTAGGTTAGTTGGCTAATAGTTAGATTAGTTTCAACAAGATGTTTCAGTGTCAAACATTCATTTATATATATGACCTGAAGAGCATACAATGTTTGTACTGAAATATAAGCAAAAGAAAATATAAGGAATAGATAGAAATATTCAAGCAATTATTTTCTTTGTTGTCGCTTTGTTGCTGCATCTCTTTCCTCAGCATCAAAGATCTCTCTAGCGAGATCCAGAAGGACTATATCGATGTCCACCATTGTTGTATATTATTCTTCATTATAGTCATCTATGTTCTTCACAACGCTTTCTCAAAATTCAAGGAACCTCTCAACCCATTTTCTCGGTTGAATACCAAGCGTCCTGATGAGATCATGGTAGATGTCTCGAACTTTGTCATTCGAAGCTTCCAATTGAGCAGCCTTCTCAGAGGTGCGGCATATGGGTGAAAATCCATGCCTTCGAGAAAATCGACTTCCAAGTCAGGTAGCTTATGCCTCTGCCTAAAGTATCTTGGCTTGCGCATTTTGGTAACTTTCTATTTATTGCTTTTGATTTTATCAAACATTCCACGCCAATTTTTATTATCGGTTTTGGAATCAACGGCTTTGGCTTTTGGCATATCATCCCCCCTTCTTGACATTATCAACAGGCGTGGATTTTGAGAATGTCTTTTTCGAGGAGTTTGACTTCATCGAACTAAGAGAGCAACTTGCTCAGCGATACTTTGAGTGACTGGATTTGATTTATTATGTCGCTCGGCATCCGCAGATGCATTTTGAGCAAGAGATTGCAAAATTATTGAGGTCAGGGTTTTGAGAAGTGGACAGACTTGATTGAGAACTGTCGTAGAACACTGAAGGGCTTCATTTTTTACATCCCTTATCCGAGTGTGTCGCATTCCTTGAATGCAATCCGCATTTCGAGTCTCAAGTTGAGAGCAGGACCCTTAGATTTCTATAAGGGAGTTCCTGATCGCTTGCCTGAATAACTTTCAGAATCTGAGTCGCTTGAGGACTGATAAGAGGTGTTTTTACGTGTTTTTAAGACCGTAATTCTTATGATTTGGATTCACTTATTACTTAAATCATGTCACATTTGCATTTAATAAGTGTGTTAAGTGAATACAGGTAATAAATGAGAATACATGAAGAAAAGGGAAGAAAAACGATGTACAAAACAAGTTCAAACATGTTTTTCAACACTTAGGCGGTTTATGCATCTCCTACCACATTCGAGCGATAATTATGTATATTTCGAGACCGAATTGGACAACATTTCCTTCTACAAAGTTGTAGATCTATGTCTTAGCTTCAAATGAGAACTTGAATCATCCAAATCGGAGGTCTATAGAGATAATTATGAAGGAAATACGATTGTTGCGCCGAACAGAGAAGTATATGCGCCAGGACACGCCCTAGCGCATTCCTAGTCACGCCTAGGCGTGGACAGTCCGAATCTTACTTCTTTTCAGCCTAAATTCCAGCTCTTGATGATGGGAAGGAATCACTTGTAGCCATAATTCTGCACATGTGTTGAGGGGGAGTGTCATAAGTGTATTTCTTGGTAGATTTACTTTATGGAATTTTATACTACACACTTTAGAGTAATGGAGGACACAAGAGAGGAACAACACATGGGAGGAAGAAGAATCTACACCTATAAAGCTAATCATCTCTTGCATTCATTGGAAAGGAGAGAAAGAGGGGAGGAAGGGACCGATCCAAGAGAGAGAAAGGAGAGGGAGAAGGATTCTTGGATTCATCATCATCATTGGAGAAAGAATATTCACTTGGAGTTCTATCATCATTTACTTAGAGGGAGTTTTTATAGTCTTTTCATTTTGATTCATGTCTATGAATATGTGTATTTACTCATTATTATTTTTCATATTATCTATTATGAACTAATTTCATAAGACTAAGGCCATGTAAGGTCAAATTGTGATATATGCTTATAATAGATGATTGTTGAGGTTGTTCTTATATTGTTATGTGATGTGAATTGTGTTTTTGTCTATCTTGCATATACTTGATCACTATATGTTAGAATCTTATGCCTAGGTTAATATTTCGGGAGAAAATTGACTTAGGATGCAAGAAATTCACATCATGACCCGCAACTAATGAGGAATTGCCCTAGACATAGGTAAAGATTCTCGGGTGAAGTCGTTCGATTCAAATCGAGTGAACTCTAGTACATTAATGCATGTTTAGTGGTTAGATTTCCGGATAGGGATATTTAGGAAATCACGATCTAAGTATAGGAGTTTATACACGAGACATCGGTTATTCTCTACCTTAGGAGTTTTCACCATAACAATATAAGAGTAATTCTACAACAAGAGCCTTTATAAGTATATTTGATCAATTTGGACCTAGCATGTGCCTTAGTCTCCCTTTACAATTGGTTTTAATTCATTTGCATAACCTTGTTCTTATTGTACACGTTTTTACATTCAAGTTACTTTTATTGTAGTTGTTCTTTGTATAAAATCATAAACTAGAATTTAAGTCTCCGTGGTTCGACAACCCGGACTTTTCGTCCACACTTATTACTACACACGACTAGTGCACTTGCTATCATAGCACGTTAGCTTTTAGCGTGTCAAGTTTTTGGCGCCGTTGCCGGGGACTTGTTCATTTTAGTTTTTAATTTTTCATTTTCATAATTCTTAGTTTTTCGTTTATTTGTAACCTTTCTTTTATTTTATTATTCTAATTTTGTTCTTGTGTTTAATTTTTAGGTATAAATTGTGGTGCATGACCCGCTCTTCTAACGAGCCTCTATACAATTTTGAGCCGGAGATAGAGCGTGTTCTTCGATCTAGTAGACGAGCTCGAGAAATGGCCGACAATCTAAATCCAAATGGGAATTTTTCCGACATAAATCTCCCAGAAAACAGGGAATGGTTGCAAAATCTATTCCAAGCTATGCAACCGGCACCTCCTCAAAGACTTCCATCGGTCCGAGAAAGTCTACCTCCAAGGGTCCACACCATACCGGGGCCCGTCGTCTTTCCAAATTTCTTTGCACCAAATTATCACATTCCGTCACACATCTTTAGCATGGTGCAAAGCGAACCCTTCTATGGAGAACCCCATGAATCACCTCATGAGCATTTGGAGACTTTAGACGATACTCTCATGACTACCCAATTTCATCCACGGGATCTCGATGCAATTCGTCTAAGAGTCTTCCACTTCTCATTAAAGGAAAGGGCGACCATGTGGTACAAATCTCTACCACCCCAATCCATCACAACATGGGGACAATTGGTCGAAGCCTTTTTGAGTAAATTCTTTCCACCCTCAAAAATCAACGAGCTAAGGAGCAACATTAAGGAGTTTAAGCAAGGGAATCATGAGTCCTTAGCTGAGGCATGGGCTAGATATAAAAACATGCTCCGAAAATGTCCGGATCACAACCTAAGATTGAGTGAGCAAGTATTACGATTCCATGATGGAGTCCGTTCGCGCATCCGAAATAGGCTCAATGCCGACGCCGGTGGTGATCTCCTTGGGCTCGATTGCCAAAGTGTGTGGGACAAGATTGAGCAATTATCCCGGGAAGATGAACTCTATCCCGATGATGAAGAAGTCACACCCACTAAAAAGATTGCTTGTGTTCAAGAGTTGGGCGAAGAAGTTGCTTTGGAAACAATGGTTGGCAATGTAAACTATGTCGGAAATGCTAATCGATCTCAATTGAACTTTCATGTGCCCGAAAATTTTCCAAGGAGGCCCAATCCGGCACAAAATGCCCATCCCGGCGTCTATCAAGCACCAAGGCCCCCATTCAACAATAACCAAGCTCAAAGGCAAGGTAATCCTCATATACAAAGGCAAGTAAGACCTCTTACAATCGATGAGCGTCTCGATGAACAAATAAAGAAGTCGGATTCAGCAATCAACGAACTCCGTACTATGATGAAGGATTTAATGATGGAGATGAAGGATATGAAAACACAAATGGGTCAATTATCCTCCGCCATGAGCGGGAGAGCCCCGGGAACTCTACCAAGTGACACGGAAAAGAATCCGAAGGAGCAATGCCATGCCATTACCTTAAGAAGTGGCAAACATGTCGCAAATGATGTTGTTCGCACATGCGCGCCCGAGCGCCCAGATTACCACGCCCAGGCGCAGGAACCAACCCACAGTGAACAAGTGCTTCGCACTTTCGCGCCCAAGCGCCCCGATGATCACGCCCCGGCGCCCGAGTCCCGGCGCCCCAGCGCCGAATGCGGCGCCCCGGCGCCCAACACATCACATCAGGAGAAATCGTTTCGCACTGATGCGTCCGAGCGTCTGTCGAGTCCCGCCCAGGCGCCCGAGTCACAGCGCCCTGGCGCCGATTTCCGCGCCCAGCCGCCACCTCCTAAATCGTCCACCACGGGCCCTTCAACTCCAACGCATCCTCCCATCGAGGTCCGTCTGCCATTTCCAAATGCACATAGAAAAAAAAAGGAGATGGATCCAAGTTTCTTTCGGATCTTAGCAATTCTTCGTGAGGTTAGAATTAATATTCCTTTTATAGACGCAATTTTACAAATGCCAAATTACGTGAAATTTTTCAAGGATATTTTATCTAACAAACAAAAGTGGGAGGAAAACGAAACGGTATGCCTAACCGAGGAATGCTCCGCCGTATTGCTTAACAAATTACCAATGAAACTTGAAGACCCTGGGAGTCTCACTATTCCTTGCACGATTGGGCCATTATCCTTCGAAAAAGTTTTATGTGACTCTGGAGCTAGCATCAACCTCCTTCCGTACTCTCTCTTCAAAAAGTTGGGCCTTGGTAATCCAAAGCCGATTTCAATGAGCCTCCAACTTGCCGATAGATCAATCAAGAGACCACGGGGAATAATCGAAGATGTAATCGTTCAAGTCGACAAGTTCTACTTCCCGGTTGACTTTGTGGTTCTTGATATGGAGGAAGATGTTGAGGTACCCCTGATCCTAGGAAGACCATTCCTAGCCACTGGTAAGGCGGTAATCGATATTGCCAATGGTAAGCTAACCTTAAATGTGGGAGATGAAAAGGTCACCTTTGATGTTTTTAAAGTGCTTAAACACCCATGTGATCCTGACTCATGTTTACGCATCGATGTATTTGATATGTTGATTGATGAGACTTTTCAGGCACAAATGGTAGACGACCCATTGGAGACATGTCTTTCCAAATCTATGGATGTCGATTCAGCGAGTGAAGAACAATTGGAAACCATGTTTAGCGTAGAGAAGCCACCTCTTTACCACGTCATTGGAGCTAAAAAATTAGAAAGATCACTCTTGGCTCCTCCTCGCCCTTCTATCGAAGAGGCCCCTATCCTTGAGCTTAAACCATTACCATTACATTTGAAATATGTATTTTTAAATGATAATGAGACTCTACCTTTAATTGTCTCATCTTCTTTGACAGGAGAACAGGAGAAGCAACTAATGAGAGTATTGAAGGCCAACAAAAAAGCCTTCGGATGGAAAATTGCGGATATAAAAGGCATAAGTCCAGCAGTGTGCATGCACAAAATACTCATGGAGGAGTCCGCAAAACCTACACGCCAACCACAAAGACGGTCAAATCCACAAATACAAGAGGTGGTAAAGAAAGAAGTTATAAAACTACTCGATGCAGGTATAATCTATCCTATCTCTGATAGTGCATGGGTAAGCCCGACTCAAGTAGTACCCAAGAAGGGCGGAATAACTGTGATAGAAAATGCGAACAATGAATTAATCCCTACTCGAATGCTTACCGGGTGGCGTGTGTGTATAGATTATCGCAAGTTAAATGATGCGACTCGTAAGGACAATTTTCCCCTCCCATTCATTGACCAAATGCTTGAAAGGTTAGCCGGACATGATTTTTATTATTTTCTAGATGGGTATTCCGGCTATAACCAAATTGCCATAGCACCCGAGGACCAAGAGAAAACAACTTTCACTTGTCCATATGGCACGTTCGCTTATAGGCGGATGCCGTTTGGATTATGCAATGCCCCGGCCACATTTCAACGATGTATGATGGCGATCTTTCATGACATGGTCGAAGAATTCCTTGAGATTTTTATGGATGATTTTTCTGTTTTTGGAACTTCATTTAACACATGTCTTGATCATTTGGACCGTGTTCTAAAACGTTGTGAGGAAACAAATCTTGTTTTGAATTGGGAAAAATGTCATTTTATGGTCCGGGAAGGGATTGTACTAGGTCACAAAATCTCCCAAAAAGGGATTGAAGTGGACCAAGCCAAGATTGAGGTAATAGAAAAGCTTCCTCCACCTACATCGGTGAAAGCCGTGAGGAGCTTTCTTGGTCATGCCGGCTTCTATAGGCGATTTATCAAAGATTTTTCCAAAATTGCAAAGCCGTTATCTAACTTGCTTGTCAAAGATGCACCATTCAATTTTGATTCCCTTTGTTTACAGGCCTTCATGACTCTTAAGGAGCTATTGATATCCGCTCCCATCATGGCACCTCCCGACTGGAGTTTGCCCTTCGAATTGATGTGTGATGCTAGTGACACCGCGGTGGGTGCGGTCCTTGGCCAAAGGAAGGATAAGGTATTTCAAACCATCTACTATGCTAGTAAGACTTTAAATGATGCACAAATGAATTACGCAACCACGGAAAAAGAATTACTAGCCATAGTATTTGCATTTGACAAGTTCCATGCTTATCTCATTTTGAATAAAGTAATTGTGTACACCGATCACTCCGCATTAAAATACTTACTTGCCAAAAAGGATGCAAAACCTAGACTCATTAGGTGGATTTTACTTCTTCAAGAATTTGATGTAGAAATTAAGGATAAGAAAGGAGTAGAAAATGTTGTTGCCGACCACTTGTCTAGGATAGAGGCTCCTACCCCCGAGTGCGTGTATGATAAACCTATTTGTGAGGAGTTTCCCGATGAGCACTTGTATGCTATACACAATAATGACGATCCTTGGTATGCCAATTATGCAAATTATCTTGTCACGGGAGTTCTTCCTCCGGATATCACTTATCATCAAAAGAAGAAATTCCTATTTGATGTGAAGCGATATTTGTGGGACGAACCATATCTATTTAAGATTTGTGCAGATGGCCTCATTCGACGATGTATCCCTGAGGAGGAAACAACATCAATTCTCACCCATTGTCATGATATGTCGGTAGGTGGTCACTTTGGACCTTCTAAAACAGTGGCTAAAGTGCTTCAATCAGGTTTCTTTTGGCCTACTCTTTCTAAAGATGCATTTTTGTATGTTCAATCTTGTGATAGGTGTCAACGAACAGGTAACATCTCTAAAAGACACGAAATGCCATTGCATAACATGCTTGAATGTGAACTATTTGATGTGTGGGGTATTGATTTTATGGGACCTTTCCCTAGTTCTTGTTCTAATAAGTATATTCTTGTTGCGGTCGACTATGTCTCCAAATGGGTCGAAGCCGAGGCTTTACCAACTAACGATGCTCGGGTGGTTACTCGATTTTTAAGAAACAGGATTTTCACTCGTTTTGGAACTCCTAGAGCTATCGTTAGTGACGGGGGCACCCATTTTTGCAACAAACAATTCGAACACTTATTGAACAAGTACGGGGTACGGCATAAAATCTCAACCCCATATCATCCCCAAACGAGTGGTCAAGTGGAGGTGTCAAATCGGGAGATTAAACGCATTCTTGAAAAAACGGTTAACGCATCTAGAAAAGATTGGTCCCTTAAACTAGATGACGCCTTGTGGGCATATAGAACCGCGTTTAAAACTCCGATTGGCATGTCCCCATATCGCCTTGTCTTTGGAAAAGCATGTCACTTGCCGGTTGAGCTCGAACATCGCGCTTTTTGGGCTATTAAATTTCTAAATTTTGATTCCCAACTCGTAGGTACCAAGCGTTTACTCCAATTGCACGAACTTGAGGAATGGCGCCATCAAGCGTATGAGAATGCCAAGCTTTACAAGGAGCGAACGAAAACTTGGCATGATAAGCGTATCATTCCTCGGGAATTTCACGAAGGAGACAAAGTGTTACTATACAATTCTCGCCTTCGACTTTTTCCCGGGAAACTCAAGTCAAAATGGTCAGGACCGTTTGTTATATCTGTGTTTATGCCTCCGGTGCTATTGAACTTATAACAGAAAATGGACGGACCTTCATGACAAACGCCCAAAGGTTAAAGCATTACATTGGAATTGACGGGTCAAGGGATAAAGTGACCATACCCCTCCGGGATCCTTAGCAACTTTTTGTCTCACGTCGAGCTACCGACTCTAAACTAGCGCTTCTTGGGAGGCAACCCAAGTTCCTTCGACTTCGTTTTATTTTGATTACTCTTGCTTAATCTTTGTTAGTTGTGTTAATTTTAGTGTGAATTGTTATTTTTCCTTTTGTTTACAGGAAATGGAATGAAATTTGCAACACAGCAACATCCACGCCTAGGCGCCATGTCTCCCGCGCCCGGGCGCCTCTTTCTTCAGTACAGGACATGCTTCGCATTCTCGCGCCCAGGCGTACGATACTACACGCCCCGGCGCCTAATCATAGGCGCCCAGGCGTCAAAATCCTACGCCAGGGCGCCCCGAGAGCTATTTTTGTCCAATTCCTTTCGCATTCCCGCGCCCAAGCGTGCCCCATATCGCGCCCAGGCGCCAAGCTCACGACGCCAAGGCGTCCCCCTTACACGCTCAGGCGCGGCGTAAAACTCAAAGACTTCAATTGATTCGCATTGAGGCGCCTAGGCGCCGATGTACGCGCGCCCGGGCGCCGCGCAGGTATAAACTTAACCTTGGCTAACAAAATCAGATCTATTTCTCAAATTTCTCTCTCTCTCTTCCGACTGCCGAGCAACAACCATCAAATCTCCACCTTAAAGCCGCCATTGGACCTGCCCGAACCACCGTCTTCCACCACTCACCACCGTAAAACTGCAATGTCCGTTTTCTCTCGATCAAAAGGTGAGTGAATAGCTGCGTTCTTGCTCATTTCCGATTAGTCAATCAGTATCAAGTATTCTTTCATCAGTGTTTTCGTTTCGGGCCTGAAATTGTTGCTTAATCTTGGTGAATATTCAATTGTGGGGAAATTTTCGGGATTTACAGATTTGGAGGATTGTTTGTGCACAATTTCAGTTTTGAAATACAGAATTATCGGGCTGTGTTATGAATTTGGGGATTACAGAGTTGAATTTACATTTGTGATTATAGTTCCGTTTTGCTGTGGAAATTAATTTTACATTTCAAGGTACCATTTCTGGTTGATTGTTGTGTGGGTTGCTGTTTTCGGGGGAGTAATCGGGAATTTGGTATATCGATTAAACGTCATTACTCTGCCAAAATTTCTAAAAAAAAATAAAAAAAATGCCGAAGCACACTTCCAAACAATCCAAAAGTAAAAAGAAAGTGGGAGAAGGGTCATCTAACGACCCTGAACTACCCATTGATTCGACTATTCCGACCCTTGACCCTCGATTTTCTGATCCGGAGGTCCAAATAATCTATCAATGCCTCCACCATCGAAATATCATTAAGGAGAAGTACTTAGTTACACAGGGACAACCTTCGGTGCAGAACTTGGTTGAGTTTCATCACTTGCAATATTTTTGTCGTAAGCCCGAGATTATTTGGGTCCCTTTGGTTCAGGAATTCTTTGGTGCGGGGGCATTTCATGAACTTACAGCCTCGAGATATAGTGCGCCTGAGCACACGGTTCGCCATACCACGGTGTCATATGATGTCGGAAAGATTCGGGAGATTATAGGTACTCCTAAGCCTCAACAGTGTGAATACACTACTCTTTATCACGGGGGACACCTACAAATTGATATGGATGAGTTAATGAGGGCCATAGCAAAGGAAGGTGAGATTTGGCCATCGGGCCAGGCCTATCTCCCCCGTCGAGCTTTACTTTCGGAGGCCACCTTTTGGCTTGAATTTATACGGTTCAATCTCATTCCTAGCACTAATAAGTCAGAAGCTAATAAACAAAGGGCCGCTCTCATTTTTTCCATCATGACTCGCAAAACTATTGACTTCTCAAAGTTGATTTTTGATTCTTTATTAGACCAGTTGAAGAAGTTCAAAAATGAGTTTGCTTGGGTAGTTGATCAGACGACACAACAGAGGATGGGAGTAGAGTCGACAAAGAAGAATCCTCTGATTTTTCCCTCCCTTATCACTGCTCTCTGTAACAAGCATAGAATTCAAGTTTCCCCTCTAGAGCGACCCGAGCCACCTGGTTCATCCATCACTATGCTTGCCGCTACTCCACACGCTCCCCCTCCTCCTGAGCGTTCTCGTCCACCTTCATCTGCTCATGGTGCAGAATCAAGCCACACTACATCATTTGATATGGATGCCCTTCGGCAGCTATTAAGGACAGAGATGCATACCATGATGAATGAAGGTTGTTCTTACGTTAGACAATTATTTATGGAGCAGGATGCATTTATGGGCCGGGGACCTTTCGACTACTCTTCGCCGCCTACTTTTTCGCATTCTTGTACACCTCCGCAAGATGATATGCCCGATGTAGGTGCAGGTGCTTTAGTTGTTCGGGTTGATTCTCCTCAGCATGTCGATGGTTCCGATGATTTGCTTAACGATGACCATATTTTAGGAGATGATGAGCCTGTTGAGGGTGGAGGGGATCATGATGATGTGGACGCCATGTTTGACGATTAGTCCCGTGTTATTTTCATTTCCTGAATTTTTTTTTTCTTAGATGTTTATTTGTGGTCTGTTTTTGAATTTTGATTAACCTTTGGAATTATGTTTTTTTTATTATTGATGGATTTTATTTTGTTTTTTTTCTTTGTGTGTGAAAAATATGCTATGCTTAACCGGATCATATGGATAGCACATGTTGATTTTGTAGTAGGATTCTCTTTCAACTACGTCGCGGTTGCTAAACTTGGGACAGAATATCCTCAAGAGAACTCGGGTTTGCTTTTCAGCACCCCTTATGGTGAAGTGTTCTCTTACTCAAATTTTTCTCCAACATTGGGGACAATGTTTGTTTTAAGTTTGGGGTACCATTCATGATCTATATATTTTTGTCTAGGTTTGGGGGTGGCATATAGTGTGAAATATTTATTTATTTATTTTTTTATCCGTATAAAAAAAAAAAAATGGCTTCCAATTGATGCATTGAAATTGATTGACTTGGAAAAATGGCATGATCTCTTGAAATAATTTGAATTTAATGGAATATATATCTTTGAAATTGCTCGTGGAGACACTAGACTAGGATTGATTTCCTTAGATGATTCACAATGCACATAAATCGAGGGTAGAGGAGTTGAGAGGATAACCATCTTGAGACACTTAAGGAATTTTTTCCGGAAATATTAACTTAGATTTCTCGTAAGGTTATAAGTTGAGTAGTAATTTTATATGCTAAACAATAAAGTGAAAAGGTTGAATTTTGGTATGACCAAAAGTGGTTAGGCTAATACGTACTGGAGGTGAAAAGTTTCATGCCTATATACTGTACTATTATGCTAATTTGAGCTAAGCTCAAGCCAAAAAGAAGTAAATTGTTTAAAAGATCTCGTTTTATTTCGTGGCCTTTGACACTCGAGTGATTAAATCCTTAGGAGTGTCTCTACACTTAATGCCCCAAAACTATCTAGTTTGGGAGTCATTGATCTAAAGCTTGTTACATGGGTGTCATAGAAAGTCTAATGGAATAAAACATTGCACATGATCTAGCCTTAATGAATTTAATGGAAGTTTCATACGAATTGAAAGATGAATGTTGAGATAATGAAATTTAAAATGGCTATGAGATTTTCTATAATTCTTGTGCTTTATGTTTGATCAAAAGTTGATAGATATGGGATTAATGTCCAAAATTTGGTAAGGATGCCTTTCGACTATAATACCTTAGATTTATTGTTCACTACACCCTAAGGAGTCTTTTCAAGTATTGGTGTCACATGAGCAAAAGTAGTTGATATGTATATATATTTGTGAACTTTAAAAGGTTGATTTTATGCCATTCATTCTTGTTAATCATGTTAAGGTGTATTGATTTGGTTGGATAAATTTTGTTAGATTTTGTGGGTATATCACATGCAAACCCTCACGAGACTATAACTCGTCCTTTGAAGTAACTCAAAGGTTTAAAGGCTTGTTGCACCCGCTAAGTGCAATCGTTTACTCCACGAAAGTGAGTTAGTTAGTTGTTTTGTTTTCTCCCATTGAATGATGTTGATCTTTGATAAGAGGCATTTTTACGTGTTTTTAAGCCCCTTTGCGTTTACGTTTTAGGTTCATTTATCGCTTAATTCTTGCTACATGTGCGTTTAATTCGTGCATTAAGTGATTTCAGGTCTTAAATGGATACAATCGAAGAACGGGATGAAAAACGACGTATAAAACAAGTTCAGGCCAATTTGCTTCTGTTGTCCGGGCCCAAGCGCCGAGAAATCAGGCGCCTAGGCGCCCGATTCTGAAAGGGGCGCCCAAGCGCCGAGAAATCAGGCGCCTAGGCGCCCGATTCTGAAAGGGGCGCCCAAGCGCCGAGAAATCAGGCGCCTAGGCGCCGTTCTGTCCACGCCTGGGCGCCGTATCTGCACCAGTTTCCACGTTCGAGCGATATTTTCTTATTTGTAGATACCGAATTGGATGAAGTTTCCTTCTACAAAGTTGTAGAACTATGTGTTAGCTTCAAATGAGGACTTGAATCTTCCAAATCGGAGTTTTGTGGAGAGAGTTATGAAGGAAATACAATTACTGCGCCAGACAGAGGCAAATACTCCCAACATTCTGATTTGGGCGCCCGAGCGCCATAATTCCCGCGCCTAGGCGTGGCCACATCCGAGATTTGATTCCTTTCAGCCAAAAGATCATCATTTGATGGGGGAATGGAACATTTAAAGCCAAGAGGTCATCACATGTATGGGAGGGATGTCATAAGTATGTTTCTTACTAGATCTACTTTAGGGAATTTTATACTACTCACTTTAAGAGTAGTGGAGGACACACTAGGGGGGACATACACATGAGGAGCTGATTTTGGTGGTCTTCTTAAGGATATTTGAGCACAATTGGACCGATCATCTTGGGAGAAAGGGAGAGAGAGGCATTGGATCCATCACTTTTCACTCATCATCATTGATCACCATTTTCTTCATCACTTTTGGAGGGGAACAAAGAGAGAGGAGCTAAGGATTGAAGATCAAGAGCAAAGATCCATCATCAATCAATTGAGGGAGTTTTAATTATTTGCATTTACATGTTTATTTCCATGAGTATGTATATGTTTGTATTAGATTTTCTTAAGGCCTTGATGAGAGGCTAATATTGTAGAACTAAGGCCATGTGAAGGCCAAATTTATGAATCAATACATGTGAAGTTGCTCTTTGTATTAATTCTCCTATTGCTTTGTGTGTTAATTCTATGCTTTTATTCCAATCATGTGTTTGATCACCATATGCTTGCTATCTTGCCTAATCTAGTTGTTCGAGAGAAAATAGATTAGGGTGCAAGAGAATTAACACATCATCCGAAACAAATGAGGGATTGCCCTAGAAATAGGTAAAGATTCCCGGGTGTTGTTAGCCGGATTCGTTCGGGGAAGCTCTAGAACGTTAATGCGTGATTTTTGATTAGATTCTCGGATAGACATATTTAGAGAACCGTCAATTAATCATAGGATTATTATGTGCCGAGACATCGGGTAATAGTTAATTTAGGAGTTTCCACCAAAGCAATAGGAGTCTAATAATTCGAAGAGTAGCTCATATATATTGACGAGTAGATTCGGTTGTAGCATGTGCCTTAGTCATTTTATCATACGTGAGATTAAATCTATAGTACGTTTCTCTTTGGTTCTTCGTTTGTTTAATCTTTTTCTTGCACTTTACTTTAATTGTCTTATCTTTTATTAAAAATCATTAACTAGAATTCAAGTCCTTGTGGTTTGACAACCCGGACTTTTTGTCCACTTATTACTACACACGTCTAGTGCACTTGCTATCATAGCACGTTAGCTTTTAGCGTGTCAAGTTTTTGGCGCCATTGCCGGGGACTTGTTTATTTTAGTTTTTGATTTTTGTTTACATTTTTCATAATTCTTAGTTTTCGTTTATTTCTTGATTTTCTTTTATTTTCGTGTTTAGTCTAATTTTGTTTCTTGTGCTTAATTGTTAGGTTCGATTTGTGGTGCATGACCCGCTCCTCAAATGAGCCTTTGCTTGATTTTGTTATTTTTATTTTGAACATGTGCTCCGGGTTTGTAGATGAGTTCGAGAGATGGCGGACAATATCTATCAACCAAATCCGAATGCACGTTTCCCGGATATGAATTTACCGAAGGATCGGGAGTGGTTACAAGGCATTCTCCAAGCTATGCAACCGCCTCCTTCTCAACCACTTCAGTCGGTCCGGGATTGTCTACCATCCAGCGTCTTTACCATACAGGAGGGATATCATTTATCCCTGACTCTGGAGGAACGAGAATGGGTTCGACAACTCCTATACGGCTTACAACTCACACTAGATGATTTGGATCAGCCGAAAAGTATGAAATTGGTACACAAAGCCATTGATGCTTTGTATGAAGGACCAATTAAGGAGGCTCTAATGATCATTGAGGAAATGAAAAATGAGAGGATTTCTATGAAGGTGTCATCGCTTCAGCGTCGCCCGCCTAACATTCAAGCGATACCCGGCCCCATTTTTATCGAAGAATTGATATCAAAGAAGCCGACGTTGAAGGAAAGGACGCTCGAGCCTTTACCAGATTCTTTGGTATCTTCTTCCCTCTCCACGGGTATAGAGGTCATTAGTGCCCATGATAGTAAGTTGTCCTCTAGTGTAGAAGATGACATGGTTATTTGTGATAACTATGAGGTTTTTAAGCATCCAATTGATTCTACATTATCTTTACGCATTGATGCTTTTGATCTTTTTAGTGTTGAGCTTTTTCAGGAAAGAAGAACCAATAACCTCCTCGAGTTCTACATCACAAACTCCAAGTTTTCCATCTCGATGGGTGAAGAAAAATGGCCATCTACTTATAACTTGGAGAATAGTCCAAGTCATCACTCGGTGCAGTGGGAAGAAAGAGTGATGGGTCCAAATGCTTCTATTAACACCGGGCCGAAATTCATCCCTACTTGGAGAATGAACAAGGCATTCATTCGGAAACCGCCTTAAAATAACTCGGTAAAGTCAAGCTAATGACTTTAAAAGAGCGCTTCTTGGGAGGCAACCCAAGTTTGTAAGTTTTCTTTTCTTTTTCTTTTTGCTTTTGTTTTTGTTTTGTTTAATTTGTTTCTTTTTGTTGTGTTCAAGCATGCACTTTTAGCATGTATGTGTCTTATGCTTGATGGTTTAAAGAGTTGAAGTGTTAGATATAATGCACATTTGGACCCCATGTTTAAGAGATGCGTATTGTACTCGAGAGGAGAGGAAGCTATAGGATTATGTATTGGAATTTTAAGGATGTTGTTCAATATCCTTGGTTGTAAGTGTTCTTGTACCGTTGTGTATGCTTGTCATAACAACATTGGGGACAATGTTGGATTTAAGTTTGGGGGTAGAAGAGTACTTATTTTGAACTTTGATGATGCAATCCTAATTTGTAGCTTGAGTTTGGGGGGAAGTTGTTTGCTATCATATTTATATGCTTCTTTGTTGAGAAAATCAAGTATATAAAAAAAAAAAAAAAAAAAAATTTAGTCCTTCCAATTGATGCATTGAAATTGATTGACTTGGAGAAATGGCATGATCTCTTGAAATAATTTGAATTTAATGGAATATATATATCTTTGAAATTGCTCGTGGAGACACTAGACTAGGATTGATTCTTTAGATGATTCACATTGCACAATGAATCGAGGGTAGAGGAGTTGAGAGGATAACCATCTTGAGACACTTAAGGAGTTTTTCCCAGAAATATTAACTTAGATTTCTCATAAGGTTATAAGTTAAGTAGTAATTTTATATGCTAAACAATGAATTGAAAAGGTTGAATTTTGGTATGACCAAAAGTGGTCAGGCTAATACGTACCGGAGGTGATAAGTTTCATGCCTATATACTGTACTATTATGCTAATTTGAGCTAAGCTCAAGCCAAAAAGAAGTGATTTGTTTAAAAGATCTAGTTTTATTTCGTGGCCTTTGAAACTCGAGTGATTAAATCCGTAGGAGTGTCTCTACACTTAATGCCCCAAAACTATCTAGTTTGGGAGTCATTGATCTAAAACTTGTTACATGGGCGTCATAGAAAGCCTAATGGAATAAAACATTGCACATGATCTAGCCTTAATGAATTTAATGGAAGTTTCATACGAATTGAAAGTTGAATGTTTGACATAATGAAATTTAAATGGCTATGAGATTTTCTATGATTCTTGTGCTTTGTGTTTGATCAAAAGTTTATAGATATGGGATTAATGTCCAAAATTTGGTAAGGATGCCTCTCGACTATAATGCCTTAGATTTATTTTTCACTACACCCTAAGGAGTCTTTTCAAGTATTAGTGTCACATGAGCAAAAGTAGTTGATATGTATATATATACTTGTGAGCTTTAAAAGGTTGATTTTATGCCATTCATTCTTGTTGATTATGTTGAGATGTATTGATTTGGTTATGATTGAAAATTTACTAGATTTTGTGGGTATATCATATGCAAACCCTCACGAGACTATAACTCGTCCTTTGAGGTGAATCAAAGGTTCAAAGGCTTGTTGCATTCGCTAAATGCAACCGTTTACTCCACGAAAGTGAGTTAGGTAGTTTTCTTTTTGTTTCTCTCTTTGATTGATGTGTTTCCTTATCTTAGAACTCTTATTGCTCGAGGACGAGCAATTGATAAGTGTGGGGGTGTGATCTTGCCATATAGCTCTTATTGCTCGAGGTCGAGCAATTGATAAGTTTGGGGGTGTTGATAAGAGGTGTTTTTACGTGTTTTTAAGACCGTAATTCTTATGATTTGGATTCACTTATTACTTAAATCATGTCACATTTGCATTTAATAAGTGTGTTAAGTGAATACAGGTAATAAATGAGAATACATGAAGAAAAGGGAAGAAAAACGATGTACAAAACAAGTTCAAACATGTTTTTCAACACTTAGGCGGTTTATGCATCTCCTACCACATTCGAGCGATAATTCTGTATATTTAGAGACCGAATTGGACAACATTTCCTTCTACAAAGTTGTAGATCTATGTCTTAGCTTCAAATGAGAACTTTAATTATCCAAATCGGAGGTCGATAGAGATAATTATGAAGGAAATACGATTGTTGCGCCGAACAGAGAAGTATATGCGCCAGGACACGCCCTAGCGTCTTCCTAGTCACGCCTAGGCGTGGACAGTCCGAATCTTACTTCTTTTCAGCCTAAATTCCAGCTCTTGATGATGGGAAGGAATCACTTGTAGCCATAATTCAGCACATGTGTTGAGGGGGAGTGTCATAAGTGTGTTTCTTGGTAGATTTACTTTATGGAATTTTATACTACACACTTTAGAGTAATGGAGGACACAAGAGAGGAACAACACATGGGAGGAAGAAGAATCTACACTTATAAAGCTAATCATCTCTTGCATTCATTGGAAAGGAGAGAAAGAGGGGAGGAAGGGACCGATCCAAGAGAGAGAAAGGAGAGGGAGAAGGATTCTTGGATTCATCATCATCATTGGAGAAAGAATATTCACTTGGAGTTCTATCATCATTTACTTAGAGGGAGTTTTTATAGTCTTTTCATTTTGATTCATGTCTATGAATATGTGTATTTACTCATTATTATTTTTCATATTATCTATTATGAACTAATTTCATAAGACTAAGGCCATGTAAGGTCAAATTGTGATATATGCTTATAATAGATGATTGTTGAGGTTGTTCTTATATTGTTATGTGATGTGAATTGTGTTTTTGTCTATCTTGCATATACTTGATCACTATATGTTAGAATCTTATGCCTAGGTTAATATTTCGGGAGAAAATTGACTTAGGATGCAAGAAATTCACATCATGACCCGCAACTAATGAGGAATTGCCCTAGACATAGGTAAAGATTCCCGGGTGAAGTCGTTCGATTCAAATCGAGTGAACTCTAGTACATTAATGCATGTTTAGTGGTTAGATTTCCGGATAGGGATATTTGGGAAATCACGATCTAAGTATAGGAGTTTATACGCGAGACATCGGTTATTCTCTACCTTAGGAGTTTTCACCATAACAATATAAGAGTAATTCTACAACAAGAGCCTTTATAAGTATATTTGATCAATTTGGACCTAGCATGTGCCTTAGTCTCCCTTTACAATTGGTTTTAATTCATTTGCATAACCTTGTTCTTATTGTACACGTTTTTACATTCAAGTTACTTTTATTGTAGTTGTTCTTTGTATAAAATCATAAACTAGAATTCAAGTCTCTGTGGTTCGACAACCCGGACTTTTTCGTCCACACTTATTACTACACACGACTAGTGCACTTGCTATCATAGCACGTTAGCTTTTAGCGTGTCAAGGACTCTAAATGCTCAGGAGAAGACTCAAGTCTATCAGACTCGACTGTCATAGCTTTTCACTTGGTGGGATCTCTGATAAGCGGTTCATTAGATTCCTTTGATTCAGCGACCTCATCAATCGCTTTGTCCATTAACTTAGTTGCATTATTAATTTCTACAACTTTGACATTAAGTGGTGCTTCTTCAGCTAAAGCGCTTGGAACATCTGGCATGATATCGTCTTCCACAGCTGTATACAGATCCACTTGCATTTCCCTGATTTCCCCGGAAAGATAAGGTTTTGCAACAGGGATGACCCAGAGTGGGCCAATCATTTCCATAATATGCCTTGGACTGAGGCAGTGAGTCCGAAGAATGAAAAAGATAGCATCTTCGTGCTGTTCAGCACATAACGCTAGATCAGCGTCTTCCGGGAGAGTCACTCCTGAGTTATAAGAGTTGAAGAAGTCCATCAGATAAGGCACAAGGGCCTATACGAGCGCTTGATCCACTGTTGAATGAGAGAAAGAATCTGAGCCACGCGGATATTTTGTTCGCATAATAGACCTGGCAGCATAGTGTGGGCCTTGAACGCATTGAAACTAAGATTTTGGTTGAAGGTTATGTCCATAGATTGAGCATTCTCGATAACCGCTCTGCCTGTTCTGTGATCTTCTTTTTGCTCATCACTGAGGATCATGTGTGCTTTGCTTAGTCGGGGAGCTTTGTCATGTTTACTAGTAGATGCATATTCATTCAGGTCAAATCGATTGCCTTTTATGAATTTGAGAAGCTCGTTTCTGATGTATCGCTCAATGCTCTGTCTGTAGTAAGGCAAAGTGCTAACATCTCCCACTAGTTCTTAACACTGATTGAGCATGAAGACAGCATATCCCTTTACCTATATTAGATCCCGAATTCAAAGAGAAAGGGAATCTGCACCAATGCTTCAATTGTATAATGGTGCAATACAAATTCTTCCACCCATATAGATATATCAATCATCCAGCGATTGCCTAGCTTAGCGGGTTCAAGTCTATTCTTCTTGGCCTCGACTAACTTCTTAAATTTTTCTCATTCAAGATCAAAGTAGTCGGCCCAGACTTGTGCTAGAAATTCTCTAGCCTCTTCTTCGACCCAAGAGTTGATTGGATTAGGACACTCAATGACTACTGGTCTTTTTCCTATCCAAAGCAGTAAGGGGCATGGAAAGAGAGCGTTCTGTAGGGATAGAACAATCTTCGGCTTGGCTGAGTACCCAATGGCATTTAGCAATTCCTCATCTGGATCCTTGAGCCTACCAAAAAAGTTAGGATTCTTGAAGACAGTCTTGTTCTGGTGCAGAGGATAAAACTCTTCTGAGTGTCGGCTAGATAGATTGAAACGCTCGACTTCAAATTTAGTGACAATGTGTTAGGGTCGCCGAATGTATCCCAATCGAGATTTCAGATGCTTCTTAGTATTGAGACAGAGATTGGCCAGCGTCTCAAAAATTGCAACTTTCTTGGCGTCTGATAAAATAGGGCTGTGGAGAGTTGATTGAAAGGTGATCTCCATGTCAACCATCTGCTTGGTATTATTTTCTCTCCAGGCATAGTAGTACTCAACATTGGCATTGTAGCCTCTGGGAAAGAAATTAATAGCAGGAGGAGGAGAAGTTGGTGTTGGAATAATTGAGGCCACTTCTGTCGACCTCTCAGCATTCACAGTCACTTCCTTAGCTGGGGAAATTTCAGCGTCGGGAAGGACTTGATCCATTTCTTTGGCAATATCCACAACAGATGTCAGGTCTCCATTTCAATCTCTGGTGGGAAGGTTGCCTCAGCATCAGCAAAAATCGAAGCTGAAACAAGAAAGCGATGAGAAAAAGAATTTTTTACTTTTGAAAAAAATTTACTCAAAAATAGTCGCTTGCCCTGAGGGCTTGAATCAACATCAGTTGTTTCTGGAACAGAGCGTTCCGCAAACTCAAGCTCCGTAGATGCTTCATCATCAAGAGTGATGAGACTTGTGATGGGTGTAATGAAAATTAGACTATTCTGAGCAGCGAGTGCTTTGACTATATACTGCATCCCATCTAATCGAGTTGAAAGATAATCCTAGCATTAAAAAAATAAGCTAACAGAAAGAAGGATAATGCACATTGTAGATTTACAAGTACTTACACTGATAGCTAATCACATTAGCATCTGAAGTTGGATTAGCTTCAGGCTCTGTGTCCATTTTAGGAAGGGTACTAGAGGTTTCT
This sequence comes from Buddleja alternifolia, assembly GCA_019426215.1. NCBI lineage: Eukaryota > Viridiplantae > Streptophyta > Magnoliopsida > Lamiales > Scrophulariaceae > Buddleja > Buddleja alternifolia. The sequence goes on along the minus strand of CM033399.1, from coordinate 22,883,968 downwards.
TCATGCGCTGGATGCTCAGTTTGTTGTTGATTGTTAGGTCTCATATTTTACATATTTTCATTATGATTTACCTCACATTGATCTTTATCTTATGCCTTGTTGTTAGTCTTTTCCTTTATTTTTAGCCTAATTTATGTATTTTGATTTCTAAGTCGTTTCAATGCTTTTGTAGGCATAAAAGCGATGATTTTGATAAGTTGAAGGAGTATTTATTACGAGAATAATGAAGGCTATCCAAGAGGATGTGAAGAAATACATTAGAAAGGCCAAACGAGAATGTTTCGTTGAAGAAAAATGAAGAGAAAAATTTCTGCACAGGCAACTGCACAACTGTGCAGATATTCTGCACAGCTATGCAGCTGCGGATTTTTATATTTTTGTGGGCCGATTTTATGACTTGGATGGGCATAATTTATGTATCTAAGACTCCTTTTTAGTTAAAGAAAGTGGCAAAAACATTTATATAGGCTAGAGTGAGGTGGGAGAATTTTTTCATTCATTCTTACAAAAAAAAGTAGATCTTGGAGAAGACTTCTAGAGAGAGAAAGGAGATCTTGAAGAGAGTTCTTGGAGAGAAAAACTTCATCTTCTCAAGTTGTATTCTTCCAATCCTCCATTGTTGAACATGAGTAACTTTATGTTTATGCAATTTATTTCTTGTTTTTCTTTAATTATGCATAGCTAAATTATTTTCTAGGGTTTAAGATGTAGTCTTGTGTATTGATTTGGATTATTGATGATTGATGGATGTGATTTCTTGTTTGGTTTATCTATTAATGAGTGTTTAATGCTTGTAATTGATTGATCACCAATTGCATGATTTAAGATAAATTAAGAAGTACCGGGAGGTGAATTAGTTTATTGGTTCGGATTTAATAGACATGTGTAAATTGCTTAATAGGGATATTGGTAATTTTGCATGAGACTAGTTAAACAATATTCATAGAACTTAATGGATTCATCTAAATTGGTTTTTGATCATGGGAGTGACGTTAATTAATTTAGGTGGGTACTCATGAAGATCTCGGGAGAGTATTCATGTAATTAAGGAAATTGGGTCTTTAATTTAAACAAGAATGATAATCCATTGAAAATCAATAATCCATAGAAATACCTTGATGAAATCTTAATCCCTAGGCTTTTCGTTAATTGATTGTTCGTTTTAATTATATTTGTGTTAATTATTTATAATTAATTCTGTTTTTATAAATTTATGCTTTTAATTAGTTAAAATCTCAAATCCTTGATAATCGATAGTCTAAATAATAAGATAAACTTTGTTTGGTACTTGATAACCTTCCCTGTGGAGACGATCTTACTTTCACTATATTATTTGTTCGATTCCGTGTTGTTACGGACGGTTAACAAATTGGCGCCGTTGCCGGGGAAGGCAACAAATAGTCAATATAAATAAAAAGTTAATTCTTATTAGTTTAGACATTTATTTTTATTTTATTTTCGAATTTTTTTTTATTATCTGTCTCGCTCTGATCTTAATTTCTGTTTTAGGTTGAATATTGGTAGATGCACAGGCGTTCTTTTAGTGCACCTGCTCTTGAAATCGATCCAGAACCAGAACGAATTTTTCGAAGAGGCAGACGTCAACAAAGAGAGCATCGTAGAATGGAAGAAGACATACAAAGGATTGAACCTGCTGCGCAGAGAACTCTCCGGGATTATGCTACACCAACATATCAGAATTTAACCTCCAGCATAGCGGTACCAACTGTTCAAGCCAATACCTTTGAGTTGAAACCGGCTATTATTCAAATGCTCCAACACACTGCATTTGAGGGAGATATTGAGAGGGAGGATCCTCATTCCCATCTGGGAAATTTTCTGGAAATCTGCAGCACTTTCAAGATGAATGGCGTTACTGAAGATGCAATAAGATTGCGACTCTTCCCATTCTCCCTATCTAAAAGAGCTAAGGAGTGGTTGAAAAACCAGCCGGCAAATAAGTTCACCACTTGGGCTGATTTGTCGACTGCATTCCTCACCAAGTATTTTCCCCCAGCTAAGACTGCTCAGTTAAGGAATGTAATCACAGGATTTATGCAAACTGACAGTGAAACCCTCTATCAAGCATGGGAAAGGTACAAAGAACTACTAAGGAAGTGCCCACATCACGGTATTCCTAGTTGGATGCTTGTGCAAACCTTCTACAATGGTCTGTCACATAGTATCCGGATGAATATCGATGCAGCTGCAGGAGGGAGTTTTATGGCAAAGAATCCGGATGATGCATTGGCTCTTATGGACGAAATGGCATCCAACAGTTATCAGTGGGCAAGTGATAATCGGGCTGCTGCAAAGAAAACACCGGGCATACACAATGTAGATAACATTACATTGCTTAATGCTAACATTGAAGCACTTGTCAAGCACATGGAGGGACTCAAGGGAAATGTCAGTGCAGTATCTCAGCCTACTTTGGCTTGTGAAGTTTGTGGGGCACCTCATATGGCTACTGATTGCCCACTCATCGAGCAAGCTAACTATTTATCCAATCAGAATAAGCAGCAAGGAAATCCATTTTCGAACACCTACAATTCGGGTTGGCGAAATCACCCGAACTTTTCTTGGGGAGGCCAAGGGAACCAAGGAGCTCAAGCAAATCCTCCTAGACAACAATTTCCTCCAGGGTTCCAACAACATGGTCCTCAGAATTTTCAACAACCAAATCAGCAAGGACCCCCACCTCGAGAACCACAAGCTTGAGAATTAGCCATTGAAAAGCTCGCTAATGGAACAACAAAACGGTTTGAGAATCTGGAAGCAAAAATTGATCTGGTAGTGGGAGCAACGAAGAATCTGGAATTACAAATTGGACAATTGGCAAGTTCTATGAATTCGAGGTCAAAGGGTACACTGCCTAGCCAAACAGAGGAGAATCCAAGAGGACAGTGTAATGCAGTGACTCTGATAAACGAAAATATAATTGAAGAATTTGAGCCACATGCTGTACACAGAGATGAATTTGTGACGAAGGATAATTCAATCTTTGAATCTTCAGACAAGGTTGAGCCAGAAAAGGTTATCCCGAAGCCATATGTGAAACCATATGTTCCTCCAATTCCATTTCCCCAAAGGTTGCAACACAAGAGGTTGGACAAGCAGCAAGAGAAATTTCTTCGAACACTTAGGCTGTTGAACCACAATATTCCGTATACAGATTCTCGGGCTCAAATACCTGTTTGTGAGAAGTTTCTCAAAGAGCTGTTGAGCAATAGAAAGAAATTAGAAGACGTGGAAACAATCTCCTTGAATGAAGAATGCAGTGCCATAATCCAACGAAACATTCCTCCAAAACTAAAGAATCCAGGGAGTTTTTCAATTCCTTGCACTATTGAAAAATTCCACTTTGATAAAGCACTTTGTGATTTAGGAGCTAGTGTTAGTCTAATGCCTTATTCAATTTGCAGGAAATTAGGCTTTCAAAAGCTTAAAAGCACAAAGATGTCACTTCAATTGGCGGATGGGAGCATAAAACGCCCAATGGGAATATTAGAAGACGTTTTCGTGAAAGTCGACAAGTTCTACATCCCATGTGACTTCGTGGTGCTTGAGATGGATGAAAATTTGAAAACACCAATCATCCTTGGAAGACCGTTTCTCGCAACTGCAGGAACCGTCATTGATGTGCGTGCTAGCAAGCTAGCGTTGAACATTGGAGAGGAGAAGGTGGAGTTCGACTTAAATAAAGTGATGAAATCTCTGCCTTTTGAAGAAAAATGTTATTCAGTGGATGTGATTGAAGAGGCCATCAAAGAAGAAATTGCTCAAGGTAAAAGAGATCCATTAGAGTCGTATCGCGAAATATCTTCTAGACCTAAGGTAAAAATTAAATCTCTTCCTCCATATATCAGGTACGCTCTTCTTGGCAATAATGAATTTTTATCTGTTATCGTACATTCTACTCTATGTACACCTGAACTGGACCGATGGTTAAGTGATTTGGAATGGAAGAAAGATGGAATAGGTTGGAATATATCTGATATGAAAAGAATTAATCGTGCTTTGTATTTTTCAGGCGATGATATTCCTCGAGGGAAAGCAATTTCCCTCGCCAAAACTCAACAATAATTTTGTCTAAGTCGAGCTAATGACTTTAAACAAGCGCTTCTTGGGAGGCAACCCAAGAGTTTTCGTTATTTTTGTCATTGTCGTTTTCTTCTTATTTTGTTTTCAGTATTTTATGTTTGGAATTTTTATTTTATTTTTATTTTTCGGTGCTCAAATGCGTTACTAATGCAAGTTAGTCTTATTGCAGGTTAAAAAAAAAAAACATGAAAAACAAGGTGCTTGGGGCATTATACAATGTAAATCAGGTGCACAATTGTGCTAATTTTAGCACCACTGTGCAAAATTTTCGCAATTAGAAGAATTTTTAGGTGCACAGTTGTGCAATTTTTCAGCACAGTTGTGCAAAATTTTCGCACAAGATCCAAACACACCGTACACAACTGTGCAATTTTCGTGCACAATTTTGCAGAATTTTCGCACTTTTACACACAAAAAAAAAAAACATTTTTTGACAAATTAGGTCACAATCCCCAAATCAGTCAACACCCTTTCATCACCCTCAATCAGCCTTCTCTCTCTCATTTTTTCTCACACCAACACAACTCCCAAACCAAGCCGCCGCCGTTCACCCACCTTCCACCGGACTCGCAACCACTGCCATCGAGCTTCTCCGCCGAAACCAGCTCGCCCGAGCTCAGCTCCAATGTCCCAGGCGGCCGCCGTCATCTCACAGTCACAGATTTTCTTCAGCACCGCCGCCTCTAATCCGGAAAAGCGCGACCGAGCGCGACTCAAAAACAGCCGCCGTCGGTTCATTGAGAGCTCAACTTGTTTCTCTCTCTAGGGTTTTAATTATCTCTCTAAAAAGCATCAAAGATTTCCTTCATTTATACGCTTCGTTTTCTCTTCGAGATCTGAGCTTTTTCCATTTTCTCAGCGACGCTTTCCTGTGCTCTGTTTGGCATCCTCTGATCATCTCAGTTATGGCTCCACCTACTGAGGGTCAGAAGTCATCACATCCTCCTCTTAATGAAAGGATACTTTCTTCACTGAGTAGGAAAACTGGCCCTGCTCATCCTTGGCATGATCTTGAGATAGGACCTGGAGCACCGATAATCTTCAACTGTTATTTTGGAACTCAAGCTGTCACCGCGTCGTCTACATCACCAGCGCTGTCTCTCTCTCTCGCTATGTCTCCGCTCCACTCCACCACAAACCGACACCACATCAGCCGCGCCGCCATCACCGCCTGTTCTCCGCCGCGTGCCTATCGCTACAACTCAGATCCGCCTCTCTCTCGATTTGTTTCCCACGTCGCCGTTTGTCTACTCGGAGCTATTCCGACGACACCCTCACAACCGCGACCAATTTTCTTCTACTGGATACTACCACGAGAGACCATCACACTACCGATTCCTAGGCCATCACACACATGCAGGGGAGTATTTCCTTCACTCTTATTTTAATTTCAATTATGCTTTTGTCCGTGCATATCGGTATCAATAAAATACATTGAGGACAATGTGTTGCTTTAAGTGTGGGGTGGATTGCTTGCTTGTTGTGAATTGAGATTAGAGTATATTGAATTGGTTAAGTGTGGGGTAATATGACTAATTGGTGAAAAATTGTTGTGAATTGAGATTGAGTATATTGAATTGCTCAAGTGTGGGGTGTTTGTGGTTAAATTGGTGAAAAGATTGGGCATACGTCAAATTTTTGTTGAAATGTTGCTGAAAATTGGTTGACTTGTTCATAATATTTGTGTTCCCCTATTTGAGCTCTTGACTAGATAAACATATGAATTTGATTTCTGTACATGAATACTCTTTTTATTGAGTTTGATCGCTGAGCCTGAAATTTGTAAAATTTCTATGCATCTTTACACACTACACACGAGTTCTAGTAAAGGGGATTGATCGGGGAGATAAAAGCAATTACATATTTAATTGATATTGGAGGAAAGTTTATGAGAAAAAGAAAAAATAAAATAAAAAATCGAGAAAATGAAAAAAAAAAAGAAAAAAAAAATTCGATGAAGAAAATAAGGAAAGAAAGTTGATTCAGTGGTTAATAAAAGCTAAAATCACCCAGTTTCGTTTCTAGCCTTTGTCACTTGAGTGATTAAGTCCGTTGGGGTGTCTTGACACCTAGTGCCTTAAAACCGACTGGTTTGAGAGTCATTGGCCCAAAACTCGTTACCAGGGTGACATAGAAAGCTTGATTAGCGAGACATTGCACGGGTTGATAAATTTTGAGTGAAGGAAAGTGAATGAAGATGCAATATGATAGATGTTGTGTTTTTGCTTGAAATATCCGAAATGTTCCCTTGCTAGAATTCATAAATCAAGCACGAATGGATGTATATGAAATTGAACTTGTTTGGGATTAGTGTGATGACTTGAGAGTAAAGATGTTCATATGTGGAAAAATAATGATTCTACGTGTTATTTGGTTTATGTGTAATGATTGTGGGGATTCATAAATGTTGTGACTAGTTGCTAATTTGATGAACGATGAGGCAGATAGACGAAGGTCATGAATTTTGTGGGTATATTCTCTGCAAACCCTCACGAGACAAAACTCGTCCACTAGGGGTAACCTAGGGGTTTAACGGCTTGTTGCACGTGCTAAGTGCAATCGTGTTCCCTACGAAAGTGATGTTATCTTTAGTTTTGTTTTTGTTTTTGTTTTTGTTTTGTTTGGATTTACTCGAGGACGAGTAAAGGTTAAGTGTGGGGTGTTTGTTAGGTCTCATATTTTACATATTTTCATTATGATTTACCTCACATTTATCTTTATTTTATGCCTTGTTGTTAGTCTTTTCCTTTATTTTTAGCCTAATTTATGTATTTTGATTTCTAAGTCGTTTCAATGCTTTTGTAGGCATAAAAGCGATGATTTTGATAAGTTGAAGGAGTATTTATTACGAGAATAATGAAGGCTATCCAAGAGGATGTGAAGAAATACATTAGAAAGGCCAAACGAGAATGTTTCGTTGAAGAAAAATGAAGAGACAAATTTCTGCACAGGCAACTGCACAACTGTGCAGATATTCTGCACAGGCAACTGCACAACTGTGCAGATATTCTGCACAGCTGTGCAGCTGCGGATTTTTATATTTTTGTGGACCGATTTTATGACTTGGATGGGCATAATTTATGTATCTAAGACTCCTTTTTAGTTAAAGAAAGTGGCAAAAACATTTATATAGGCTAGAGTGAGGTGGGAGAATTTTTTCATTCATTCTTACAAAAAAAAGTAGATCTTGGAGAAGACTTCTAGAGAGAGAAAGGAGATCTTGAAGAGAGTTCTTGGAGAGAAAAACTTCATCTTCTCAAGTTGTATTCTTCCAATCCTCCATTGTTGAACATGAGTAACTTTATGTTTATGCAATTTATTTCTTGTTTTTCTTTAATTATGCATAGCTAAATTATTTTCTAGGGTTTAAGATGTAGTCTTGTGTATTGATTTGGATTATTGATGATTGATGGATGTGATTTCTTGTTTGGTTTATCTATTAATGAGTGTTTAATGCTTGTAATTGATTGATCACCAATTGCATGATTTAAGATAAATTAAGAAGTACCGGGAGGTGAATTAGTTTATTGGTTCGGATTTAATAGACATGTGTAAATTGCTTAATAGGGATATTGGTAATTTTGCATGAGACTAGTTAAACAATATTCATAGAACTTAATGGATTCATCTAAATTGGTTTTTGATCATGGGAGTGACGTTAATTAATTTAGGTGGGTACTCATGAAGATCTCGGGAGAGTATTCATGTAATTAAGGAAATTGGGTCTTTAATTTAAACAAGAATGATAATCCATTGAAAATCAATAATCCATAGAAATACCTTGATGAAATCTTAATCCCTAGGCTTTTCGTTAATTGATTGTTCGTTTTAATTATATTTGTGTTAATTATTTATAATTAATTCTGTTTTTATAAATTTATGCTTTTAATTAGTTAAAATCTCAAATCCTTGATAATCGATAGTCTAAATAATAAGATAAACTTTGTTTGGTACTTGATAACCTTCCCTGTGGAGACGATCTTACTTTCACTATATTATTTGTTCGATTCCGTGTTGTTACGGACGGTTAACATTGATCCCTGTGCAGATGATGGTCTCCGCCTGCGAGCTAGAGGCACAACATCTTTTTCTTTTTCTTCTTGCTTAGAATCATGAGAGAATTCGAACTTAAGAGGAGGAGAAGGGGATTTTTGCTTTTTCTCCTCCTCAATTTCTCTTTGACAGCTCAGCGTTAGTCTTAGAAGATTTTTGCGACCTATTTGACAGGTTCATCCTCTAAGGAGGTTGCTTTCTCCTCAGCATCTTCCTGAAGTCTCACTAAAGCAGTGAGTCGCACTTTCTTTTCCTTGGGAATTGTTGCGCCACCCCTTCACTTAGGGTTCAGTAGCTCAGGGATCATCTTTTTTCCATAAAATTTAAGAGCAGGGATATCTGATCCGGCAGTGTTGACGTAACCGCAAGCATTTAGAAGATAACTAAAGAGAATCCGATAAGGCCTGGGATTCAAGAATTTCTTCAGCGCGGCCTTGATAAGATTGAACACGTACGAGGACCAGTTAATCTTCATCATTTGGATTATAGCGATCGTCATGTCCAAAGATCCCTTCCGACATTCCACCATCTTGGCACAGATGTCCGCCAAAATTGCATATTCACCCTTCATATCTTTATTCTTGAAATCAGGCTCATAGTCTTCAGCTTCAGGTCTTTTCATGATTTCCAAACCTTGGTCATATCGCCCATTGTTACTTCTTTAACTAAGCACCCTTCAGTTGGAAGCTTGAATATTTCAGAGATAAGTTTGGGAGTGAGGATGAAAGGTTTGGCAGCAAACGAAAATTTATAAGAGACTGAGTTGCGATCCTTAGCAATAACAGCATTATCATAGAAGAGTTTGAGTTCCTCCTCATGACACTTAAAGTAAGAAGTGATGAAGGTCTTTAACCCATATTCTTCAACAAGGGAAAGAATTTCCCTCATTGGAAAGTGTTGGTTGGAGAAGCGATAGTCCCAGTTGACTAAGAATCCTGCATTGAGAACTGCATGTTTTTTTTCTTAGATTTTGAGGGATTGGAGTCAACAAATTTGGATGAAGTTTTGCGTGGTGCCATTGAAGAGTTATTGAGGTTTTGAGAGAAAAAAAGTGTTTTTGCGTTAGAATTTTTTTTTTTTTTTTTTTGCAGAGTGATTTATGAAAGAAGCAATAATCTCTATAAATTTTGAGGTATTTAAATCAAATGGCAAAAAGTAACCTCTCAAATGCTTAGATAATGGCCATGTGTATTAATCATTTAATGTGCACCGTTTATTAATAAAAGTGGATGTGAAATAGAGCAATATATTAGGTAACTGCATATGGTAAAAACAAAAATAAAGGAATTTGAAGTCCGCAGTTACTTTTTCAAAATTTTGAAAAAACGTTTGAAAATTTTAGTGTGAGTTGCACGCGCGTATTAGTACATTGACACGTACTTAGGCATGCACAGACACTAAATTACCTATTTAGATAGCAATATTTACCTGCCAGTTGGATTTGATAGGAACGCGTGGGAAGTGACCAAAATGGAATCTTTTGTACTTATTCACACGTCACTTGTTAAGCGATGAAAAGATGCATGAGTTTCAAAAATAATTACTCAGTGTTAAATAGGAATTTTTTTAGCGCTTTGAGTTTTCTTTTGGATAACATATTTGAGCGCTTTGAATAAAAAGCTTTTTATGTTAGTAAGCGATCAATTTTACGTAGCATATAAGTAAGCGCTGATGATCAATACATAAAATTGTGAAAAGTCATTTTTGATCATTGTCGCTAACTGGCTGAAATAAATGCAATTTTAAAGTTCCTCCTAAAATTGATAACTCATTTCAATTTTGAAAATCGCTTAAACATAATAATAAAGTGGATTCCCTATAAATTATATGCCCATAAAAAGTATGATGCTTTATGAATAAACGTTAAATCAATCATACCTAATTCAGTTCTCAAAGTGAGAAAATGTTGTTCATTGAGTGCTTTGGTAATGATATCCGCTAATTGTTTGTCAATTCCAATGAAATGCTTGAGGATATCTTTCTTTTGAACATAGTCACGCAAGAAATGGTAGCGAATGTCAATGTGTTTAGTTCTAGAATGAAGAACTAGGTTTTGAGTCATGGCTAAGGCACTTCGGTTATCACAAGGAATGGGTGTGGGACCTAAGATTACTTCATTATCTCTAAGTTGTTGTCTCATCCAAAGGATTTGTGCACAGCAATTGCCAGTGGCTACAAATTCTGCCTCAGCGGTAGAAGTCGCTATGGATTGTTGTTTCTTACTATGCTATAAAACTAACCTGTTGCCAAGAAATTGACATGTACCACTTGAACTTTTCTATCAATTTTGCATCCTGCAAAATTTGCTTCAGAATAACCAATTAGTTCAAAAGGAGATTCCCTTGGATACCATAAGCCCACATTTTGTATGCCTTTTAGGTATTAAGGATTCTGTTGGTAGCAATTAAGTGGAATTCTTTAGGATCAGCTTGAAAGCAAGCACACATGCATACCAAAAATATAATATCTGGTCTACTAGCGGTTAGATAAAGAAGTGATCCAATGACACCTCTATAATTAGTGATATCAATTTTCTTCCCACTTTTATCTTTATCTAGTTTAAGCGTTTGGCTTATTGGAATTTTTGAAAATGATGCATTTTCATATCAAATTTCTTAATCATGTCACGTATATATTTAGCTTGCTTTATAAATTTGCCATTACAGAGTTGTTTAACTTGTAATCCTAGGAAGAAAGTTAATTCATCTATCATGCTCTTTTCAAATTGATCTTGCATCATTTTCAAAATTTCTCACACAATCGCTTATTAGTAGATCCAAAGATAATATCATCAACATAAATTTGGACTAAGAGAATATCTTCGTCATTGGTAATTTTAAATAAGGTTATATCAACGCTGCCTTTGAAAATTCTTTACCAATAAGGAAGATAGAGAGAGTGTCATACCATGCTCTTGGTGCATGCTTAAGGCCATAAAGTGCCTTATTCAATTTGTAGACCATACTTTAGTCATAGTTGTTGATGAATCCTGGGGGTTGCTCCACATATACTTCTTCTTGGAGTTTACCATTCAGGAATGCACTGTTCACGTTCATTTGATACGCTGTGAACTTGTTAAATGCGAAAAATGCTAGGAACATCCGAATCATTTCAAGACAGGCTACGCGGGCATAAGTTTCATCAAAGTCAATACCCTCTTATTGACAATAACCCTGAGTGACTAATCTGGCTTTGTTTCTTATAACAATGTCATTCTCGTCCATTTTGTTCCTAAAGACCCATCTAGTCCCAATAACTCCTTGGTGAGTTGGCCTAGGAACTAGCGTCCAAACCTTACTACGTTCAAATTAGTTAAGTTCCTCTTGCATTGTTTCAACCCAACTTGAATCATTAAGCACTTCATCCACTTTTATTGGTTCCTTTTGAGATAGGAAACTAGCGAACATGACCTCATTAAATGCAGCGGCTCTAGTTTTAACTGGTGCTCCAATATCTCTAATTACTAGATCTGGTGGATGATTTCTAAGCCATTTACGGTCTGGTCGGAACGGGTTAAGAGATTCTTGATTATCAATCGCTTGACCTTCATTTATCTCATGTGCATTCACTTGACCATTCACAGTTCTAATTTGTCCTTGATGATTATTCTCATCATGACCATTAGCATTTCTTACAATATCATCATTGATAACCTCACGAGTAACCTTAGGAGGGGGCACAAAGATCTCATCATCCTCATCACCGTCACTATCATCATCAAGATTCATTTAAGATGCTTGTTGAGAAAGATCTTCAACTCCTACATCATTCACATTAACCTTACTTGGGTCTTGTAGCATCATCAAACCAACATGAATAGATTCCTCAACCTCAAACTTTTTCTTATTTAGGATGCGAAAATTCTTTTCATTTTTGGCATAGCTTAGAAAGATTCCTCATCTGATTTAGGATCAAATGTCTTTAGGCTGTGGGATCCATTGTTATGAATCAAACATTTTGAACCAAATAAAACATTTTGAACCAAATACATGAAACAAGAAACGTTAGGCTTACGTCCCTTCATACTCATACGGAGTTTTTCTATGTTGCTTGTTGATTATACACCAGTTCTAAGTGTAGCAAGCGGTGTTGATTGCTTCGGACTCGACTAACATAGTCCTCACAACCTCTTTAAGCATTATGTTCGGTCGCTCAGTGACTCCATTCTGTTGAGACGTTCTTGGCGCATTATACTCATAAAGTATTCCATTATATTTACAAACTTCTCAACAATATGGTTAGTAAATTCAGTTTCTCTATCGCTTCTAATTCTCGTCACCTTTAGATCTTTGATGTTTGTAATTGATGGATTGCGCTATAGTTTGCCACTAGTTTATCTTTAGACGCTAAGAATCTCTACTCATGTATAGCGTGAGAAATCATCAACTCTTACTAACGAATACTTTTTAACCACTTCCACTCAAGATTTGAATTGGACCAAACAAATCTATATGCAATAGTTCCAAAATTCTAGATGTTGATAGATGAGGTTTCTTCTTAAAAGACGTTTAACTTATTTACCCATTTGGTGCATCACATAAGCGGTTTTTCTAAAAGGAACCCTAGGTAATCCCTACAAGATTTAGCGATATTCATTGAGAGATTGCATTAAAGTTGAGGTGGTTCATTTTTCTATGCCATAGCCAACCCATTTCATTTTCATTTTTAGCCACGAAACATGTAGGTTGTTGCTAATTTTTGAACCCAATCCACTAAATAAAACATTAGATGTTCTTTTTTTTCTTTCAATTTAGTAGATCTAGTCTTAGCGTCCGTTGAATATAGCAATAGTCCTTGAAAATTTAATTTCAAACCTTTATTCGCAAATTGACTATGCTCAATAAATTATGCTTAACACCCTCAACATAATATATGTCACTTATCATGACATTACCTCTATGCGCGGCACCTATACCTTTGGTTTACCCTTAGAGTTATCACCGAATATAACTTGAGGACCATTGGTTGAACGATAGTTGATCAAAAGATCCTTTGAGCATGTCATGTATCTTGAATACCACTATTAATGTACCAATAGATTAATCAGCGTTGGCTCTAGGTACCTGCATGAAAGGAAAATTCTAATTGTTTTTTGGTACCCATTGTGACTTGGGTCCTTTCTCATTATTCTTGTCCGCATTATGAATTAAACTTTAGTAACCCAAATTTACCTAGTCTTCATTTGGGAGGATTGGCCTTTTTGGGTTTCACCTTTCTTGGGTGTGTGCTTGTGAGATGTATAATAATATCCTTAATCATAGTTGTAATCATAATCATAATCATAATCATCACAGTATTGATTATTGATCTTGATCTTTGTGGATATTGACGTTGGTATTTCCTTGGCACTGGCTTAGGGTGTCTTTCAGCGCTCGACGCTTAGCGTTTGATTCACATGTGCAAGGTTTTTCCATAGCTTCTTAGTGTTTGAATAATCTTTTCTTTGTGAATCATTCACTTTCGCCTTTCCTTTTTGCCTGAGTTAGCTTTGACTTTCGAATTTGGCCTCGTACCATTGTCCTTAGGTTCATTCAAAGTTTGATTGTTTGAACCTTTCTCGACAAAGGATACACCTTTTCCTTTGTTGGTTGCTGTAGCCTTTAACATTTTCGATTTGTTATCGAAATTATCACAACCTAAACCGTTCTTTTCACTGAAAAATCTAGTTACTTCAGTCGCATTGTCTAGATTTCTCGATGCTTTTGACAATGATGATGAGACAAGTTGTTCTAATTTGGCAAGTTTAGCGATTAGCTCAGCTTCTCTCTTGACTACCACATCAAGATCACTTTTCAACCGAGTGATTTTGATTTCAAGTGATTGGTTCTTCTCAATGCATTGTTGCTGAACTTGCAACTCTGCCTTGAGCGCCACATTTTCATTTTTAAGCACTGAGATTTCCTCAGAGTATTTTTGATATATTTTGGCGGCACCTTAACAAGCTCCATGATAATCATTGATCTTGTTAAGTAATTCTTCATAAGAGAGAGGATTAGATAGTTCAGTGGGTACCTCTGGTAGTGAGTCTTCAATCTCTTCTGCGTCTATTGCCATATGATAGATTAGCGCTAAATCACTTGATGGCTCATCACTGCTATTCTCTTCTAAAGATTCTAGATCCTCTTCAGGTGCGGAGAATGGTTCAGATTCCGCTAGTAAACCTTTTTTTTAAGGTCGCTCCTGAATTGGTTTCTATCCACATAATCTTGCATTGTGGGCTTAGATACATTCAGATAAGGACAATTAACCTAGTAGTGCCCTGGTTTCCTGCAATTGTAACAAAGATTAGTTTTCATCTTTTGTTCAGTTGTTAAACTTGACTTACTCTGTGGCTTGGAAACCGCTGGCGCTGAGAGATTCTGATTGGGAGACACTTGGTACTGAATCAGTGCTGGAAAAAGCGGTGCAGAATACACAGGCACTTGGTACTGTTGCACTTGTGTAGTGGGAGGGGTTTGGTATGATGCTTGTCCATTGGAATTCTTCATTTCATATCTCATGAATTTCTTAAACTTCTTTACCAATAAAGCCATTTCCTTGTCCTCATTTGGTTCTGATGCTTGCACCTCGCTTATCGATTTACCTTTGGCAATTGCAATTAGTGCTTCGGAGTCAATCACTGAAGTCGGCACATTGCTGAATTCTCCCAACTCAAATTTGAAAGCCCTTAGTTCCGAAAATACATATTCTAGCGTTAGAGTCGCCAACATCTGGGATTCTCTCATTGCAATAGTCTTCATAAGACATTTACTTAGAGACTTTTTGAAAATCTTATTGACCATTTCCTTATTGCTCAATTCCTTGTCCGATGACCCTAACTCTGTAATAAGCCTAGTAATCCGGCACCCAGTTGATCTAGCGTCTCATTGGGCTGCATCTTAAAATGCTCGAATCTTTGTATGGCTTTGGAGAGCTTAATCTCCCTCATTTGTGTGGATCCTTCATACATGGTAGCCAACATATCCCATATATCCTTTGAGGGTTTGCATAACTTAATCTTATTGAATAATCCCTCATTATCATTCAATGCTGAGTAGAGAGCATTACATCCATTATTGTCCAACTTTGCTCTTCTACGGTCTTCAGGGGTCCATTCAACTTTCGGTTTCTCGACATAACCATCTGGAGTTGCTTCAGTCGTTCCAGGAGCTCTAGTTATGACTTTCATGATTTAAATTGGGCCATCTGAAAAAACATCACACATTTCATTATCACATGAGCACAAAAATGTAAATGCTCTAAGTTTTCATGAGTCATAGTTTGACTCAGTCAACTTTGGCATCTTTGTAAAATCCATGATATGTGATAAAAGGATTTTTATTTTAAAAAAAAAACGACTAAGTTTTGAAAACAAAATGGATTTGAACAAGCAGTTATGCTCGAACGCGCTTAGGTTTCTACATCAATCGCTCTGATACCACTTGTTGGTCCCAAGTGGCATATGAAAAGGGTCTAGAAGGGGGGTTAAATAGACCTAAAGTTTTCTTTTAACGCTTAATATTTTCTTGCCTCTTAAAATATTTTGAACGCTTGGAAAGCAAAGCGCTTGGTTAAGCGCTAGGAAGGAGATAACTTAGACTTAGTGATTTTAGCAATTACCAAAGTAGGGTAAAGCTTAAATCACTTAATCAGGGTTAGCACAACAGAAATGATTTAGTTACTTAGCGTTTGGTTTGCCAATTTAGTCGCTTGACTGATTTTAATGCTTTTAAAGAATAATATGCAAATGATAGAGAAAGCAATAAAATAGTAAAGTAAATAACACGAGATATAAAAGGTTCACTAGGTGATGTAATCCCAGCTACGTCTTTCTTCTCCTTTGCACTCGGAGGAACTACACTAAATGATTATCAATGTATTCACACCAGTTTGGCTTTTATTTTTCTTGTCTTTAGATTAGTAGTTTGTATTTAGTTACAATCTATGTAATCATGAAAACGAAGAAGGAAGACGAAGGCCAAATTGATGACTTGTATGCTGACACGAAAAATTCTTACGTGTATAAAACAGCAAGTGGACTGGTCGTGTGTAGTAATAAAATGGATATTAAGTCCGGAATGTCGAACCCACAGAGACTCGTATTTTCAATTAACAAGTTTAAAACAATTGAATTAAATTAAATGATTTTTGATTAATTGACAGTAGAAAGGTAAAAGACTAAGACTTAACAATTTGATTGAGATTTTTATATGAGAAAACAACTAAGGCACATGCTTCAACCTTTATTATTTGTAAATATATATGAGTGATTCTTCTAATTATTAGACTATTATTGCTTTGGTGGAAAAAAACCTTAAATAATTATTACCCGATCTCTCGGCTGTAATAATCCTATGATTACGTGACGGTTCTCTAAATATATCTATCCGAGAATCAATCATTACCATGCATTCAAGTTCTAAATTTCCCCGATTAATTCGGCTACAGCACCCGGAAATCTATACCTATCTCTAGGAGCAATTCCTCATGTTTTTTCGTGATGTGTTAATTCCTTTGAACCCTAATATATATTCTCTCAAATACTAAATTAGGCTAATTAGCAAACATATGTTGATCAAGCATACGATTGGAATAAAAGCATAAAATTACACACAAAACAATAATAGAATTAAAGGAACATCACTTCATATATATACACTCATAAAATTGGCATTCACATGGCTTAGTTGATTATTTAGTTCATAATTATAATGGAAAAACAATTAAAAACATAGATTTGTCATAGACAAATATTCTGAAAATAAAAGCTCCTGTTAATAATTGATAACTCGTGTTGAATCGTCGTTCTCTTCGTCTTGCTCGTTCTTTGCTCCAATCTCCTCTCTAGCTTCGCAGTCGCAGTGCATACTCGATGTGTGTTAATTTCTTTAAATTATAAATTAAAATAATGAATTCATTTATTATTTTGTTATATGAAAATTATCACTATCACATGTTTGTTGGAAAATTATGCGAGCATAATTTTAATTATGATTTGATGTCAATTATTATAATAGTTAGAAGTAATGCAATAGAAAGAGAGAAAACAAATAACAAAAAGAAAAGGAATATTGTAGAGAATAAGAAGAAAAGGTGAGTAGGAAGAAGAGGAAAGAGGGAGAAGAAAGAAAGAAAGTACGTGAAGAGGAGAGAAGGGTGAGGAGAACCTCCTATGCACTGTCCTAGTTATAGTGGGGTGCAAAATACCATACCAAAAAGTTGGCAGACCAAAGGTAGTTACTCTAAGGCATTTACTCTGGAACAAATTGTTGTCAAGTGATTCTCCCAGTCATTGAGGTTTGGGTATTCACCCGGAGAGAAGGAAGCTTCCCAGCCATAAAATTCTGGAGCAGATTTGAATAGGAACAACTATAGTCAGCTAAAGTAAAAGCAGAATCACATCATGACATAATTAGGGAGAAAACTCAAGGATAGATAAAAACCCTGAAGGACAGCCCAGCACAATCAACATACTTTTTCTTCCGATAGACAAAGTACATTGGAACATCAAGAGCATATTCTACATACTGTTCAAACCTGTTTCAACAAGTCAGGGAGTTCACTTAAGTACGAAGCAGTTCATTAATACCTTAGAACCAAATAACATATAGTCAAGATTCTAAAAAATTCAGAAATGACATAAGAAAAATGCAACAGAAATATGCTACTTTTATGGATTCGGGAACAAACAAAATGGTAATTCCACCCTCTCCAGAAAAGAAGTAAGAAATTACCATACTCCCATGTAGTGGCATGAGAGGCACCAAGCTATGTAGGAGGCACATTTTCAACCTCATAATAAGCAAGAGATTTATGTATAAACACACGTGATCTTTACAATCAGACAACATAATGTTTTTAGTTGAGTTGCTCATGACAAACAACAAATCCTGAACTCAAAGTTAGGTGGGGTCAGCTAAATGGATACTCACTCATGGCTTGAGGCCAATGAGCGTGTTTGATTCAACAGTTCTACAGAACATATCATATCAATAACACATCATAAAGCACATTATTTAATATCTCTTTGATGCTTACACCGTTACACGTATATGGCTTTTGAAAGAGAACTTTTCTATTGACCTTCGCACCATATTGAAGGTAAGTTTCTTTATTTTTGTATTATAACTAGAAACAGGTGAGGCTAGCTTGCACAATGACCCGGAAAATGCCACATTTGCAAAGCAAAGTGTCTTAACAATTAATGAAAGCTTTTTAAAAAAAATTACATAACAAATGGTGAACCAGATGAACAGAACTTTATTGTCAAAAGAGAGGCAAAGAAAGAAGATGCATAATAAATTCTTTGAATAGCACAAGAAAGTTTCATCTTAATAGATTTGATCGATAACAGGTTATTCTAGTGTATGCAATATATCTGCACACAATGTCAATGTGTCAAGGTATGTAGGTTGACTGAGGGAATCCAAAGAAAGGCATGTTAATTCCATCTCAGAAGAGAATGGGCCAATATCTTTCTCCAAGGATTTCATATTCCAACTTCACCAAATAAACTTTTGAAAACTGAGCAGAGATTTAGGATGACCGATGATGCAGTGATTTCATCAGTTTCATATCAAATACAGCTGGAGCTCATATTTGTTATATGAACTATAATAGCATTACGAACTGACTGCAATGCAAAAAGGCAATAACCATTTAAAAATGTAAAGAAAAGAAAAGGTCAATCAGTGAACCAAAGCTTTGGTCACATTAGTAGATTTGTAACACTTTCTATCTCGAAGTAAGGTTTGACCGGACGTGGTCCTAGAAACTAGAAATTGTGATGGCTTTATATAATTTGTACAGTACACAGAAACAACTCCGGAGTTGTGGCAAGTCGAAAAGCAGAATGACTGATAGAGGTGTATGGGACTGCTTAACTGGATCTATAAGGTCTATGGGAGTAGTAATAAAATTTCATAAGTAGGGCTGGTGATACAAATATATTACTATCTGACTTAATGATGGTAGTGATAGTGGCTTTAAAGCTCCCTCAATCACAGGGGTTAGTGGTGGCTGAACAGATTCGTAAAGCTGATACGCTTCAATAACAGATCAAGGTGAGAGAAATCTGTAAATGTGATGTGTGCAATATTTTTCAATTGAATTGTGGAATTAGTTCAGCGAGGTGTATACTTAGGAAGGAAGGTTAAAGAAGTATTCTTTTTATGGGCCATTTTTAGTAGCACAATCCAAAGTGGAAGAATACAAATCTAAATGAAGTGCCTGAGAGTAGCTCTGGTAATTAGTAGATTTTCCATTTTCCTAATTAAAGCGCATAGAGGACAAGGGAACTTACCCAAAAGAGTCATCAAAGACAAAGGAAGCATCCCCGAACGATTATTATCAGTGTCAGTCCAGATTTGGCTGTGGAAGAAAAAAAGATTATAACATAAATGGAAACTCTCAATGAAGAAATCAAGAAAATACGATTTCTTTACGGAAAGGGAAACATTGAAATGGTGGAAAGGCTGAACCATGTTAGTGACATATAACTACCTTCTCATGCGAAGATAACCATTTGGTTTCCCTTCAGTGAAAGGAGAATTTGCAAACAATGCCGTAGCTATCTGTTTTCAAAGTGAGTTAGATTGAGCATAACCAAATTAGTTTCCAACACAACAATGACTAACTTACAGGCTGTAAAGCAAGACCAACTCAGAATTTCCTTATCATATCAGCTTCAGAATCAAAATCCAGGTTCACCTGTAAAAGACAACAGGACCTACAATGCTCTTAAAAAAAACACATATAGCATGACACTGAAAACATGGTAGGAGGCTTTTTATAAAGTATGGTTGCAACTAAAGTAATACAAACATAAAAGAAGAGTTCATAAATTCGTCCTACCTGAACAGTACATGTTCGAAACATCATATTGAGTCCAAGTGACCCAACTTTTGGCATGTAATTTTCATGATCTCATATCTTCCCTGAGCCAAGTTATTTTGTCAGTACGTATGGAAGCATCAATGTCATAAAGTTGTTAAAATTTGTAAGAACGGAGTTGGGACAAATTGTAATAAGCACAAAAACTCAATTAGATGAAGGAAATGGATTGTGATGCTTAAAAACCATATTCTATAGTACAATTGAAATTATAAACATCAAAAGTCTGAAAGGTTGAGTCCAACAGATCAAAATGCTAATTTGTTTTGGCAAGAAGTTGCACCCAGCGCTTATTGTCAGCAATGACAACAAAAACTTGATTTTCATGGTTGCCCTTAATATTTTTAGGCATAATGTTGGTCTCACTGTTTCCAAATCTCTGACTCGGTCTTATCTTAGAATGATTCAGTAACTTTATGTTCTGTAAAATTGCATTTCTTTTAGCAGAGAGGATCGAATTCGTAAAAGTAATCTTCACTAAGAAAGTCGAAAATAACAAACAACCAACTTATGGTGAGGCTGTATCCTTGAATAAAAAGCCCGTTAGTCCTGAGAAGCACGTGCCACATCCTTTTTGGAATAACATTTATGATATTATGGAGAAGTATGATCAAAAAATATTAATCTAAAGCATAATCAGTTTAAAATGAACCCATATATTATTATGTTATTTTTAAAAAGGCATACCTAAGTCCAGGTATTTTTAGAATTGGCTAGCAAGTTCTTATTGTTAAAAGTGATGCTCGCCTATTGCGTAATCAAGTCTCAAGATAATATGAAACTTTGAATTCTTAAAGTTGATCACAGATTGTGTTGTTAAAAGCAGTATTACAAACAAAATTGTCGATTTTGTCCTCCAGTTGAAGAACTTTGATCCCGTCAATTGAATTAATCTGTTTTCTCTTCTTCTTTCTCTTTCTGAAGGAAAATCCCAGAATAATTTAAGAATATCTTATTCCTAATAGTTTCTTAAGACATGAATGCTCCATTAAAATGTGGACATAGAGATGAGAGATGTCAATGCCGATTTTGCACATGAGGCAGCAATAGGATGAAAAGGTTGCCATTAATTCTTTCCAAAGTTTGATTCAAGATAGTAAACAGTCCAGTAAAATGCATAAATGTGATTCTATAGGAGGGAAGAATAAAACTGCAACTGTTTAAATCCGAAATTCAAATATATGAATCGGTAAAGAGGTTACCTTGGGCATCACTGGTATGTTTTCACGTCTCCATTTGGGCTGAAATCCAATTCCTGGAAATCCTATCCCCATCTCCTCTGCAACAGCCTTAACCTGCGAATTTCATGTAGAAACAACAATTAAGCTAAACTTTATTGGAGTCTATTTTGGCTGGTTAAAGTGAGTTGTCTACAAGACTACAACTCAAGTATAAGTAGAGAGAGAGAGAGAGAGACCACATTTTTCAGCAAATTGCTGAGAGAGAGACCACATTTTTCAGCAAATTGCTTGGAAATCAAAGAACCACTTCACATATTTTCCCAGATGCATATATTTCATGTTTAAGCTAAATCAGAAACATTGAAGAATACAAAAAACTATTTTTCAAGAAGGAAAGAGAAACACCAGAAAACACCATAATCACAAGTTACTAACCTGGTAAAGATGTGAATTGACTTCAGCACAAGTTTGATGCAGGGTTTCAAGAGGTGCACCACTAAACTCAAATTGGCCGCCAGGCTCCAGAGATATACTTTGCTTTCCCTGACACAGGAGGAAATAAATGTTCAGGAAAATGAGAATAAAACTTCATGTCATTTGATAATTACTTTTTTCTAGAAATTACATTTAGAAAGGCAAAAAAAAAAGAGGGGGAGGGGGAGGGGGAGGAGGGGAACAATTTCAACATTCATTGTAACAGAAATTAAAGGTCGTACCTGTTTGAGTCCAATAATATTTTCACCTTCCATTATTTTATCCCAATCAAATCTCTCAGAAATACTATTAAGAAGCTCAGATATCTGTTCATATTTCATGGGTCGTCGTGTTCCAACTTCAAACCCAAATTTTTCGTGTTCAGTCCCTATCCTTTACAAGTCAAGTTTATATTGGAGTATTAGATGTCACACCAACGTTGATATATGAGCCTTTAAACACATGCACATAACATTCAATTGAAGATAAAAAGAAAAACACTTCAGAAACTGCTGTTTTTTCTGAGTATGCACCAAAATCCCAGCCTTCTAAAATGCATTGAATGACATTGATCGAAATCGTACGATGATGCTAGGTCATTGGTTGAAACATAAGAACAAAATACGAAATATGGTGTACACAATATCACCAAGAAAAAGATCATACATTCTTGAATGGATATAAGAGGGAGAGGAGGAGCTGCCCCCACCCACCCAAAAAAAATAAAAGACACGGAATATTTTCTATATGCATACCTGTGTTATAATTTATACATATCATAAAGGAATTATACGTAAGCTTAATGATTGGTCCCTCAATAACAAATTACGAGTCAAATTTGATTCTCCACTAATTTTTTAAAAGCTTGGTATATACAATAAATGATAGATCTAAACTATCTAATAGTTAATTTTGATATTTTCTCTAGACAACTTCAATGTTCACTAATGTTAAATTCAATTTCTACCTTATTTTCTTACTTCCACAAAGTCTCTTTCACCTAAAAAGAACTAGAGAAGACAAAAAACATGAATTGTTTCTCTACTCACTCTCTTATGCATATATATAAAAATCATAAAAGAATTTCTATGTCGATTCTTCTCTTTGCTATATATTAAAATAGAACTGTAAGAAATTTCAATAAGTTCCCTGATACATTAAATAATGAAATACATCATGCATCACTTCAAATAAATTTTGTAGTGTTTAAATAATCTCAAGACAACATAAATCTTTTGTCACAGTTTTTCAATCTTAATTTGCCTATCAAATTTGAAATTCATGTCATAGAAAATTTGTTTAAACTTTCTCCTAGTTGACCCCCCCCACCCCCCACCCCTCCAGCTATGGATCCATCCATGCATGCATGACCACCGAGACTAACATGAACAATGATCCCAGATTACTAGGGTACGATTTTGGCCCCTTTCCACCCCAAGAAATAGACGGAGAAACAATGTGAAAATAAACATATTTATTCCATATTTAAATTTCATTGTTAATCTTCCCTATATAATTGATATGCATAAATTTCAAAATAAGCCCATCAAATTGCTTGTTTCACGACAAAAAGATATTACGTAAATTTGTTCTATAAACCTTAGTAGCACAAATTGATAGCTCAGAATCTTTTCATATGAAAACATTCCACAAGCAAGAGCTAGAAGCTGTACCTCCACTTTTCCTTAGGCTTGCAACCAGAAGCAAGGTAATCTATGAGATCTTCTCTTGTGAGCGGCTCTGTTGCTATAACAGTATCTTCTGTAGGAGGACTTGCAGCAACAGTTACCAAACGCCCTCGCCTCTGTACTAATGCAGTGCCATCTAAACTCCAGCTTTGTGTTGCCTTCAAGGAACTCGATGAAGGGGGCCGCAAACCAAAGAAGATTGCCTTGGTTTTTGTTGTCTCCATTGTGTTAGCAATGCTCTTAGGTCCATTATGTCTAGCTTTACAATGTATTAGCTCCGACTGAATGCAGTGTGATGAACCAGTTTGGGACATCAATGCCATGACTGAAAGCTGAAAAATTGAACAAACAAATTTTTAAGAAACTACCTTTCAAACTAAAAACACTTGTCAGTTCACCATGATGAAGTAGTAACTAAAAAGTCCACCAAACCGAACCGGTTACATAACAAAGTTACCAAACGATGCATGGCTTTAAATGATTCTGATGCAACCCAAAGTTCGTGCAATATCAACATATTAACAAGGTTTTTGTCCAAGAAGTTATAACATAGAGACTAATGGAGTACAATTTAAACCTCCATTTAAATACTCCAATTTAGTTTCGGGATGAAAAACAGCATATGCGTTATGACAATAGAAACACCACATAAATTAAAGTAATTTCAGTTTTACTCTATGGTGCCTAATTATTAAGGATGTATTATGTATCATGCAGTCAATTACAAGACACGATTACTAGGAGCCATAATAGTGGGCCAGAATTGTCAAAAATCATAGTATGATTGGCTCAATCAACCTTGAAGGTTAAAAATCACCAAGTTCATATTGCAACAATAATTAATACAATACAACCATCATCTCAATTAAAAATAAATATAATAAATTCATAAGTTGCTGAAAACCATGAAAAAGATCCTTCATATTCTTGCGCAGCTTTGGACTTGATTTCACACATTTTCCATTCCAGGGTAAGCAAAGAATATTGCCATTGACCAATTCTAAAATTTTATGTAAAATCCACAAATATAAACGGAAATAATCAGCACTCTTCCATAAATGCTGAATCCCAAAGTGCCTTTGAACTCAATTCAAATCGGTTTTATGAAACAACAACAAATTCTACAAAATCCACATTCAAGACTACCTTAGAATCAAAATCAAAATAAATGCAAACAACAGAAAAATAGTTATTGAATTCTGGTAAAACAAATATTGAATCTTACAAAAACACAACAAATCAGAACGATAATTATAGAGGTTGAAGAAATGTGCGGTTTTTGGTGTGCCGAGCCGAGTCAATGCGATGGGGTTGAAGAAATAGCGTTAATTTATATGATAGTAGCTAGCAATATAGCATATCTAGTGAACAAGAAATTTTATTTTTGTTGAAAGCCCTTTAAAGTAAGATTGCAAGCAGAATCACCAGAAAAAAAATATTGTCCCTGTGTTGTACTATTCCTGTATGTATGTATTACTTAAATTACAGCTCATAGAACTGAAAGAACATTCTTTTGTGAGAAAAAAACATAGAAAAGTAAGCACTAAACAAAGCTTTTTCTAATGAAAGCACATCAAAGTACACAACCCGGTTAGTTCCAAGACACCCACCCACCGACCAAGCCAAGATAATTAATTATTACCACATTAAACAATCAAAAATACCCCTAAAAGTCCAAACCCAGAAGCAGAAATATTAAAACAAAGAGAGAGAAAATTTTCATATATACAGAAAACCACCAAAATAATTTCAGCTAGTGATATGCTCGTTGGCAAATTATGTGATGAAATAGGCCAATTTGATTAAATTTTTAATTTTCAGCTTTTATTTGTTTAGAATTAGAAGTGGACTAGTGGTTATTATCACCTTTTAATTGTTTAAAATTAGATAATTAGTAGTGGACTAGTGGTTTTTAGCATTATGGGTAGTGGTTTCTTTTTAAAAGGATATTAGTCTTGTATTTATATCTACAACTTTGTTAATGAATGGTAAGAAATTGCATATTGTTCTAAGAATTAGTCCTCTTCTTCTCTCTTGTTCTTGGAGTGCTAGTCCACACTCACATTAAGGGACTTCTATAAACTTTAGTATTGTAGTTTTGGAATGTTAGATACCCACTCATATTTGGGATCTTATCAATTGGTGCTTTCATCCTCTCGAACCATGCCTCCATGCCATGATCCTCCTTCACTTAACAACCAAATCCGTACATTAAACGACAACCTTCAAGATTTGCAAAACCGTTTTGAAGCTATCGATGCCGCTGAAAAGAAGCAAGCAATCGAGAACCAAAAACGCTATGCCGAAGACACTAAACGCCATGATTCCCTGATGCAACTCATATCCTACATATTTCCACAAATAGCCGCCGCACCACTTCCCACAATCTTCCCACCAGCCCAAGTGACTCAAAAATTTGATGAAGATCGTGCACAGTTTGATCAAAGGTACAAACCTTTGATGGCTATTCCTGAAGAATTCAAAACCCAAATTTTGACGCCATCAACTCAACCCGTCGCTGCTGTTGCAAAATTGCAAACCCAAAATTTGGCTTCCTCAACTCAACCCCCTCTTCCAATCACCAACACCGCAAGCTTATCATCGTTTTTCTCAACCGAAAAATTCATCCAACCGTGGCATCCTCGTTTTGCTCCACCCGCCAATCTTACTCAAACCATGACACCCCAAAATCCCTGCTTCACTCTCAACTCCGTGACACACTCCATCAATCAAGAAAACAAAATAGTCCAACAAGCACATAAAGATAGGTTGGATAAGGAATTAGAACCGGAAAACTTGGTTTATGAAAAATTGAAAAACGACCATCAACTCTCACTCACACCACTCAACCATAGTAACGTATCCAAACCTCCAATTCCCGATCTCATCCACACTGAACCAACCGGCCCTCCGTATCCTACTTTGTTAAATATCGAATGTATTGAGTTTGGCTAACCACGTTGCCGTCAAAAAGCAAGTCATGGGCCTTGAGGACAAGGCCCTTTTTGAGGACGGGAGTATTGATATGCTCGTTGGCAAATTATGTGATGAAATAGGCCAATTTGATTAAGTTTTTAATTTTCAGCTTTTATTTGTTTAGAATTAGAAGTGGACTAGTGGTTATTATCACCTTTTAATTGTTTAGAATTAGATAATTAGTAGTGGACTAGTGGTTTCTTTTTTAAAGGATATTAGTCTTGTATTTATATCTACAACTTTGTTAATGAATGGTAAGAAATTGCATATTGTTCTAAGAATTAGTCTTCTTCTTCTCTCTTGTTCTTGGAGTGCTAGTCCACACTCACATTAAGGGACTTCTATAAACTTTAGTATTGTAGTTTTGGAGTGTTAGATCCCCACTCATAGTTGGGATCTTATCAGCTAGCTACAGAGACCAATACAAATACATACAAAACAGAACAGAATTGTATGTATTTCTGTATATTTACAGACTGAAAAAAGGAACCTCTCAGGTCGGAGGGGGTAATAGAACACGAGTTGTGATGATGAGAATGAGTTTTTTATTGTTAGTGTATTAAAGATATGGCGCTTTTGTGGACTCTTTTGTGTTTTTTTGGTAAGAGCACTTTTGTGGACTCAAAATATGGATTTACTTGAAATGTGATTCGGGTAGGTAGTATGTGGGAAAAATCTATTGTTTGTCACAGCGTCACTAATCATTGATGAGATAAACAATTATGTCTTGGATTGGGATACAATTTTCAACCTTAATTGATCAAACCAAATTTTTGTTTTTATTTATTATTTTGACTTAACTAAGCTTAGTGTAAAATAAAATTACGCATAAAGATGAATATATTATTTATTAAATAATATGACTATTTAAGTATTCAACGATGAAGCATTTAGTTTGTGTATTTATGGTAAAAATCGTAATGTCACGTGTTTGACCGCGTGGGATGGTGGAACCGATCCAATGCATGACAAATTAGGTTAGGGGTTGATGAATGTATAGATTGCACTCGCTGTTTAAATGAGTTGCCTACGTGCCTGATGAATATGGGATCAAGTCAATTAATAGTTCTGTATTGTTTTTACTCTCAATTCTAGCCAGTGAATTTTTCTGGAGAGAGCAGATAATGAGTCTTTCCCAACTCCTACAAGGTATTTATATGGAGCTGGCGATGGGCTGTGGACCATGGGCTTCACTTTGTCAGTGGTCCATTAGGCTTGATAATATTACTCTTAGACTAATAAAATAGCCCAAATATTCTTAATAGGTCGTCAACCCTTTTGGGCTTGACTAGCATGCTAACCGCGGACTTTAACCCATGGGTGGCGCCCCGGACCTAGCTGGAGATATGTGTAATTACCGTAATGCCCTTAGATATTTTTGGTTCACATCATAATGCCCCCCACTCCCGGGTTAATCGAGTAAGATATACCCGGGAGTAGAAGTAATCCCTCTTAGACAGTGCCATTTAGCTTCAATTTGTACTGGGTAGTGGATCATAAAGGCCCCTCACCCACCTTTTGTTTAAGTGTGGACAGGTTGTCGGCATTTAACCCACAACTCTCATTCATACCCTTATACTTTTTCAAAATTCTCTCCTTAGGAAATTCTCTCTCTAGGAGCTCTTTCCTTAACCTATAATGGACAAAAGCGAAGGTGACCAAGGTAAAAATAGTATTTTTTGCACTTGTTTCTCCATTTTTGCTTATGGTGCCATGATAATAGCTTAGGAGATAGTTTGCTTTTCTACCCCCATTTTAGTTGATTTAACCTATGACCTCCTCGCCCTCGTGGAGCAATTTTATTGGGGTCATTGGATTTTACCCGGGGGCGTCGAGCGTTAACTCTTAAATAAGGGAAATGGCATCGGGGTCGACCCCGAATTCGCGATGCCCCGCAGCTTAGCAGGGAGGCATTGTGCCTCGCGGTCTTGCCGCGAGGTCTCGCAGCCTTGTAGCAAAGTGATGGACTCTCCCTCCTCGGTTCGATTCATCCCCGTGGTGTTCTCTAGGTAGTGGCTTCGATGCCGGGTTGGCCCTTGCTTGTTCTTGATTAAGTCCCTTGGTATGTATTTGTGCTATCATTTCAGATATCCCTTATTTAGGACTGGTTGTTAATTGGGTCCCCCATCTTTCATAGGGCGAGGGAGCCATTCTTCCCAAGAGAGCAAGGGTCTGGCTCTTCAAGAGGATTTTGATTTCGACACTCGTGATTCCACTGTCACCGTAGTCGAGATTTTAGCACTCTTTGAGGATACCACGGTGGATTTCGAGCTGCCTATACCTAGAGCGGGTTGTCGGATTTTTTACCCTCCAAAGGGGCATGTGACCCTTTACTTAGAATACTTTCATTCAGGGCTCACATTTTCCTACCACGATCTTTTTGGGGAAGTGCTGGCTCCTTATCAAATTTGTATGATCCAGTTAACTCCTACTTGCTTTACCTTCTTTTTTTTAGGTGAAAAGTAATAACTTCATACCAACAACCTCAATAAGTCTCAATACAAAGCAAAAAGGGGGATTACTAATTATCCCACGTTAATGCCCAAACAACCAACCTGTCTACCTAATGCACCACACACCAGCAAAAACAAAAGATAAGGTACTCTGACTCAGATTCATTACATAACAATAGCTTCTAAGTAAGATATATCTCTAATCGAAATTTTCATCCTTTTACTCCCTTTAAACTTCAATTTTAGTTCTGCCTGTAGTGCACATAACACAACCTCATTTGATCTTCCTTCTTGTGTGAAGATCCTCTTGTTTCTTTCTTCCCAAACCTTGTTTACTGCTCCTGCCACACCTACTCTTATGTCACCCTACCTATACTTCCATGGCTTGAATGCAAATCTCAGCCAACTAACCCATCGATTAAACTGGTTCGGCCAGTTACTCACCTTAAGCCATATCATCATCCTTTGAACCAATTGTTGCACCCAATCACAAGCAAAAAAGAGGTGTTCAACATTCTCAATATCAGCCCCACACAACACATAAGTACAATCTAGTATCTGAATAAATTTACTTAGTCTTTCCTTAGTAAGCAATCTCTTATGCATCACCATCCACATAATAAAAGAGTGTTTTGGGATATTCATATTATTCCACACAATTGTAGCAGGTCTAAACACATTATGATTTCCTCTCAACCAATCATAGCCACTTTGAATAGAGTTGATACCT
This sequence comes from Buddleja alternifolia, assembly GCA_019426215.1. Taxonomy (NCBI): domain Eukaryota; kingdom Viridiplantae; phylum Streptophyta; class Magnoliopsida; order Lamiales; family Scrophulariaceae; genus Buddleja; species Buddleja alternifolia. The sequence goes on along the minus strand of CM033399.1, from coordinate 22,854,438 downwards.
GACTGTGTATGTTGCCACTTGTTCTGCACAAAGCCCCGTTGGAGTTTTCTCTTCACACTGTTGATTTTCTTCCAGACCCAACTACAATCCAAAGGTGGCTTATAGTCCCAGAAATTTTGCTCTTCTAAATAGACACTATTGATCCACTTCACCCATAAGGAGTCTTTCTTTTGAGATAAGGCTCAAATTTGTTTCCCAATTGAAGCAATATTCCAGGTTTTGCAGCTTTTAATATTCAAACCCCCATTTTTCTTCTAATTACAAACTTGCTCCCACCCTTTAATGGCCATCTTATGTCTTTGTTCATTTTCCCCCCAAAGAAACTCCCTGCACTTTTTCTCTATCTGTTTCACTAAACCTTGTGGAATGATAAAAATGGAGGCTCAATAAGTGTGCATAGAGAAAAGCACTTAGTTAATTAATTCTATCCTACCAGCATAAGATAGATTCTTAAAGGCCCAGCGAACTAACTTCTTTGTGATTTTTTCTTCTAAAGTAAGAAGTCCAATTTGTTCCATTTGATGGGTGACAGTGGGACACCCAGATATCTCATTGGAAACACTCCTTCAGCAAAACCAGTGCTATGTAGAATATCCTGCTTAACTGCCATTGAGACTCCTCGCACATAGAAACTTGATTTTCCCTGATTTGCATACAGGCCGGATGTATCAGAGAATTGCTTAAAAGTATCCCATAGTATAGAAACTACATTCTTTGAGCCTTTGCAAAATAACATTTGGTCATCTGTGAAACAAATGTTAGTGAGTTGCAAATGTTTGCACCCTGGATGATATCTGAAATCTGGATTTGAGGCAGCTATCCATAAACTTCTTGTCAAGTACTCCTCTACCAAAGCAAACAACAGTGGGGATACTGGGTCACCTTTCCTCAAACCTCTTTGGCCTTTAAAGAAACCAAAGCTCTCTCCATTCAACACTACAGAAAAGGTAGCTGTAGTTACACACTCCAAAATCCACCCACTGAATTTCTGAGGGAATCTTAACCCATCCAATAGCTCTTTTAAGAAAGAACACTCAATAGAATCATAGCCCTTTCTAATGTCTATTTTCATTAGACATCTAGGTGATACTGTTTTCCTATTATAGAGTCTAACTAATTCCTGGCTTATCAGAATGTTGTCCTTTATTGATCTCCCATTTGTGAAAGCCCCATGGTTTTCATTCACCAAAAGAGGTAATACCACATCCATTCTTTGTGTCGGTAACTTTGAGATGCATTTTTATATGGTGTTACAACAACCAATGGGCCTGAATTCACTAGCCACAAAAGGATTCTCAACTTTAGGGATTAGACTGAGAAGCGTAATTTTTACTTGTTTAAGCATTCTACCATGATTGAAGAAGTCAAGGATGGCTTCTGTCACATCATTGCCAATTACATTCCAAGTAGCTTTGAAAAATCCACTTCCATTACCATCTGGGCCTGGGCTTTTATTAGCGAAAATACTGAACACTGCTGTCTTTACATCCTCTTTAGTGAAAGACCTTATTAATTCCATTTGCAAATTCGAGGTTAGTCTAGGCCCCATCTCAAATACTTTCTCCTTTGTAGTTCTCACTTGACTTTTAGTCTCCAATAAGTGCTTATAAAACTCGACAAAGTGTTCTGTAACCTCAGAGTAATCAGTCAATACTCTATCCGTAAAACTAATAGTGAGCACTCTATTTTGTATTGTATTTTTTTGAAAACCATATAGAAATACTTAGATTTTTTATCTCCCAAGTGTATCCAATTTTCTTTAGCCTTTTGCTGCAAAAACTTTCCTTTGGCTATATCCTTTTCCTTATGTATTTTTTAGGCCTCCATCACTAATTTCTGCAAATTAATGTCCAAAGGATTGTTGTTTTGGGCCTGTTGTAGATGCAGTAACTTCTCATGGGCACTATCTGCTTGCTTTTCTATGTCATGAAAGCATTCTGTTTGGTTTCTTTAGATCAGTTTTCAGTGTTCTCAACCTTTCCACAACTCTGTACATAATATTACCTCCCACTGCATTGCTCCAAGTTTGGTGTACTGTTCGCAGAAATAGAGGGGAGTCTACCCACATATTATAGAATTTAAAAGATTGTCTTCGTTGAACATTCGGTTTTTTCATGTGTATAACCATTGGACTATGGTCAGATATACCTTCAGGTAAGTATACCACCTCCACATCATTGTATCTCAAACACGACTCACGATTAACAAAAACCCAATCAATCTTAGAGAAATGTTTTTGTCCTTCCTCATGATTATTGTTCCAAGTGTATTTACATTCATGCCATCTCATCACCTCCAATTCACTTTCATCTATACACTCTTTAAACTCAGTAATCTCTAATACAGTTTGAGGGTTTTATTTCTTGATTCACCGAGTTAGGCCTTGAAATAAACTTGGATGCCTGTCAGGCCCTATTCACAGTTAAGATGTGTACTTCTATACCATACGTGTATTTTTTTCCTTCGTTGACTGTTAGGTTCTTGGAGGGTAACAAAAAACCTAGGGGTGATTGGAAATTGAAGTTCGTTTATTTTCCAATCACCCACTTGGGTATATCAACACCTTTGCGTTGGAATGGGAGCGTTGCCCCTCATCGTGTCGCCCATGTGCAAAAGCAACTCAGAGTTATCTTTAGCAAGGCGGGTCTATTTGATAGTAGATTTGACATTAGACAATTCTATACTCATGGTATTTATACCTTCACTTTTAGTGCTTCGTGTTGTAACTTCTATGTAGTGTCTAGCCTCATGCTCTCATATACTAACACTTGGTGGTTTTATGGAGGCACTAGGGTGCCCACGGGAGGCAAGGTGGGCTCTACCATGCCTCGAGCTTCCCACGCTCTACTCAGTCATGGTGATGGGCCCAATCAGTCAAGTCCCCCGCACCTCACCCTCTTAGATTTTACTTCACCAGAGCAGGTGCCATGCACACTGGGTTTCGATTGCTTGATGCAGATTTAGGCTCTAAGGGTACCTAGGGCCCTAAAGAGGGCACTGATAAGAGGCATTTTTACGTGTTTTTAAGCCCCTTTGCGTTTATGTCTTAGGTTCATTTATCGCTTGATTCTTGCCACATGTGCGTTTAATTCGTGCATTAAGTGATTTCAGGTCTTAAATGGATACAATCAAAGAACGGGATGAAAAATGACGTATAAAACAAGTTTAGGCCAAATTTCTATGCACCCCTACGCCTAGGCGCCATCTTGCCCACGCCCGGGCGCCGTTTCAGCACCACTTTCCACGTTCGAGCGCTTTTTCCGTATGTTTAGAGACCGAATTGGATGAAGTTCCCTTCTACAAAGTTGTAGAACTATGTGTTAGCTTCAAATGAGGACTTGAATCATCCAAATCGGAGTTTTGTGGAGAGAGTTATGAAGGAAATACAATTACTGCGCAAGACAGAGGCAAATACTCCCAACATTCTGATTTGGGCGCCCGAGCGCCGTAAAACCCGCGCCTAGGCGCGCCCACATCCGAGATTTGATTCCTTTCAGCCAAAAGATCATCATTTGATGGGGGAATGGAACATTTAAAGCCAAGAGGTCATCACATGTATGGGAGGGATGTCATAAGTATGTTTCTTACTAGATCTACTTTAGGGAATTTTATACTACTCACTTTAGGAGTAGTGGAGGACACACTAGGGGGGACATACACACTAGGAGCTGATTTGTGGTGGTCTTCTTAAGGCATTTTTGGGCAATTGACCGAGGGATCTTGGAGGAGGAGAGAGAGAGAGGCATTTTGGCCATCACTTTTCACTCATCACCATTTCTTCATCACTTTTGGAGGGGAACAAAGAGAGAGGAGCTAAGGATTGAAGATCAAGAGAGCAAAGATCCATCATCAATCAATTGAGGGAGTTTTAATTATTTGCATTTACATGTTTATTTCCATGAGTATGTATATGTTTGTATTAGATTTTCTTAAGGCTTTGATGAGAGGCTAATATTGTAGAACTAAGGCCATGTGAAGGCCAAATTTATGAATCAATATATGTGAAGTTGCTCTTTGTATTAATTCTCCTATTGCTTTGTGTGTTAATTCTATGCTTTTATTCCAATCATGTGTTTGATCACCATATGCTTGCTATCTTGCCTAATCTAGTTGTTCGAGAGAAAATAGATTAGGGTGCAAGAGAATTAACACATCATCCGAAACAAATGAGGGATTGCCCTAGAAATAGGTAAAGATTCCCGGGTGTTGTTAGCCGGATTCGTTCGGGGAAGCTCTAGAACGTTAATGCGTGATTTTTGATTAGATTCTCGGATAGACATATTTAGAGAACCGTCAATTAATCATAGGATTATTATGTGCCGAGACATCGGGTAATAGTTAATTTAGGAGTTTCCACCAAAGCAATAGGAGTCTAATAATTCGAAGAGTAGCTCATATATATTGACGAGTAGATTCGGTTGTAGCATGTGCCTTAGTCATTTTATCATACGTGAGATTAAATCTATAGTACGTTTCTTTTTGGTTCGTTAATTGCTTACACGTTTTATTGCAATCTACTTTTGTTCATTTTCATTAATCATAAACTAAAATTCAAGTTTCCGTGGTTCGACAACCCGGACTTTTTGTCCACTTATTACTACACACGTCTAGTGCACTTGCTATCATAGCACGTTAGCTTTTAGCGTGTCAAGTTTTTGGCGCCGTTGCCGGGGACTTGTTTATTTTAGTTTACATTTTTAATAATTCTTAGTTTTCGTTCATTTCTTGATTTTCTTTTATTTTCGTGATTAGTCTAATTTTGTTCTTGTATTTAATTGTTAGGTTCTTGAGGTGCATGACCCGCTCCTCAAGCAAGCCTCTATACGAGTTGGAGCCCGAAATTGAACGAGTTCTTAGGACTAGTAGGCGAGCAAGAGAAATGGCCAATAATCTCAACCAAAACCCAAATGGAAATTTCCCGGACATGAACTCACCGGAAACTAGGGAGTGGTTACAAGGTGTTCTACAAGCCATGCAAGCGGTACCTCCTCCACAACTCCCGTCGGTTCGGGGTAGCTTACCACCTAGGGTCCATACCATTCCGGGGCCCGTAGTCGTGCCTAATTTCTTCACACCAAACTACCACATTCCAGCTCACATTTTTAATATGGTGCAAGGAGATCCTTTCTATGGAGAACCACACGAATCACCACACGCTCATTTGGAAACCATAGATGAGGCTCTTGTGACCATTCAATATCACCCACGTGATCTTGATGCGATTCGTCTAAGAGTCTTCCATTTCTCATTGAAGGATAGGGCGACAACATGGTACAAATCCTTACCTCCACAATCTATTACAACATGGAGTGAGTTGGTCGATGCCTTTTTAAATAAATTCTTTCCACCCTCAAAAATAAATGAGCTACGGAGTAATATAAAAGGGTTTAGGCAAAGGAGCAATGAATCTTTAGCCGAGGCTTGGGCTAGATATAAGGGCATGCTCCGTAAATGTCCCGATCATAATTTTGGGTTGAATGAACAAGTACTCCATTTCTATGATGGGGTTAGGTCACGTATTCGGCATAGACTCAACGCGGGTGCGGGAGGAGATCTCCTTGGGTTAGATTGTCAAAGTGTATGGGACAAAGTCGAACAGTTGGCCCGAGAAGACGAGCTTTACCCCGACGATGAAGAGGCCTCATCCTCTAAAAAGGTTGCTTGTATTGAGGAAGTAGTTGAGGAAGTAGTACTCTTGGAACCGGAGGTTGGCAATGTTAATTATGTGGGGAATCAAAATAAACCTCGGGTGAACTTTCATATACCCGAGAATTTTCCAAAAAGGCCCAACCCCGCACAGAACGCACAACCGGGGATCTATCAAGCTCCACGACCACCCTTCAATAACCCACCCCCGAGGCAAGGCAATTTCAATGGACAAGGTCAAGGTCAAGTGCAAATGCGACCTCCCACAATCGATGAGAAACTGGATGCTCACATGAAAAAGTCCGATACATCTTTCAACGAACTTCGGAATATGATAAAGGATATGTGTATGGAGATGAAGGATTTGCGAACACAAGTAGGGCAACTTTCTAATGCGGTTAACGGTAGAGCCCCGGGGACTCTCCCAAGCGACACGGAAAAGAACCCGAAGGCCCAATGCAATGCCATAGCCTTGAGAAGTGGCAAACAATTGGAAAATGACACTGCCAGTACATCCGCGCCCGAGCGCCCAGACATGCACGCCCAGGCGCCAGCAGATCCGCGCCTAGGCGCCGATACACGCGCCCAGGCGCCGCCCACTGTTTTTGTGCCAGCAGATCCGCGCCCAGGCGCCAATACACGCGCCCAGGCGCCAGAAGATCCGCGCCTAGGCGCCGATACACGCGCCCAGGCGCCGCCCACTGCTTCTGTAGGTTTTCATCCGTCTAATCCAACGCTTTCTCCCCCTATCGAAGTTCGTCTCCCCTTCCCAAATGCTCACAAAAAGAAGAAAAAGGAGATGGATCCGAGCTTTCTTCGAATTTTGGCAATCCTTCGGGAAGTGAGAATTAATATTCCGTTTATTGACGCCATCCTCCAAATGCCGAATTATGTGAAGTTCTTCAAGGACATACTCTCCAACAAGCAGAAGTGGGAAGAGAATGAGACGGTGTGCCTCACGGAAGAATGCTCCGCCGTATTACTCAATAAATTGCCAACTAAGCTCCAAGATCCCGGGAGTCTCACAATCCCATGCACAATTGGATCCTTATCATTCAAGAAGGTGTTATGTGACTCGGGGGCCAGCATCAATCTTCTTCCATACTCACTGTTTAAAAAGCTAGGCCTTGGAAATCCCAAGCCGACCTCAATGAGCCTTCAACTAGCCGACCGATCGATCAAGAGGCCCAAAGGGATAATCGAAGACGTTATTGTCCAAGTCGACAAGTTTTATTTTCCCGTTGATTTCGTAGTACTCGACATGGAAGAGGATGTGGAAGTACCATTAATCCTAGGGAGACCATTCCTAGCCACGGGTAAGGCGGTAATTGACATTGCTAATGGTAAGCTTACCTTGAATGTGGGCGATGACAAAGTTACCTTTGATGTTTACAAAGTCCTTAAACATCCTTTTGATCATGACTCGTGTTATCGAATTGATACATTTGACCATTTGATTGTTGAGTATTTACAGGACAATACAATTGAAAATTCTCTCGAACAGAGTCTTATGAAATCCATGCAAGTGGACTCGGAGAAAGATGATCTAGTGGAAAAGGTTCTAAGCTTAGAGTACAAATCTTCCTCTCATTCGGGAGGATTCATCAAAGTTGATAGATCATTGTCAGGATCACCTCGCCCATCTATTGAAGAACCCCCCTCTCTCGAACTCAAACCCCTCCCCTCCCACCTTAAATATGTGTACTTGAACGATGACGAGACACTCCCATTGATCATTTCCTCATCTCTTTCAGGATCACAAGAAGAGCAATTAATGACGGTGTTGAGATCTCACAAACGGGCTTTTGGGTGGAAACTTGCGGACATCAAAGGCATTAGTCCAGCGATATGTATGCACAAAATACTTATGGAGGACTCCACCAAGCCTACACGCCAACCCCAAAGGAGATCAAACCCACAAATCCAAGAGGTAGTCAAGAAGGAAGTGATTAAACTGCTCGACTCAGGTATAATCTATCCTATTTCTGATAGTGCGTGGGTGAGCCCTACCCAAGTGGTGCCTAAGAAAGGGGGAATAACGGTAATTGAGAATGCGAATAATGAGCTTATCCCAACTCGTATAATTAGTGGGTGGCGTGTATGTATAGATTACCGTAAGTTGAATGATGCCACACGTAAGGATCATTTCCCCCTCCCCTTTATTGACCAAATGCTTGAACGATTAGCCGGGCATGATTTCTATTGTTTTCTAGATGGTTACTCCGGCTATAATCAAATTGCCATAGATCCTGAGGACCAAGAGAAAACCACTTTCACTTGTCCTTATGGCACATTTGCTTATAGAAGGATGCCATTTGGCTTGTGTAATGCCCCGGCCACTTTTCAAAGATGCATGATGGCTATTTTTCATGATATGGTTGAAGATTTCCTTGAAATTTTTATGGATGACTTTTCTGTTTTCGGAACAACTTTTGATATTTGTCTTGCTCATCTAAATGTTGTGCTTAAACGTTGTGAAGAAACCAACCTTGTTTTGAATTGGGAAAAATGCCATTTAATGGTCCGAGAGGGGATTGTACTTGGCCACAAGATCTCTCAAAAAGGGATCGAAGTGGACCAAGCCAAGATTGAGGTCATTGAAAAACTTCCCCCACCCACATCGGTAAAAGCTGTTAGGAGTTTTCTCGGGCATGCTGGTTTCTATAGGCGATTCATCTTGAATTTCTCTAAAATTGCGAAACCGTTGTCTAATTTGCTTGTTAAAGATGCACCTTTTGATTTCAATTCTTCTTGTATGCAGGCCTTTCTTGATTTGAAGGAACGCTTAGTTTCCGCCCCTATCATGTCATCCCCCGATTGGAGCTTACCATTCGAATTGATGTGTGATGCGAGTGACACCGCGGTTGGAGCGGTCCTTGGCCAAAGGAAGGAAAAGGTATTTCGAACCATTTACTATGCTAGTAAAACTCTTAACGACGCACAATTGAATTATGCCACCACGGAAAAAGAATTACTCGCCATAGTCTTTGCATTCGATAAATTCCACTCTTACCTCGTGCTAAACAAAGTGATAGTTTACACCGATCATTCGGCTTTAAAATATTTGCTTGCCAAGAAAGATGCTAAACCAAGACTCCTTAGGTGGATTTTGTTACTCCAAGAATTTGATTTAGAGATAAAAGACAAGAAAGGCACCGAAAATGTAGTAGCCGACCACCTCTCACGATTAGAGCTAGTGAATGATCCGTTAGATGAGACACCAATTCGTGAGGAATTCCCAGATGAACACCTCCTTGCTATTTCTGAAAAAATTTCACCTTGGTATGCTAACTTTGCCAATTACATTGTCACGGGCCGTCTTCCCCCGGATATCACTTTTCATCAAAAGAAGAAATTTCTATCTGATGTAAAGCAATATCTTTGGGACGAACCCTTTTTATTCAAAGTTTGTGCAGATGGTTTAATTCGACGTTGCATACCCGAAACGGACGTGCATGCTATCCTATCTCATTGTCATGATATGGCGGTAGGTGGCCATTTTGGGCCTTCCAAAACGGTAGCTAAGATCCTCCAATCAGGTTTCTTCTGGCCTACTCTTGTTAAAGATGCACATCATTATGTCAAATCTTGTGATCGCTGTCAACGAATGGGGAACATCTCTAAACATCATGAAACGCCCTTAAATAGCATGTTAGAGTGTGAGTTGTTTGATGTATGGGGTGTGGATTTCATGGGCCCTTTCCCCAGTTCTTGTTCAAATAAATATATCCTCGTTGCGGTAGACTATGTCTCCAAATGGGTGGAAGCCGTGGCCTTGCCTACTAATGATGCTCGGGTTGTCACTCGTTTTCTGAAGAAACATATTTTTACTCGATTTGGAACTCCCCGAGCCATCATTAGTGACGGGGGCACCCACTTCTGCAACAGGCAGTTTGAACTTTTATTGACCAAGTACGGGGTGAAGCATAAAATTTCGACCCCATACCACCCACAAACTAGTGGCCAAGTGGAGGTCTCGAATAGGGAGATTAAGCGTATTTTAGAAAAAACGGTCAATGCATCAAGAAAGGATTGGTCCCTTAAATTGGATGATGCTCTTTGGGCTTATCGGACCGCCTATAAAACCCCAATTGGCATGTCCCCGTATCGTCTTGTTTTTGGTAAAACATGTCACTTGCCCGTTGAACTCGAGCATCGTGCTTATTGGGCCATTAAGTTTCTAAATTTTGACTCTCAAAGTGTAGGTACACAACGTTTGCTACAACTCAACGAACTCGAAGAATGGCGTCATCTTGCCTATGAGAACGCAAAACTCTATAAGGAGCGGACCAAAATGTGGCATGACAAACATATTCTCCCCCGGGAATTCCACAAGGGAGAGCGGGTGTTGCTATACAACTCTCGACTCCGACTCTTCCCCGGGAAGCTTAAGTCTCGATGGTCGGGACCATTTTTGATTTCCCAGGTCTATCCATCCGGCGCCGTCGAACTTACAACAGATAAAGGACATACTTTCTTGGTCAACGCTCAACGTCTAAAACCTTACTTAGGGATGGATGGGCCAAGAGACAAAGAGTCCTTCATCCTCGCGGACCCTTCGTGATTCTTCGCTTTCAGTCAAGCTAATGACTCTAAACTAGCGCTTCTTGGGAGGCAACCCATGTTTTCTTTCCGTTTCCTTTTCTTTTTCCCTTATTATTCCGTTTGTTGCTTTATTTTCTAACCTTACATCTTTGTTAGTTTGTGTTTTAAGTGTTTTGTCTCTTCCCTTTTGAAACAGGAAATGAAATTCGTTACAAAACTATTCAGAATCCCGCGCCCAAGCGCCGAGAAATCAGGCGCCTAGGCGCCCGACTCTGAAACGGGCGCCCAAGCGCCGAGAAATCAGGCGCCTAGGCGCCCGACTCTGAAACGGGCGCCCAAACACGCGCCCGACTCTGAAACGCCCGCCTAGGCGCGGGCATTACCACCCAAAGGACTCGAGGTAAGTTGTATCGCGCGCCTAGGCGCCCAAACACGCGCGCCTAGGCGCCCGATTCTGAATCTAACAAATATATGGGTCAAAAACGGTCAAAATTCCCCAAAATCTTCACAACTCCTCTCCTACTCGAATTCCGGCGATTTCCTCAACATTTCCGGCCATTTCCACCGGATTTCACCGCCACTTCCATCAACATCATTCGTTGCACAAGAGGCTCGTCTTTCACATCGACTCGGTGCGAAAATTTTGGGGATAAAAGGTGAGTTTTGGCTTTACCCTTCTTCCATTTCCGATTCATAGCCGACGCGTAGGTGCCTTGCGTTATATATTGAGGATTAATTGGGGCATTGGCCGATTGTTGATTGAATTTTAGTTGTTATTGCATTTGAGAGCTTGAAATTGAAAGTGTGGGTTGTAATAAAAAATTGGGGGTTGATGTTGTTGAATTGGATGGTCTATTGTTGCTAAATCCGTGGGTTATTATCAATTTGTGGGTTGAAATTGAATTTGTGGATTGTTGCCAAGTGTGGGTTGCTCTGATTTTGGTGTGTGTTGGGCGTTGAAGATTGTTGTATTTGGTTGGTTGCATTTGGGTCGATTTGAGTAGTTAAGAAGTTGATAATTGTTGTTGCAAATGACGAGAACTACCAACAGGCCGTCAAAGGGTAAGAAAAAAGTGGGTGAGGGTTCCTCTAATGAGCCCGAGACTCCCGATAGTACCCGTTTTGAAAACCCCCAAGTCCAAATTATGTGTCAGAGTTTGAGCACCCCCCGCACCCTTATTAAGGAGCACTATTTAACCACCCGGGGACAGCCCTCTGTGCACGAATTGATACAATTTCATCGCTTACAGTTTTTTTGTCAAAAGCCCGAGGCCATTCATCTTCCTTGGGTTCTGGAATTCTTCAGCTCCGGGGTTTATGATGAGATTGAGACACGAGGATGGCTGGGGACTACCCTTTTGGTCCGGGGCAAACATGTCAATTATGAGTTGAGACAGATTAGGGAGAGCATAGGCACCCCGACCCCTCAGACATGCGAGTTCACCGCTCTTTACAATTCAGGGCGCCTCCGAGTTAGCCTGTCGGATATTTTGCAGGTTATTGGCCGAGAGGGGTGGGAATGGGTACCCGGAGAAGCTCATGTCCCCCGTAGGGCTCTATTACCCGAGGCTGCTTTCTGGCTCGACTTCATCAGATTCAATTTAATGCCGAGTACCAATCGATCAGAGGCAAACAAGGAACGGGCCACCCTCATCTACGCTATTATGTCCAAGAAAGCTGTGGACTTTGCCCGGGTAATCCACAAGTCTTTGACGGACCACTTTAGAAAGTTGAAGAATGAGTTAGGGCCATTGATTAACAAAGAATTGGCTAAGCAAAAGGGAGAAGGTCCCACTCGGAAGATTCCCATCATTCTCCCGTCACTGATCACAGCTTTATGCAAGGCGGCTAAGGTTCCCACATTTCCTTTGGAGCGTACTGAGCTTCCTGGTTCTTATCTCACCGTGGTAGATGACGACTCCCAGGCTCCTCCACCACCAGCTACTTCAAAGAGGCCTCGCCCATCTTCATCCCAGTCTACTAGCTCCCCACAGTTTCCACCTATGGATGCCGCCGCCATTAGACAATTAAAGGATGAATTGAGGGAGGAGTTGCGAGATGAGATGAGGGTGGTCATGTCCGACACTTGTGCTTATTTCCGTCAGCTTTTTGTAGAGCATGATGCGTTTGTCGGTTGGGGCCGTTTGATTATTCTGCTCCTCCACCTTACCCGCACCCCCCGCCTCAGCAGCCCGCAGATATGCACGAGTCAGGTGCTCTCGTTCCTGACGGAGGTGATGATGAGGCTCATAATGATGAGGGTAGCCCGTTGATTGATTTGGATGATCTAGGCGGCGAGGATGAGGATTACATTGACCGTTTTGGCACCACCGATTAGGCTTATCTTGTTTTATTTCCATGCATGTTTCTTTTTATTTTTTTTGGATATCTTTTGTTGGGATGTTTGATATTTTATGTTTGATGTTTGGATGCTTGATGTTTTCCTTCCATGCATGTTTCTCATTTTTTTGTTTATCTCGTTTTGTTTTATTCTATTCTATCCAATGTTTGATGCTCTGTATGTCTAGCATTTGTTTACCTATGTAGTGATCGACACAGTGATTGCCATCCGTGGACTTGATTGCCTTAAGTGGACTCGGGTTTGCTTTTCAGCTTCCCTATGGTGACGTGTACTTTGCCCTTTTCTTTTTTCAAACATTGGGGACAATGTTCATGATAAGTGTGGGGGGGTATACTAGATCCATTATAGTCATGTTGATTCATGTTTTACATATTTCGGTCCAAGTTTGGTCAAGTTTGGGGGGTGCTGTACCTCTACATGTGAAATGTGTGCAATTTTAATTTTTTTTTTTTTTTGGATAGAATTTCAACCCTTCACTTGAGGCATTGAGCATGGTTAATTTGAATACATGGTATGTTTTCTCTATCAATTTGGTTTTTAATGGCTATACACATCGTTCCTTGCTTATGGGATCCTAACTAGACTAGATTAACCTTAAGATGATTCACATATGCACCTAAATCGAAGGTAGAGGAGTTGAGTGGGCAATCATTTTGAAACACTTAAAGGCTTGATCCCGGAAATATCAACTTAGAATTTTCACATGTGTTATGAGTTGAGAACGTTAACTTCGTGTGCTTAATAATAATAAAAAGAGGTTGAACATTGGTATGACTGAAAAAAAAGTCAGGCTTAATAGATACTGGGGGCGAAGAGCACCATGCCTAGAATACTGTACTATTTTGCTAATTTGAGCTAAGCTCAAGCCAATGTAAGTGTTAAGTGAATAAGGACCTAGTTTGATTTTGTGGCCTTTGACACTCGAGTGATTAAGCCCTTAGGAATGTCTCCACATTTGATACCCTAAAGCCATCTGGTTTAGGAGTTATTGGCCTAAAACTCGTTACACGGGTGTCATAGAAAGCCTAAGAGGATCAAACATTGCACATGGTCTAGCCTCTAATGTTTCGAGTTGAAAGTGCATAAGATAAATCCGAAAGTGGAATGAAGTGATAAATTTTTAAGTGGCTATGAAGTTGTATTCAATTCTCGTACCATGTGAATAATCAAAAGTTGATAAATATGGGGTTAATGTTTGAAAAGTGGTAAGAATGCCACTTGACTATAATACTTGAGATTTATTACACTACACCCTTAGGATGATTTTTTCAATGTTAAGGCGTAACATGAGCAAATGTGTGATGTGTATATATTTGTAATATGAGCTTAAACAGATGAATTCATACCATTGTGTGCTATTAATCATTGTAATTTACGTTGAGTGATAGGGGTTGAAAATCTTTCGATTTTGTGGGTATATCGTCTGCAAACCCTCACGAGACTATAACTCGTCCTTTGAGGTAACTCAAAGGTTCAAAGGCTTGTTGCATTCGCTAAATGCAACCGTTTACTCCACGAAAGTGAGTTAGGTAGTTTTCTTTTTGTTTCTCTCTTTGATTGATGATGTTTCCTTATCTTAGAACTCTTATTGCTCGAGGACGAGCAATTGATAAGTGTGGGGGTGTTGATAAGAACTCTTATAGCGTGTCAAGTTTTTGGCGCCGTTGCCGAACTAGACGCTAAAAGCTAACGTGCTATGATAGCAAGTGCACTAGACGTGTGTAGTAATAAGTGGACAAAAAGTCCGGGTTGTCGAACCACGGAAACTTGAATTTTAGTTTATGATTAATGAAAATGAACAAAAGTAGATTGCAATAAAACGTGTAAGCAATTAACGAACCAAAAAGAAACGTACTATAGATTTAATCTCACGTATGATAAAATGACTAAGGCACATGCTACAACCGAATCTACTCGTCAATATATATGAGCTACTCTTCGAATTATTAGACTCCTATTGCTTTGGTGGAAACTCCTAAATTAACTATTACCCGATGTCTCGGCACATAATAATCCTATGATTAATTGACGGTTCTCTAAATATGTCTATCCGAGAATCTAATCAAAAATCACGCATTAACGTTCTAGAGCTTCCCCGAACGAATCCGGCTAACAACACCCGGGAATCTTTACCTATTTCTAGGGCAATCCCTCATTTGTTTCGGATGATGTGTTAATTCTCTTGCACCCTAATCTATTTTCTCTCGAACAACTAGATTAGGCAAGATAGCAAGCATATGGTGATCAAACACATGATTGGAATAAAAGCATAGAATTAACACACAAAGCAATAGGAGAATTAATACAAAGAGCAACTTCACATATATTGATTCATAAATTTGGCCTTCACATGGCCTTAGTTCTACAATATTAGCCTCTCATCAAAGCCTTAAGAAAATCTAATACAAACATATACATACTCATGGAAATAAACATGTAAATGCAAATAATTAAAACTCCCTCAATTGATTGATGATGGATCTTTGCTCTCTTGATCTTCAATCCTTAGCTCCTCTCTCTTTGTTCCCCTCCAAAAGTGATGAAGAAATGGTGATGAGTGAAAAGTGATGGCCAAAATGCCTCTCTCTCTCTCCTCCTCCAAGATCCCTCGGTCAATTGCCCAAAAATGCCTTAAGAAGACCACCACAAATCAGCTCCTAGTGTGTATGTCCCCCCTAGTGTGTCCTCCACTACTCCTAAAGTGAGTAGTATAAAATTCCCTAAAGTAGATCTAGTAAGAAACATACTTATGACATCCCTCCCATACATGTGATGACCTCTTGGCTTTAAATGTTCCATTCCCCCATCAAATGATGATCTTTTGGCTGAAAGGAATCAAATCTCGGATGTGGGCGCGCCTAGGCGCGGGTTTTACGGCGCTCGGGCGCCCAAATCAGAATGTTGGGAGTATTTGCCTCTGTCTTGCGCAGTAATTGTATTTCCTTCATAACTCTCTCCACAAAACTCCGATTTGGATGATTCAAGTCCTCATTTGAAGCTAACACATAGTTCTACAACGTTTTAGAAGGGAACTTCATCCAATTCGGTCTCTAAACATACGGAAAAAGCGCTCGAACGTGGAAAGTGGTGCTGAAACGGCGCCCGGGCGTGGGCAAGATGGCGCCTAGGCGTAGGGGTGCATAGAAATTTGGCCTAAACTTGTTTTATACGTCATTTTTCATCCCGTTCTTTGATTGTATCCATTTAAGACCTGAAATCACTTAATGCACGAATTAAACGCACATGTGGCAAGAATCAAGCGATAAATGAACCTAAGACATAAACGCAAAGGGGCTTAAAAACACGTAAAAATGCCTCTTATCAGGCACCACTGTTAGCCCTCAGGGCACCGTTGTGTTGGAGACAGGGGATGGCAAAAATGCTATTGGGAACTCAACTCACTCGTCTCCAAGAGCCAGTTGTGGTAAAGGAGTAGCCCTTCCCGGAGAACATGTGCCCTTGTATTCTTTGCCTCCGCTAGCTCCAGCGGCGAAGCGTGCTTGTGGTTATTCTCCGGGGAGCTCTAGCTCCACCAGACTTAGCACTAGTTTGTTTAATTCTGGGGCGAACTTGGACCCCGACGTCAGCTCTTTTTGGGATACTACTGATCCTGTGACTCCTTGATCTATGATGAGGATGGTCGTGACTGATTACGACGCTACCCGCTTATCATCCCTACCGGTTGAGCGTTTAGATCAGGAGATTTGCACCGGGGCATGTCGGGTAAGTGTTTACACGTGTTATTGCCATTATTTAGAGGCTACATGTTTGCGCCTCTAAGGTTTTTTTTTAATTTTTGTTTTTCTTAGGCGGTCCCACTATCACACTACCTCTGACTTATGTGCAAGGAGATGGAGAAGGAGCATTGAGAGAGCCTCCAGCAGAACCAAGAGCTTCTTTCACGATTTTGGAGAACTAAGAACTTGGTTGACAAATGGAAGGAAAAATATGAGGCCCAAAAGAAGCTTGAGACGAGAAGTCCAATGGTAGCTACTTCCTTAGCTCGGATGTTGGGAAAAAACTCTATGTGATGCCAAAAATTCGATGGTGGATAAATTCCCCAAGAGTGCTGCCTTTATTGAGGAGTGCAACCAGCCGGCGTATAAGGTTGCTCGGGGATTTATGACCAAGACGGTGCGCAAGTGCCGTAGGACTCTTCACGATAGTGATTGGTACCCCGACGATGATTTTACGTGGCTGTATGAGAATGTTCCCCAATACCAGTGAAGGGAGACCGATGCTGGGAGTGGTGCCGCTAGTTGAGGCATTGGTTGTCTTTTTAGCTTTTAGGCCCTCTTATGCTTTTACCCATCAGGGTTTATTCATTTGCTTTTTCGAACTATCTTTATTTTATATTTTGTTTTATCATTTGTAAGACTTATTTTTATCTACCCATGGATGGGCTCACTTCGTCCTTGAATTGTTATGCTTCGACTTGTAGCCTTTATCGGACATTTATTATCTCCTTTGCATGTTGCCTTTCGGGGGTTTTCATTAATATTAGCTATCTCGTTTTGCCTCTTAGCTATCTTAGCACGTCATGGGCGTACTTTTTTAATTGATAAATTATTTATTCTATTCCTGCTACCTTTCAGTTTAGCTTTGGTATTGTTGGTGGTTTTTTCACCGCCGGTGTTTTTTTCACCGCTGGTGATTTTTTGTACATCAGTTAGCTAATAACTAGTCGTTTTTATTTCTCCACCCCATTCCCCTACTCCTTAATATGTAAGTCAAATTCAGGAGTAAGTGACCAGGTAACATCCATTTGAAGCCAGAGAGTTAAAAAGTTGTCATTTTATTCTTTTCGATAGTGAGAGCTTTAGGCTTATTTTAACGTGTGTCGACCCTAGTGTTTTTGTGGCACAATGTTTTGTGATATTTTCACGAGGGTGACATTTTTTCTTATAGGCTTGAGTAGCCACTGGTGTTATTTATTTGTGAAGTGAACTACGACCTCTCTCATGTTGGTGGGAGGTGAAATATCTCCTTAGTTTCAGTTGTGTGAGGTGAAAGTTCACTTTTTTCATATTTGTATGAATGAGTGGCGCTGCTTGTGAAACTCGCAGCCACTTTTCAGCGGAGGCTTGGTCGCCTCTTATTTGTTTATTTTTGTATAATCTCGTTCCAAAACCTTAATGGGAGTAGGGAGACCTTTCGTAGGTCCTCAGCCTCTCTCGATATTACTGGAGGGATTATGAAGTGACCCATCCTCGTTCGAGTCTTTAACAACTTGGGGGATTTTTGCGGTGCCACCCATATCGACCTCTAATGGGGTCACGGATAATTTTATAACACCTCTAGTGGAAACTTAATTAGCTCCCATGGGTCGTATTGGTATTTTTTGAACTAGCCTCGGTCGGAAGCAGTGATTCTGAGGGGCGTTTGTTTTGGGTGTCGTTAAATTACCACGGATAATATAGTACCCATTCATTATGCTAGCATGTTATCATGTGAAAACGACATTCATCATATTTAATGAAAAAGGGTGCTATTTAACACTTAATAAAACATTCAATCATCCATGCAAAAAATACAGGGGGTGCACATAGGCACCTCAAAATGATAACGTACGTGGGTGCACTTAGGCACCTCAAAAACTTAAAGTAAAAGGGAATGTAACACTTGGCTCATGACCAACATGAAATTGTCCAATAGTAGAGCAGGAAATAAAGTGGTGTTTTCAATTTGTTACTTGTTAACGTCTCATGGGGCTTAATGCTTTCTCGGGTCCAGGGAGTGATTCCCCGTGATGTTCACCTTGCCAGTGAGCTTCTCTGCTGGAACGTGGCCACCTAAGGGTGACCATTGGGCTAATTTGGCCTTGCCCCCTCCTTCCCCAAGCTAGCTTTCCACAACGATAATAAGTTGATGGTGATTTGTTTCCCTTTGTCTGTGGGATCCTTGTCGCCATGCTTACTCTTTGGTTTCTTCAATGCACTTGCATAACATTCCCTTGCGATCTTAATATCCCCGACAGCTTCCCCAATTCCCACGGGGTTGGGAAATTTGACCTTTATGTGGTAAGTCAAAATGACCGCTCGCAATAGGTTTAAGCTCTGCCTCCCCAATATGACATTATAGGTAGAGGGGGCTTTGACCACCAGAAACTTGACCATCTTGGTTGAGCGGGCAGGATATGCGCCCAATGAAATGGGGAGAGACACTTCTCCCAAGGCTTCCACAGCCTCCCCCGTGAATCCATTAAGGGAGGTGTTGATTGTTTGAAGCTAAGCGTAGTCTAACCCTAGATGGGTGAAGGCATTGTAGAATATTATGTCAATTGAATTCCCATTATCGACTAACACTTTCTTCACCCAAAAATTTGAGATGGTTGTTGATATTACCAAAGCATCATTCACCAAGGGGTTGCCCTCTCCCAAATCATGCTTCCCGAACTCAATGGTACGACTGTTGGGCTCTATATGATTAACTTGCTTTTGTGGGGGAAACTTAAGGCGTGGAGCCTCGTTGCTGCCTTTAATGAGGCCTTCCTTGAGTTCACCGAGTCTCCTCCTACTGGGCCTCCCAAGATCACCCCTATGATTCCATTCACTAGGGGGTTATCCATCTTGATAAACTCGTATTTTACACCTTTTTAAGCGCCTCTTTTCTTGTATTTCGATGAGTTCTTGAGTGTATTTATGCCACATATGCTTTGATTTTTTGATTGGTTGTGTTTTTATAGGTTATTTGAGAATTGGAGAAAAAATAATTGAAAAGGTCAAAGAATCTCTCAAATTACACCTTTAGCCACGGCTATGAAGACCCTTAGCCATGGTGATCATGAAGGAACCTTTGTACTTTGAAGATATGAAGTTACCAAGGCTAAAATAGGCAAAAAAACGTGAACAACAGATTTTAGCCGTGGCTACCGTCTTTTTAGCCGCGGCTAAGGGCCGATTTCAGCATCTATAAATACGCGCTATTAGGTCAAAATTCGGGACTTTTGCCCACTTTTGAGGGTTTGACACTTTGAAACACACCAAGAGGGTTGAGAGAAGTCTGGGGAAGAAGAAGAACGCGAGGATACTCCATCTTTGTCTATGAAGACGGAGAATTCAAGCAAGATCTATCAAGAAACGTTATTAGGGAGTTTGAATTTCATGCTTTTAGATTTGTTTATATTGAACATGTGTTTCAAGATGAATTATCTCTTTTCTTTTACGATTATGACTTAATTTCCCTTTGATTGAGGCCATGTGAAATCCAATTATTATGTTTGATTTATGAGTATTATTTTTTCGGATTAAATTTGTTTTGGGTTATGTGTTTAATATTTGTTCTTAATGCTTATGATTGCTTAGCTACCAATCGTATGAATTTGTGCTTAGTTTTGAGACCGAGAGGAGATAAACTAGGGATGCATCTAGGTATTAAACACCACAATGTAAAATTGACTAGAGATAGATTCGATTTCCTTGTGTGTGCTTTCCGTGAAAACGGGAAATTCCATGAATTTTTGTAATGCGTTTTCATTAATTTGAATTTCATATAGAGATACAGAAATCGTTAATGAAAATAGAATTGCTATACCAAGAGATTGGATAGTAAGTAACTTAGGGAATTTCGCCTTAACCTAATCAATCTAATAATCCGGTAAGATAGAATCATAGTCAAATTGAATAATTGGTTGAATCATGTGCCTTAATCACTTTTCTCGTTGATGTAATTCAAAGTTGATTTCTCTCATTAGTTGGTAATTGTTATTTAATATTTTAATTCATAATTCACATCTTTATCTCTTGATTTAACTTAGAATTAGATAACACAGTAATTTCAGTACTTAAATACAATTGTCTCTAGGGTACGATAATCCGGACTTACATCCACTATATTACTTGCACGACCTAGTACACTTGCTAGGATTTTGTGTGTCAAGTTTTTGGCGCCGTTGCCGGGGACAATTGTTTATTTAATATTGAGATTCTCTTATTTGTTCTAAGCTTAAGTCTTTTTTTTATTTTTTATAGTTTAGTCTTTTTATTTTTATTCTTGAAGAGATGAATAATAATAACTTTTATTGGTCACAACGTGGATGGAACGTAGGAGCCTATGGGAGTCAAGTGCAAGATTTATGTTCGTGGTGTAGAGGCGTTCATCATAGCGATTACTGTCAACACGGGGGGAGGAATCATCAAGATTTTCCATTAAGTTTTTATGTTAAGAGATCTTCACCCTCATACTTGCAACATGATAGTATGATGCAAAAAGAATTTCAGCCGATTGACTTTCAGAATCAAGGGAATTATCAGCAACAACGTGATAGGAGCCCGAGGTTTGAAGAGTTGATAATTCAATGGATGAAGACGAATGATGAGCGATATTAGAATATCGAAGCATCTATGATTACATTGCAAACACAAATCAATCAACTTTCCAACTTATGGGCAAAGAGATCATTAGCCACTTCACAAAGTAGCATAGAAGAGAATGATGAGGTACTTAGTACAGAAGTTGAACAAGTTGTTGATTCGGCACCACATTGTCTGCACCCTATTACTACACCAGCACTACCTTCAGAATCTATGTGTGGTAAAGCAAAGACAACATCACTGGAGCACCTTCAATTCACCACAGAGATTCCAAAATCCACTCCATCACATGACCATGAAAGGAAGTTACCAATCTTCAAGAGCTCAACACCACCTACCACCATATCTCTCGAATTCTTACAAAATTGTATCAATAACCAGAGAGACAGAGTGGAGGAGGTTGAAGTCAAGGTTTACAACTCTATTGATTAATTCGATGCATATTTTGAGAACCCAAGTGATACTACGGTCGAGAATGAGAAAATCAGAGGATATATAATTCACTTGGATGAACCACCATTTGAGTTGTCAAAACTAAGGCTAGGGGAGTATGGGACAGCCACATATGAGTTGCAATCATCCATTGAGGATTCTTTCTCACTTTCAATTAACCTTTCATCTTTACACTTCAATTATGTATTTTTGAAAGAGACCTTATGCTCACTTCTAATTCTTTTAGGTTGTGTGATAGAGATTGGAGGGGAGAAGCCTCTACGCAACTGGAAAAAGCACAAAAAGGCTCGTCCATACAAAGTTGGCATTGCTCCTTATGATCCACCATGAGCAGTGCAATGGAGTCGAGCTAATGACTTAAAACAAGCGCTTCTTGGGAGGCAACCCATGTTTATAGTTTTCTTTTATTTCTTTTGTTTTGATTTAGTTGAGTCTTTTGTTCTATTTTAGTTTGTTTCGTGTCTCAGGTATAGCATTACGTACAAGTGAGAAATTCTAGACGAGCGACATCACTTACTTAAAAATAGAAAATAAATTTTTGTTATAATGTCAGGTATTTTAGCCACGGCTATGGTTCATTTTAGCCGTGGCTTAACAGTACAAAGTTTTGAAATTTTCGCTCCCAGGTATTTTTAGCCGCGGCTACCCATCACCATAGCCATGGCTAAAAATTTGAAACCATTCTGTCCCGGTAGCCGCGGCTACCCATGGTTTTAGCCACGGCTAAATGGCGATTTTACAAAAAAAAAATAAAAAAATAAATCATAAACGTTTTTAAGTCCCAATTTTCCCAACCTACAATCCATAATTCCCTAAAACCCCCCAAAACCTCCCCAACACATCTAAATCAACACCAATCACCAGAGGATTTGGGATTTGATCCTAATGATTTCTTTTGAGCTTATGTTATGATTTTCAAGATATGCTATTTTATTCTCGTTTTATCGTTATGCTTTTTCTGAGACATTTTGTTAGTCTTTCGTTTCTATGTTTTTCTTTTAGTTTTATCTTATTAGACTTGTAATGAATTCTAATTCCCTGATTACTACCATTGATGTTTGATTGATGGTTTCTTTTGTTTATGTGTTTAGGTCACATCTATTCTCCAGCTTCGCGAGTGATTGTAGTTATCTCCCATGCACTTTCTGTCTGGAATTCTATATGGATATTTCAACCTCAATCTCTGATCAAGGCAGTATTTTTCCCCTAGTTACTTTTATTTTCCATCATTTAGCTCATTGAGGACAATGAGTTGATTAAGTTTGGGGGTGAATACATGTTATGCATGATAATTTTTTGATATGCCCAGAAATTGATGTAATTTATACACATATGTGCAAGTGAAAATGCCTTGAATGATTCTAACGAATTGTCATTTTTCTGATGAAGCTTGATGATTTTGCTGTCTCATTTGTTTTTAGCTTCGAATTCTTTTCTCTGTGATCAACATGCTTTTCTGTGTCTTGATATCTTTTTTAGTCAAACTTATGTAAATTTTTGAGGACTCGAGGCATGAACTTTCTACGTTTGTTTAATTTTGAAAAATGCATTGATATTGCATGACCATGATATGATTTAGGCCATTTTTTATTTGTCTTCAGCCTTATATTAGCTTGCAGTATATTCATTGTCTCTAGAACCTTTATTTGAGCCGTATTGTAAAGAATGGGGTGTGCTAAGCACACCATAGACCACCATTCGCTTTTTGTTCATAAACCACATCATCTACCCGTTAGCCTAAAAGAAAAACAAAGATAATCACCCGTTTATGGGAGCTTACAATTCGGTATCTTTTAGCTATGTTTGGGTGTGTGTTTTATTGTTTTGTGCACATAAGGATAGGGAGGTTGATGTTGGTTTATTTGGAGAATTGATGAAGGTTTTGAGATATACTAGATGAATGAGAAGGATGTGAGAAGCACTTGAATAAAGTTGAGCCGGAATAGTCGCAAAAAAAAAAGGAAAAAAAAAGAAAAAAAATCTCGACTAGGCTATATATGTGATGCTTCGATGATCATTGGTTAGGTATTGTAACTCGTACACAACCCAAGTTCAACAAGAAATAAGTTTGGGGGTTGTGAGTTTGGAAAAGAAAAAAAAAAGAGAAAGAAAGTGGTGAAAATTGTGAGTATGATGCATTTAGTTAGTGAGTGTAGCTTGAAGATATCGAGTTTTAAGCTCTCTAAACCCTTAATCACTTTCTTCCATATATTTCCGTACCAAGCCAACACCCGAGCCTTACATTACAAGCCGGAAAGACCTTCTGATCATGGTTATCGCGTATTGTGCATTCAAATAAGTTATATTTTCAAAGTTGGTTTGTGTTGATGAGTTTGATTTGTTTGCATAATCTTGCTTAATGTGGATTCTAGACATATGAGGAGACGTGGGTGTTCATGATTTGAGATAGTGTTGCAGAAATTTTGAGGCATGTGAATTTGAATGTTTTTGATGAATAAGTGATTCTTCATAAGTCTTGTTCTAAGGTGTTTATCTTGCCTTTGTGTATGAGTTGTAGAAATTTCGAGCTTATGTGTTTGCTTTAATCTCTTTGCTCGAGGACGATCAAACTTAAGTTTGGGGGTGTTGATAAACTCGTATTTTACACCTTTTTAAGCGCCTCTTTTCTTGTATTTTGATGAGTTCTTGAGTGTATTTATGCCACATATGCTTTGATTTTGTGATTGGTTGTGTTTTTATAGGTTATTTGAGAATTGGAGAAAAAAAGATTGAAAAGGTCAACGAAGCTCTCAAATTACACCTTTAGCCACGGCTATGAAGACCCTTAGCCATGGTGATCATGAAGGAACCTTTGTACTTTGAAGATATGAAGTTACCAAGGCTAAAATAGGCAAAAAAACGTGAACAACAGATTTTAGCCGTGGCTACCGTCTTTTTAGCCGCGGCTAAGGGCCGATTTCAGCATCTATAAATACGCGCTATTAGGTCAAAATTCGGGACTTTTGCCCACTTTTGAGGGTTTGACACTTTGAAACACACCAAGAGGGTTGAGAGAAGTCTGGGGAAGAAGAAGAACGCGAGGATACTCCATCTTTGTCTATGAAGACGGAGAATTCAAGCAAGATCTATCAAGAAACGTTATTAGGGAGTTTTAATTTCATGCTTTTAGATTTGTTTTCATTGAACATGTCTTTCAAGATGAATTATCTCTTTTCTTTTACGATTATGACTTAATTTCCCTTTGATTGAGGCCATGTGAAATCCAATTACTATGTTTGATTTATGAGTATTATTTTTTCGGATTAAATTTTTTTGGGTTATGTGTTTAATATTTGTTCTTAATACTTATGATTGCTTAGCTACCAATCGTATGAATTTGTGCTTAGTTTTGAGACCGAGAGGAGATAAACTAGGGATGCATCTAGGTATTAAACACCACAACGTAAAATTGACTAGAGATAGATTCGATTTCCTTGTGTGTGCTTTCCGTGAAAACGGGAAATTCCATGAATCTTTGTAATGCGTTTTCATTAATTTGAATTTCATATAGAGATATAGAAATCGTTAATGAAAATAGAATTGCTATACCAAGAGATTGGATAGTAAGTAATTTAGGGAATTTCGCCCTAACCTAATCAATCTAATAATCCGGTAAGATAGAATCATAGTCAAATTGAATAATTGGTTGAATCATGTGCCTTAATCACTTTTCTCGTTGATTTAATTCAAAGTTGATTTCTCTCATTAGTTGGTAATTGTTATTTAATATTTTAATTCATAATTCACATCTTTATCTCTTGATTTAACTTAGAATTAGATAACACAGTAATTTCAGTACTTAAATACAATTGTCTCTAGGGTACGATAATCCGGACTTACATCCGCTATATTACTTGCACGACCTAGTACACTTGCTAGGATTTTGTGTGTCAAGTTTTTGGCGCCGTTGCCGGGGACAATTGTTTTATTTAAATTGAGATTCTCTTATTTGTTCTAAGCTTAAGTCTTTTTTATTTTTTATACGTTTAGTCTTTTTTTGATTCTTTGAAGAGAGGATAATAATATTTATGGTCAACATGGTGATGAAAACGTAGGAGCTATGGGAGTCAAGTGCAAGATTTATGTTCGTGGTTGTAGCAGGCGCAGCGACAAAATTCTATGAGCGAAAAGATTTCCGAGCTGCCAAAGCCGAAGGAACTAGATGTGCAGCTGTTCCAAAATAAGAGCGTGAGCGACTTTCGGGCTCTAGGAGTTGGTCTAGTGATGAAGAAGATCAAGCGTCTTCCTCTTCATCATCATCCTCTTCATCCGAAGAAGAAGTGGGGTCAGCGACCTAAGAGAAAGATGCTCTCAAAGTCGCTGAGCCATCCAAGCCAGCAAAGAAACAGAAGCCTGAAACCAAGAAGAAGAAGCCGGAGCCCAAAAAGAAGCAGAAGATCCCTTCTACTTCTCCCTCTCCTAAATCTCCATCGCCTCCTCCAGCATTTATCTTTTCCGTTCGCGAGGAAGAGGATTTTGTAGAAGAAGAAGTACCGCTTGCACGAAGACGTACTCCTCTTTCTACTCCCGCAGCCTCCTCTAGCGCTCCAGCGAAACCAGCACTTAGAGAGTCAGTGAGCGTTCCTCCTTCTGACGCTGTTCCAAAAATTAGCTTAGATCCTCAAGCCGCTACTCAATCTGAGAGGCTTCCTAGTTTTCAGGATCCAGAAGAAGTTGTTCCAGAGCTTGAGGAACCTGTCCCAGAAACAGATCAAGCGACTAAAATAGTCAATGATATTCCTCAGGCTCAAGATGTACCTCCAGAGGCACCAATCGCTGATACCCCTCTTTCATCCGAGATTCCAGTTGAAGTGGATGTGGATATGGCAACTGTTGTGGATATTGCTATCTCAAGCCCTTCCTGACGCTGAAACATCATCAGCCAGTGAAGCAACTTTAAACGCTGAGCGGTCGATAGAAGTGGCCCCCATCCTAACAGAAACGATTTCCATTATTCCTACGCCAACGGGACCTCTTCCTCGTGTCATCAATTTCTTCCCGCGCGGATACACTCCAGATGTTGAATTTTATTATGCTGCCAGAGAACGAGACACTCAAACGCTTGCCGAGTTGGAAATACAATTTCAAACAACTCTCCATCGGCCCGATTTGTCCAACTCTCTCAAGTTTGAAATCTTCGAGCGTATTGCCGATCTAGGACTATATAACTTGGAGCATCTTCAATCTCGCTTTGAGTATATTCGTCGTCCAGTTTTCAACAGAGCTGACTTTGATCTTCAGCGTTTCAATTCAAACGGTCGCTCGGACGAGTCCTTTTATCCTCAGCGCCAAAACAAGATTGTTTTCAAGAACCCCCACATTGGTGATTGGAACAAAGATCCAAATGAAGAAGATCTCAACAAGATAGGCTATTCAGCTCTCTCCTCCATCGTCAAGTCTCCCCAAAATGCTCTCTCTCCGAATCCACTTAAGTTATGGAAAGGCAAAGAACCGCTTGTTGCTGAGCGCCCAAATCTGGTCAATTCGTGGATAGAAGATGAGGCCCGTGAATGTCTCGCCAGATTATGGGCTGATGATTATGATGAAGAGATGGAACGCTTTGAGAAGTTCCTTGCTGCTACCAAAGAGCAAAAGAAAGCGGACAAACTTGGAAAACGGTGGATGATGAATACAGCCAGGTGGGCTGAAGAATTTGATCTTCTTTCTACACCATTGAAGAACTGATCAGATATCCTTTTTTGTTCAATTTCGGAATAGAGTACAGACGCCGAGGTTATGCAACCTTTTTGCTTCAACAACGTCAGAATATTGCAGGGAATGTTAGCGCTTTGCCACGATATCGACAACCAATCGAAAGCTACATTCACCAGCAACTTGCCTTGTACAGCCAAGGTGGACGCTACGTTTTGCATCCTCGTGCCGAGTTTGTTCAATGAGTCTTTCCTGACCTAAATGAAGAAGCTTCATCAAGTAAACAACCTCTTCTTCCAGGCCAGAGTTAGATTCGTGTGGATGTTTCAACTAAACACGCTGAGTTCGCTGAGTTCCACAGATCAATGAGAGTAGTGTTTGAAAATGCCCAAGCGCTGGACATCAGTTTCAATCACTTTTCCGGGTGTTACAATTTTCGAGGCTATACTCTTCACCCCGTGCTCTTTAGTGAGTCCAATATTCAAGTGGCCAAGATAATCTCGCTAATTAGGCCACTGGACCAAGAAGCAGCTCAAGCGCTCATGCCTTTGATTTTGGACTTCTTCAACTGTTATACTTCAGGGATTGCTTTACCGGAAGGTGTGCAACTTGCACTAAGTACCGAAGAGCGCGAAGACGCTATATTCTTTATCCCGCAATCTAGCCTGATCAGTCCAAGGCATGTGATGGAAGCCCTTGGCCCCCTCTGGGTCATTGGTCTTAGAGAACCTTCTCCCTCCATCAAAATTATAGAAGAAGAAAGTGCTCCTACTGAGGATGACGCTCCACTTTCAGATTCCTCCAGCGCCCCAGTTGTTGAGCCCACAGCGATTGCGGATCCTATCATGGATAGAGCGATTGAAGAAGTGCACGCTGAAATTGCTCAAGCGCCTGAAGAACCTTTTATCAGAGATAAATCCAAAGATAAGGCTGCAGTTTCCTCATCCCCAGAGCGTCCTTCTTCCGATTCAGATTCTGAGAGCGATTCAGAAGCCAGAGATTTCAGACAGGCAGTCCGGAACTCGCTAACCAACATTGAGGGTTCCTGCTCCAAGATCTTTGAGGCTGCTGATAGACATATAAAAGCACTATTGCTATCATGCAAAGCATATCACCTCTTATCGCTGATCTCTCATCTAAATTCAACCGTCACTTAGCTCAGAGCGCCCTGGCCGATACTCAAAGACACGCTTCATCCGATGCCGCCGCTCAGAGTGTCGCTCAACAAGTTGCTCTTCTCGTCGAAGAAGTTAGACTCTTGCGCCGCAATGTAGCTGAACTCAAGAACTCCCATGATAATGTCAAGAAGGGGGAAGATAAAGAAAAGTCCAAAGCGATTTCCAAGATAGATAATAAACAGTGGCGTTCATTGTTCGAAGAATTACTAAGCATTAAGAAAATGCTATCCAAGAAAAGAAAGCCAAGGTATTATCTCGGAAAGTACGCGCTTCCAGAATTGGACCCCGAGTTCTTAGAAAGCATGGGATTTCCTGCTTATGCCAGACCGCTACAAGTTAACTAAAAGAACGCTAAAACTCATTTCCGCTGTGCTAACTCTGATTAAGCGATCTAAGCGTTGCCCTACTTTGGTAAACTGCTAAAATCACTAAGTCTAAGTTAACTTTTCTGAAGCGTCTGACCCAAGCGCTCAGTCATCCAAAGCGTTCAAACCTTCAAAGTGATACGAAATTTTTTGAAGTAAAAAATAAGACTTCAGGGTCTATTCAACCCCCCCCCCCCTTCTAGACCCTTTCGTATGCCACTTGGGACCACCATACCATATATATGTTTTTTTTGGTTTGCTGAAGGTAAGGTATTTATAGGCAATTCTTGGGATCTGTCCATTGGACACATGTGAGAGTGTTCCTTTCACGCAGCACGTGATTCTACCTAAAACCTGACATTCCTGAAAATCTGCTGGCACCGATTGGATGGGAGCAGCTATAAACTGTGAAGTTCTGACAGTCTAGTCAAAAGGTGGCTTGTCCATAAGTCACAGTGGATTATCACATTTAATGCTCTTATCAAACATTTAATGCATTTGAATTTATTTCCCGTTGGGAATAAATGTCCGTTGAATAATTGCATTTAAATCGTTCATGACTTGAGGATTTAATTCAGGTGAATCTGACATTGGATCGCTAGAGTGATTTGAGCGCTTGATTCATAAATCCTGAAATAGTCCTTTAGCATTTGACGGGCGCAAAGAACAAATCGTCATCTTCAGTTGACTTCAGACGCTGATCTTCAACTTCTTCTCTAATAGACTCACCTAGAATTCTATTAGCGATTCGGTATCTAATACTTAGTCTAAAATCTATAAAGACAAAAATTACAAGCCTAAAAAAAAATTACATACTTTCAAACGCTTATACAAAGATCTATCAAAGCAGAAACTTACATTGTATTTGGGGTCTAACATAAAATCCAATCTTGTCATCATCAAAACATCTAACATGAAATTTCCTAACAATTTCCTCCTTTTTGATGATGTCAAGACTTTTAACTCTTATAACTCTTTTATAATTTTTAAGGGTTACTTAAAAGAAAAGCCCAAATAAAGTATAAGTTAGCGTTTGAAAAGTTAGTAAAGTTAGCTAATGTTAGATTAGCCTCAACAAGTTGTTTCAGCAATAAATCATTCATTTATATAGAAAGGTAATCATACATGATTTATACTGAAAGTAATATAATGAAAGCGACAACAGAAATATAAATATAAAAAGAAAGATTCATTCACTTTTTCTGTCGCTTTGCTCTTTCTTCTCCTTGGAGAACTTCTAGCGCTAAGTCCAACAGAAGACGATCAATGTCGATCATTGTCGTATGTTGAACTTCATCGTAATCATGCCTATGAAGTCTAGCTCTTTCATTAAGTTCTAACAACCTTTCTGTCCATTCTCTTGGCGAAATTCCAAGCTCACGAATTAAATCGTGATAGATATCTTTTCTTGGAGCTTTTGATGGTTTCCAATTGATAGGTCGTCTTAGCGGACCGTTACAAGGTTGAAATCCCATACTCTCCAAGAAATCGACGTCCAATTCTGGAAGCGGATATTTTCCTAGATAATACCTTGTCTTTCTCTTTTTAGTTAACATCTTCTTGATGCTCACTAGTTCTTCAAACATTGATCGCCAATTTTTATTATCTGTCTTTGATATCGCTTTGGACGCTTGATGCTTTTCTGTATTTTTGGCATCATCAAGAGAGGTTTTTAACTCGGCGACTTCTCTTCGCAAGAGTCGAACTTCGTCAACTAAGAGAGCAATTTGGTGAGCGATGCTCTGAGCAGCGGCATCGGTCGAAGTATGTCTTTCAGCATCAGCCGAAGCGCTCTGAGCTAAGTGATGGTTGAATTCGGATCAGAGTTTAGCGACAAGTCGTGATATACTGTTCGTGATTGTAATAGTTCTTTTATTGGAAGCGTTTGCAATATCGCGACTTCGCGTATCAGACATTATTCTGATTTGTCTATCAGCAGCCTCAAATATCTTGGAGCAGGAACCTTCAATGTTGGTAAGCGAGTTCCGTACTGCCTGTCCGAAATCTCTAGCGTTTGAATCACTCTCAGAATCCAAACCGGAAGAAGGACGCTCAGGAGACGGAATGAGTCCGTAAGAACTAGAAACTGCAGCCTTGCCTTTGGATTTATCTCTGGTAAATGGCTCTTCAGGCTTTTGAGCAATTTCAACATGCACTTCTTCAATCGCTTGATCCATTGAGGGATCTTCGATCGCTGACTGGGGCTCAACTACTGGGGCGCTAGAAGGATCTGGCAATGAAGCTTCTGGAATTTGAGCGTCATCCACAGTAGGAGATTCGACCGTTTCAACTATTTGGACGGAAGGAGAAGAATCTTCAATAGCAATGACCCAGAGTGGGCCGAGCGCTTCCATCACATGCCTTGGACATATTAGGCTACTTTGCTGAATAAAGAAGATAGCATCTTCTCGCTCTTCAGTGCTTAGAGCAAGCTGCACGCCTTCCGACAAATTAATTCCTGAAGTATAAGATTGGAAAAAGTCCAAAATAAATGGCATCAGCGCTTGAGCTGCTTCTTAGTCCACTGGCCTGATCAGCGATATCAGCTTGGCCACTTGAATATTCTGTTGACAAAAAAGCACAGGGTGAAGATTGTATCCTCGAAAGTTGTTCAGCCCTGAATAGTGGTTGAAAGTGATGTCCAACGCTTGTGCATTTTCTATCACTGCTCTTCTATCTCTATGGAGTTCAGCAAACTCAGCGTGCTTAGTTGAAACATCGATAAAAATTTGACTTTGGCAGGGAAGAAGTGGTTGTTTACTGGAGGATGCTTCTTCGTTGAGGTCACGAAAGACTCGTTGAACAAACGCTTGACGAGGATGCAAGATGTAGCGTCCACCTTAGCTGAATAAGGTTAGCTGTTGACAAATGTAGGTCTCAAAGGGTTGCCTGTAACCCGGTAGAGTGCTAACATTTCCGGCAATATGCTGAAGCTGTTGAAGCAAAAAGGTCGCAAGTCCTCGGCGTCTGTATTCAATTCCAAATTCAAAGAGGAATGTATATCTTACGAGTTCGTGAAGAGTATAGAAGTGTAAAACAAACTCTTCAGTCCATCTGGATGTATCCATCATCCATCTTTTTCCAAGCTTATCAGCTTTCTTTTATTCTTTTCGAGCGGCAAGGTATTTCTCGAAGCGTGTAGTTTCTTCATCGTAATCCTCAGCCCATAATCTGGTAAGATATTCTCGGGCTTCATCTTCTATCCATGAGTTAACAGGATTTGGATGCTTAGCAACTACTGGTCCTTTTCCTTTCCAAATCTTGAGTGGATTAGGAGAGAGGGCATTTTGAGGAGAGTTGACGACTTTAGGGAGAGACGAATATCCTATTTTGTTTAGAACTTCCTCATCAGGATTTTTGTTCCAATCGCCCATGTGGGGATTCTTGAGGACAATCTTGTTGGTGCGAAGAGGATAGAAAGACTCGTCTGAGCGACCGGTGAAATTAAATCGCTTTTCGTCAAATTATGTTCTGTTGAACGCGGGTCTTCGGATATACTCTAAGCGAGATTGGAGTCGCTCCAGGTTGTAAAGTCCTAAATGGGCAAATTGCTCAAAGAATTCAAACTTTTGAGAGTTGGAAAGATCAGGCCAATGGAGAGTGTTTTGAAAAGAGATTTCGATCTCTGCAAGCGTCTGGGTGTCTCGTTCTCTAGCGGCATAATAAAATTCAATATCAGGAGTATATCCGTGAGGAAAGAAATCGATGACACAAGGAGGAGGTCCTGTTGGAGTAGGAACAAGAGCAATCACTTCTATTGGGATGGGGGCCACTTCTATTGACCTCTCAGGATGCTCAGTCGCTTCACTGACTTGTGAAGTTTCAGCGTCAAGAAGATCTTGAGCTACTTCCTTAGCGATATCCACAACAGTTTCCATATCAACATCTACTTCAATGGGAACCTCTGAAGGTGGAGGTGCATCAGCGTCTGGTGCATCTTGAGCTGATACATATAAGAGTTTGAGAAAAACAAACAAAATTTCTACTAAGTAGAAATTACAAAGGAAAGAATAAAACACTTACCCTGAGGAATATCATCGACTGACGTAGTCGCTTGATCTATTTCTATATTAGGGACAGGTTCCTCAAGCTCCGGGACTTCTTCTTCTAATTCTAAATCGAGAAAAGAAGTTATAGGATCAGCACGAATGGGAATATGCAAATCCTCAAGAGTTAAGAATAGTCTGAATATTTTCTTCACACTCGGCTGAAAGAAGATTTTATCCTAGCGTTAGGGAGAGAAAACTAACGAGGAAAGGATAAATGACGTTGCTTAGCACAAGTGCTTACCCTGAACACGAGAAAGCCTTTCAGATTGATCATAGGCTTTAGGATCTGAGCTGATTTCAGGAACAGCGTCAGAAGGAGGAACGCTCGCTGACTCTCCAAGCGCTAGATTAGCTGAAACGCTTGTAGACGCGGCTGGAGTAGAGAAAGGAGTACGTCTTCGAGCAAGCGGTACTTCTTCTGCTACTTTTTCCTCTTCTTCAGGAACTGAGAAGATAAACGCTGGAGGAGGAGATGGAGATTTAGGAGAAGGAGAAGAAGAAGGAGACGTTTGTTTCTTCATGGGCTCTGGCTTCTGCTTCTTCTTTGTGGGCTCCGGCTTTTGCTTTTTGGCTGACTTGGATGGTTCAGCGACTTTGAGAACGATTTTCCTTTTTGGTCGCTTAACCACCACTGCTTCTGCAGACGAGGATGATGATGAAGAGGAAGACGCTTGGTCTTCATCATCGCTGCGAACAACTCCTTTGGCTTGAAGTCGCTCACGCTTCTCCTTGGGAACCGCTGCACCACCATGCTTTTTTGTTTTGAGCAGCTCGCTAATTATCTTCTTGCCATAGAACTTGAGCCCTGGGATCTTCTTTCCAGCGGAATTTGTAAAACCGCAAGCGCTTAGAATTCTACTTAACATAATCCCATAAGGCTTGGGATTAACTGACTTGGCCATCGCTGCCTTGAAGCGATTAAAAACATAGAGAGACCAATTAATTTTTAATTTGGTCAGAATGGCTACCATCATCTTGTACTGAATATTTGTGATTTTATCGAATGTTCCTTTTCTGCATTTGATCATCTTCGCGCAAATATCCACTAGAATAACATATTCGCCCTTCATGTCGTTCTTCTTGAAGTTTGGCTCATAAGCAGCTTCAACTTCTTCTTTCTTGATCAACTCCCAGACTTTAGTCGCATCACCGAGAGTAACATATTCTACTTCACCACCATCATCGAGTAAGGTCAATAGGGAAGATATCAGTGAAGGAGTGAGAACAAAGGTCTCACGAGCAAAAGGGAAAACGCAGAAAATGGAGTTTCCGTCGTCAGAAATTTTAGCATTGTTGAAGAAATAGAGAGATTCTTCTTCAAAGTAGTTAAAAACAATGGTAATCATATCTCTCAAACCAGATTCTTGAACGAATGGAAGAACTGTTCCTAGGGGGAAGTTCTGGTTATCAAACAAGTAGTCCCAGTTAACAAGAAATCTGGCGTTAACCGTGACTAGTTTTTCAGCGCGGGAAGTTTTTTCGGTAGCAGACTTGGATGATTTGGAAGATTTTGAAGCTTTGGGTGCCATTGCTGAAAGATTGAAGCTTTTGAAGGAATGAGAGAAGTTTTTGCCTTGAAAGAGATGAAGATTTTACAGCAGAGAGATTGTTTGGAAGTGATAAAGTCTGATTGTAAAAGCCTTGAAAAATATATATAGAGGCAAAAATAACTCCTCAATTGCATAGATGACTGCCACGTGTGACATCATTGAATTTTGAAAAATTGAAAAGTTTGAATCTGAGCCGTTTATGCATAAGTACGGATGTCAAAAGGTGCGGAAAAATAGCTTAACTGTTACAAAATAGAGAGTTTTTGGGATCCGCAGTTACCCATTTAAGTAAAAAACGTTTGAAAATTTTTGAAATTTTCAGCGTGAAATACGCGCGCCTGATAGTACACTAACACGTACTCAGACTTATGCAGTCACTGAACCGCCTAGGTTTAGATAGGAATCATAGCCGTCAGTTTGATTTGATAGGCACGTGTGGGTAGTTATCAAATCTAATCTTTTGGACTTATCCACACGTTACTTTTAGCGATGAAAACTATGCATGATCTTTTGAAAGAGAATTACTTAGCGTTAAAGTGGGAATCTTTTCAACGCTGAAGTCTTTTTGTTAAAAAAAAAATTAATCTGTTAAGGATAAGATCAATCGCTTGGATTTATAAAAGACAGTTTTACTTATTGATTTTGTCATGCATAAAGATAAGCGCTAGTGATCAATGCTTGAAATTTAAAGAGTTATTTTTTGTCACAGTCGCTTTATATTTTGAGACAAGTGCAATTTTAAAGTTCCCCCTAAAATTGATGAGTTATTTCAGATTTTTGATAAACGCTTTAGATATAAACATAAGGTGGATTCCCCCTAAATTTTATGCCTATAAAGATATGATGCTTTTATGATTTAAGCATTTAAATCAAACATACCTAATTCACTTCTCAGAGTGAGAAAGCGTTGTTCGTTGAGCGCTTTGGTGAAGATATCTGCCAATTGTTTGTCAGTTCCAATGAAGTGCATGGAGATATCTTTCTTTTGAACATGGTCACGCAAGAAATGGTATCTAATGTCAATGTGTTTGGTTCTAGAATGAAGGACAGGATTTTGGGTTATAGCTAAAGCGCTTTGGTTGTCACAATGGATTGGGGTAGGACCTAGGATTGTTCCATAATCTCTAAGTTGTTGCCTCATCCAAAGGATTTGTGCACAACAGCTCCCAGCGGCTACATATTCTGCCTCAGCGGTAGAAGTTGCTATAGATTGTTGTTTCTTACTATGCCACGAAACTATTCTATCACCTAGAAATTGACATGTACCACTAGTACTATTTCTATCTATTTTGCATCCTGCAAAATCTGCGTCCGAATAACCAATTAGTTCAAAAGGAGAGTCCCGTGGATACCATAAGCCCACATTTTGTGTGCCTTTTAGGTATTTAAGGATTCTCTTGGTAGCATTTAAGTGTGATTCTCTAGGATCAGATTGAAATCGTGCACACATGCATACCGAAAACATAATATCAGGTCTACTAGCGGTAAGATAAAGAAGTGATCCAATGATACCTCTATAGTTAGTGATATCAATCTTCTTCCCACTTTCATCTTTATCCAACTTGAGCGTTTGGCTCATTGGAATTTTTGAAGATGATGCATTTTCCATACCAAATTTGTTAATCATATCCCTTGTATACTTGGCTTAGTTTATAAATATTCCATTAGGGAGTTTTTTAACTTGTAATCCTAAGAAGAAAGTTAATTCACCCATCATGCTCATTTCAAATTGATCTTGCATCATTTTTGAAAATTTCTCACACAATCGCTTATTAGTAGAACCAAATATAATATCATCAACATAAATTTGGACTAAGAGAATATCTTCATTATGGGTAATTTTAAATAACTTTGTATCAACGCTGCCTTTTGGAAAGCCTTTACCTATAAGGAAGTTAGAGAGAGTATCATACCATGCTCTTGGTGCTTGTTTAAGGCCATAGAGTG
This sequence comes from Buddleja alternifolia, assembly GCA_019426215.1. NCBI lineage: Eukaryota > Viridiplantae > Streptophyta > Magnoliopsida > Lamiales > Scrophulariaceae > Buddleja > Buddleja alternifolia. Next base: position 22,818,379 of record CM033399.1, on the reverse strand, counting down.
CCTTATCCAATTTGTAGACCATACTTTTGCCATGGTTGTTGATGAATCCTTTTGAAAAGCCTTTACCTATAAGGAAGATAGAGAGAGTGTCATATTTGTTGACAAACAACAAAGTATATATAAAATTATAATTTAGAGAATATGATAATACATTAACACTTACAAATATGATAATATCCAAATTACCTTTATTTCATCCCAAATATTTTTTTTATTGGTGACGTGACTTTTCGCCAATCACTCATGGTAATCGACACCTTCTTCCGAGCCTGCACACCTATGTAACCAACAAATATTGATTTGTTTGGGTTAACTGCCTGACCTCTATCATTCCAGCCGATAGGTACCCTTATGCCTTTACTTCTGGCATTGATAACTTTTTTCATAGTCGTGACACCTCTCCGTATCTCCGCCTCATGATGACTATCTGATCCATATACATCATCCTCGGGAAAACTACCAGCAGGATCTGAAGCCATCGACCTACAAAAGCCAAAAAATACAGAAGTTAGATTCATATAAATTTGGCAGATTCATTTGGCAATAATAATTTTAAAATACAAGTAATAAATAGAGAAGTTAGGCTCATATCCATTATTCTAGAACTTAATTATCCTAAACCGCAAAATAAACAAAATTTAATCCCCAATTAAACGTAATTAACCCCCAGCTAAACCAAATTAACCTTAAATTCAATCAAGCCCCTATTTTCCTTAAATTTTCCACAAAAATAGGCAAATCTCAAGAATATAAATTTTCTAGCAACTAAGTATAAATATTGATCAAAAAATAAGTCTATCATACAGTTATGAAATAAGTTCAAATACCTTTCATCATTTTCTTTTTATCGTTGGCTTAGCAGTCTTTTGCTTCCCATCGGTACGACCATTTGTTTTAGTACGCCGACGAACTGATGGATTAATCCATATCCCCTCTTGGCGATCTCGCATATACAATTCATCATCACTTATATCCAAGTCATTGTCATTGTTAGGTCTCATATTTTACATATTTTCATTATGATTTACCTCACATTTATCTTTATTTTATGCTTTGTTGTTAGTCTTTTCCTTTATTTTTAGTCTAATTTATGTATTTTGATTTCTAAGTCGTTTCAATGCTTTTGTAGGCATAAAAGCGATGATTTTGATGAGTTGAAGGAGTATTTATTACAAGAATAATGAAGGCTATCCAAGAGGATGTGAAGAAATGCATTAGAAAGGCCAAACGAGAATGTTTCGTTGAAGAAAAATGAAGAGGAAAATTTCTGCACAGGCAACAGCACAACTGTGCAGATATTCTGCACAGCTGTGCAGCTGCGGATTTTTATATTTTTGTGGGCCGATTTTATGACTTGGATGGGCATAATTTATGTATCTAAGACTCCTTTTTAGTTAAATAAAGTGGCAAAAACATTTATATAGGCTAGAGTGAGGTGGAAGATGAGAATTCATTCATTCTTACAAAAAAAGTAGATCTTGGAGAAAAAAGAAGACTTCTAGAGAGAGAAAGGAGATCTTGAAGAGTTCTTGGAGAAGAGTTCTTGGACAAAAGCTTCATCTTCTCAAGTTGTATTCTTCCAATCCTCCATTGTTGAACATGAGTAACTTTATGTTTATACAATTTATTTCTTGTTTTTCTTTAATTATGCATAGCTAAATTATTTTCTAGGGTTTAAGATGTAGTCTTGTGTATTGATTTGGATTATTGATGATTTATGGATGTGATTTCTTGTTTGGTTTATCTATTGATGAGTGTTTAATGCTTGTAATTGCTTGATCACCAATTGCATGATTTAAGATAAATTAAGAAGTACCGGGAGGTGAATTAGTTTATTGGTTCAGATTTAATAGACATGTGTAAATTGCTTAATAGGGTTATTGGTAATTTTGCATGAGACTAGTTAAACAATATTCATAGAACTTAATGGATTCATTTAAATTAGTTTTTGATCATGGGAGTGACGTTAATTAATTTAGGTGGGTACTTATGAAGATCTCGGGAGAGTACTCATGTAATTAAGGAAATTGGGTCTTTAATTTAAACAAGAATGATAATCTATTGAAAGTCAATAATCCATAGAAATACCTTGATGAAATCTTAATCCCTAGGCCTTTCGTTAATTGATTGTTTGTTTTAATTATATTTGTGTTAATTATTTATAATTAAGCCTGTTTTTTTATAAATTTCTGCTTTGAATTAGTTAAAATCTCAAATCTTTGATAATCGATAGTCTAAATAATAAGATAAACTTTGTTTGGTACTTGATAACCTTCCCTGTGGAGACGATCTTACTTTCACTATATTATTTGTTCGATTCCGTGTTGTTACGGACGGTTAACAAATTGACGCCGTTGCCGGGGAAGGCAACAAATAGTCAATATCAATAAAAAGTTAATTCTTATTAGTTTAGACATTTATTTTTATTTTATTTTCGAATTTTTTTTATTATCTGTCTCGCTCTGATCTTAATTTCTGTTTTAGGTTGAATATTGGTAGATGCACAAGCGTTCTTTGAGTGCACCTGCTCATGAAATCGATCCAGAACCAGAACGAACTTTTCGAAGAAGCAGACGTCCACAAAGAGAGCATCGTAGAATGGCAGAAGACATACAAAGGATTGAACCTGCTGCGCAAAGAACTCTCCGGGATTATGCTACACCAACATATCAGAACTTAACCTCCAGCATAGCGGTACCAACTGTTCAAGCCAACACCTTTGAGTTGAAGCCGGCTATTATTCAAATGCTCCAACACACTGCATTTGAGGGAGATATTGAGAGGGAGGATCCTCATTCCCATCAGGGGAATTTTCTGGAAATCTACAGCACTTTCAAGATGAACGACGTTACTGAAGATGCCATAAGACTACGTCTCTTTCCATTCTCCCTGTCTAAAAGAGCTAAAGAGTGGTTGAAAAATCAGCCGGCAAATAAGTTCACCACTTGGGCTGATTTGTCGACTGCATTTCTCACCAAGTATTTTCCCCCAGCTAAGACTGCTCAGTTAAGGAATGCAATCACAGGATTTATGCAAACTGACAGTGAAACCCTCTATCAAGCATGGGAAAGGTACAAAGAACTACTCAGAAAGTGCCCACATCACGGTATTCCTAGTTGGATGCTTGTGCAAACCTTCTACAATGGTCTGTCACATAGTATCCGGATGAATATCGATGCGGCTGCAGGAGGGAGTTTTATGGCAAAGAATCCGGATGATGCATTGGCTCTTATGGACGAGATGGCATCCAATACATATTAGTGGACGAGTGATAGTCGGGCTACCAAGAAAACACAGGGCATTCACAATGTAGATAACATTACATTGCTCAATGCTAACATTGAAGCACTCGTTAAGCATATGGAGGGACTCAAAGGAAATGTCAGTGCAGTATCTCAGCCTACTTTAGCTTGTGATGTTTGTGGGGCACCTCATATGGCTACTGATTGCCCACTCGTCGAGCAAGCTAACTATTTATCCAATCAGAATAAGCAGCAAGGAAATCCATTTTCGAACACCTACAATTCGGGTTGGCGAAATCACCCTAACTTTTCTTGGGGAGGCCAAGGGAACCAAGGAGCTCAAGCAAATCCTCCTAGACAACAGTTTCCTCCAGGTTTCCAACAACATGGTCCTCAGAATTTTCAACAACCAAATCAGCAGGGACCACCACCTCGAGAACCACAAGCTTGGGAATTAGCCATTGAAAAACTAGCTAACGGAACTGCAAACCGTATTGAGAAGCTTGAGGCAAAGATGGATCAAATGATAGGTGCAACCAAGAATCTTGAAGCACAAATGGGGTAGTTGGCTAGTACTATAAGCTCAAGACCAAAAGGTACATTGCCAAGTCAAACTGAGCAGAATCCTAAGGGGTAGTGTAATGCAGTAACTTTGAGAAATGGAAGAACCGTGGGAGAATCTGAACAACCGGGGGAACCTAATGAGGAACAAGGAATAACTGAGGTTCTAGTTTCTGAGCCTTCAGAAGAGGTTACACCAGAGATAGTTCAACCTAAACCATATGTGAAGCCGTATGTTCCTCCAATTCCATTTCCTCAAAGATTGCAGCATAAGAGATTAGACAAGCAGTACGAGAAATTTCTTCAAGTTTTTCGACAGTTAAGTATCAATATACCATTCGCGGATGCTTTGGCTCAGATGCCAATTTATGTGAAATTTCTGAAGGAATTGTTGAGCAACAAAAGAAAATTGGAAGACGTGGAAACAATATCTTTAAATGAAGAGTGCAGTGTTATAATCCAAAGGAGTATTCCTCCTAAACTCAAAGATCCAGGGAGTTTTTCTCTTCCTTGCACCATTGGTCAAGTTCAATTTGTTAAGGCATTGTGTGATTTAGGAGTGAGTGTGAGTCTAATGCCTTTTTCTATTTGCAGGAAATTGGGTTTTCAAGAACTCAAACACACAAGGATGTCCTTACAGTTGGCAGACCGGAGTGTCAAACATCCTCTGGGCATAATCGAGGATGTGTTGGTCAAAGTGGATAAATTTTACATTCCGTGTGATTTTGTGGTGTTAGAAATGGATGAGGATTCAGAGGTCCCGATTATACTTGGGAGACCATTCCTTGCTACTGCTGGGACCAACATTGATGTACGGGCAGGCAAGCTTACCTTGAACATTGGAGATGAGAAAGTGGAATTTGATTTGAACAAGGTAATGAAGTCGCCTGCCCTAGAAGAGAGTTGTTGTTCGGTGGATGTGATTGATGAGATAGCCCAGATTGAATTCGAGGGGGAGTTTCTTGAGGATCCGTTGGAGAAGTTGGAAACTAGAGATGATGACAATCCAGCGATTGAAACAGTAACTCTAGCTCTAGACAACGATGATGACTTGCATAAAGAAGATCTTCTTCAAGGTAAAAGAGATCCACTAGAGTCGTATCCCGACATCTCCTCTAAACCAAAGGTAGTACTTAAACCTCTTCCACCACACCTCAGGTATGTCTTTCTTGGTGACAATGAATCTTTACCCATTATTGTTAGTGGTACTTTGTCTGAACTTGAATTGAATAAACTATTAGAGGAGTTGAGATTGAGAAAGAGAGCCATAGGATGGACTATTTCTGATATAAAGGGAATTAGCCCTACTTTATGCATGCATAGGATTCTCATGGAAGAAAATCATAAGACATCAATAGAACCTCAACGTAGATTGAATCCCAAGTTGAAAGAAGTTGTTAAGGATGAAATTATGAAATTGTTAGATGCTGGCATAATATACCCTATCTCGGATAGTCCTTGGGTTAGTCCTATACATGTAGTGCCTAAAAAAGGAGGAATGACTGTGATTTATAATGAAAAAAATGAATTAATTCTCACTAGAACAGTAACAGGGTGGCGGGTTTGTATTGATTATAGGAAGTTAAACAATGCTACTCGAAAAGATCACTTTCCCTTGCCTTTCATTGATCAAATGTTGGAAAGACTTTCGGGTAATAAGTATTATTGCTTTCTAGATGGTTACTCTGGATATTTTCAAATTCCAATTGCACTCGAGGACCAAGAAAAGACCACCTTTACTTGTTCATATGGTACTTTTGCGTATCGACGCATGCCTTTTGGACTTTCTAATGCACCTACTACTTTTTCAGAGATGTATGATGGCCATTTTTTCTGAGTTTATTGAGAAATCCATGGAAGTGTTTATGGATGATTTTACTGTGTATGGCTCGTCATTTGATCACTGCTTAGCTAATCTTTCTCAAGTCTTGCAGAGGTGTGAGGAAACTAATTTAGTTTTGAACTGGGAAAAATGTCACTTCATGGTGACTGAGGGAATTGTTTTGGGGCATAAAATTTCAGACAAAGGAATAGAGGTGGATAAAGCAAAGGTGGAAGTGATTGAGAAATTACCCCCACCCACATCAGTAAAGGGCATACGGAGTTTCCATGGTCATGCTGGCTTTTATCGTCGGTTTATCAAGGACTTCTCAAAAATTTCTAAACCCTTATGTAATTTACTTGAAAAAGATGTGGTGTTTAATTTTACTGATGAATGTTTACTTGCGTTCAACAGGTTAAAACAAGCATTGATATCTGCCCCAATAATCTCTTCACCAGACTGGGAATTGCCTTTCGAGTTGATGTGCGATGCCAGTGACTTTGCAGTAGGAGTTGTTCTCGGGCAAAGGAAGAATAAACGGATTCATGTCATTGCCTATGCAAGCAAAACATTAGATAGTGCTCAGGTCAATTATGCCACTACTGAAAAAGAATTGCTTGCAGTGGTTTTTGCGTTTGACAAGTTCAGATCTTATCTTGTGGGGTCAAAGGTGATAGTGTATACGGATCATGCTGCAATCCGATATTTAATGACAAAGAAGGATGCAAAACCACGTTTACTCCGTTGGATTCTATTGTTACAGGAGTTTGATTTGGGAATTTGTGATAAGAAGGGTACTGACAACGTGGTCGCGGATCATCTTTCGAGGCTTGAACAAGGAAATGACACAGTTGTTGAGGACATACCAATTGATGAGACATTTCCAGAAGAACGGTTGATGGGGATAAAACACGTTATACCATGGTATACTGATTACGTGAATTACCTGGTGAGTGACATTCTTCCTCCCGGTTTAAGTTATCACCAAAAGAAGAAGTTCTTGGCAGAAGTAAAACATTACTACTGGGAAGAGCCTCTTCTTTACAAAGAGTGTGGGGATGGTGTCATTCGTCGTTGTGTGCCATCTGACGAGTTTAAGAGTATCTTGGAGCATTGTCATTCCTTGGAATGTGGGGGTCATAACAGTACTTCAAAGACGGTTGCTAAGATTTAGCAATCAAGATTTTATTGGCCCACCATGTATCAAGACGCAAGGGTTTTTGTCATAGCATGCGATCGTTGTCAAAAGACAGGGAACATTTCTCGCCGTAATGAGATGCCTTTACAACCTATATTGGTTGTGGAATTATTTGATGTGTGGGGGATGGACTTCATGGGACCATTCCCATCTTCCTATGGCAATAAGTACATCTTGGTTGGAGTCGATTATGTATCGAAATGGGTTGAAGCCATCGCGACGCCGACTAATGATGCTCGTGTGGTGACAAAGTTCTTAAAAAAATATGTTTTCTCGAGATTCGGGGTACCACGAGCTATTATCAATGATGGAGGAGCTCACTTTTGCAACCGACAAGTGGAAAATCTCTTGAAAAAGTATGGGGTTACTCAAAAGGTGGCGACTCCATATCACCCTCAGACGAGTGGTCAGGTTGAAATTTCTAATCGTGAACTCAAGCATATCTTGGAGAAAACCGTTGATAATTCACGTAAGGATTGGGCCAATAGGCTAGATGATGCACTATGGGCATACAGAACCGCTTACAAGACTCCCATTGGTATGTCCCCGTATCGGTTGGTTTATGGTAAGGCTTGTCATCTTCCCGTGGAACTCGAACATAAAGCATATTGGGCAACTAAAGCACTAAATTTGGACTTAAAAGAAGCGTGATTGAGTAGATTGATGCAATTGAGTGAACTTGATGAATTCCGGTTGAATGCTTATGAAAGTGCACGAATTTATAAGGAAAAAACTAAAAGATGGCATGATAAGCACATTCAACCAAAAGAATTTCAAGTGGGTCAAAAAGTTTTACTCTTTAATTCCCGTCTTCGACTTTTTCCGAGAAAACTTAAGTCCAGATGGTCGGGTCCGTTTGAAGTTGTCAAAGTTCATTCCCATGGAGCGGTTGATGTTGTACGAGAAGGTTCCGGTGTATTTAAAGTGAATGGGCAACGGTTAAAGCTATACTTCGAAGGAGACAATATTCCTCGAGGGAAAAAAATTTCCCTCGTCGACCATCAACAATGATTTTCCTCTAAGTCGAGCTAATGACTTTAAACAAGCGCTGCTTGGGAGGCAACCCAAGAGTTTTCGATTCTTTTTGTCGTTTCGTTTTTCTTCTTTTTGCTTTATTTGTTTCCATATTTTATGTTTGAATTTTATTTTATTTTCGGTGCTTAAGTGATTTACTAATGCAAGTTATTCTTGTTGCAGGTCAAAAACATGAAAAACGAGGTGCATGGGTTCTTATACAATGTAAATCAGGTGCACAATTGTGCTCATATTAGCACCACTGTGCAAAAATTTCGCACTTAGAAGAATTTTATGTGCACAGTTGTGCAACTTTTCAGTACAGTTGTGCAAAATTTTCGCACAAAATCCAAACTCGCCGTGCACAACTGTGCAATTTTCGTGCACAATTGTGCAGAATTTTCGCACTTTTGCACCCAAAAAAAAAAATTGAAAATTGGGTCAAAATCCCCCAAATCAGTCAACCCCCTCACAAACTAAGTCAACACACCCACCACACCACAAATTTCAGCCAATCTCTCTCCCTCTCTCTCTCTCTCTCTCTCTCTCTCTCGTTTCTCTTCACCCCACATAGTCAGCCGCCGCCGTCACGCTCACAATCAACCTCCGCCGCCGCCGTTGTCTTCCACCACTGCCTTCGGCTGTCAAGAACTCACGCCTCTCAAAACCACCAACACTCCAATACAAACAAACACCCCAAACATCTTTCTCTCGTTTCTCTCACAAGCGAGGCGTCGGCTCTCTGACCAATTGCCGGAGCCCAATCTCCGCCGCCGTTAAGCTCGCTCGCCGCATCTCCACCTCTACTAAATTCCGACCACGCCGCCGCCGTCAAATCTGTTCTCAGCCCCATCGTTCGACTGCCGTCGCATATTCTCTAATAAACCGCCGCCGGCGTCGTATTCTACCGTCACCGTCACCACCTGCGCGACCGAGCGCGCCTCGAGAACCAGATCCGACGTGGAGTGGTGACACGAAAAATCCTTACGTGTATTAAACAGCAAGTGGACTGGTCGTGTGTAGTAATAAAGTGGACAATAAAGTCCGGGTTGTCGAACCTCAAGGACTTGTATTTTAGTTTATGATTTTAAAGCAATTGAAGAACTTAAACTAAAACAAGAATTAACTAAAATATTATGTAAGTAAGATATAAGAAACAAGATGTCGAAATCAAGATAGCTATGGAAAAGAGCAACTAAGACACATGTGTTGGCATAAATTAATCAATTTTCATTATAAACATGTTCTCATATTATTAGACTAATGTTGCTTTGGTGGAAAAAACCTTAAATAATTACTACCTGATTTCTTGGCTGTAATAATCCTATGATTAATTGATGGTTCTCTAGATATGTCTATCCGAGAATCTAACCAACAATCATGCATTCAAGTTCTAGAATTTCCCCGGATTAATCCGGCTAACTGCACCCGGGAATCTCTACCTATCTCTAGGGGCAATTCCCTATTTTTTACAAATTATGTGATGATCCTCTTTGCACCTTAAATTAACTTCTCTCGAACGAATAATTTAAGCAATAAATCATGCATATGGTAGCTAAGCATATGATGCATTCAAACAAGATCAAGACACAAAGCAACAATAGAATTAATATGAAAAACACAATTTATAACTCAATTATCATAATTTAGCCTCAACATGGCCTTAGTTCGAAGAATCTATTTCATCATAAAAGATAAAAGATAGGAACTTAAATTAAGATTCATATTCATAAACAAAAATAAATCTAAATCTAAGAAACTCCCTCGTATTTTTGATGGTTGAACTTCGATCTTCATCTCCTCCATGCTTCTTGATTTCTTCACCTTCAGAGGTTGTTGATAATCTTCATAACTAATCTAAGGATGATGAAGATGATGATAGCATGTGTTTAGGCTCCCCCAATGGGGAATGTGTTTTCAAGTGTGTTTGTAGGATGACCTCCAATCCTTCTTTTATAGCCAAAAAAATTCACCAACCAAGAACATGTGCTTCCATTCTCTTTTATTTCCACCTATCATTCTCTTGCTTTCCATCTACCAAGAATGTGAACTACCATTCTCTTGTTTTCCACCTACCATTCTCTTACTTTCCTCCTACCAAGAATGTGAACTACCATTCTCTTGTTTTCCACCTACCATTCTCTTACTTTCCTCCTACCAAGAATGTGAACTACCATTCTCTTGTTTTCCACCTACTAAGAATGGGAGCTGCCACTTTCGTGTTTTCCAGCGCAGAGATAGTGTTTTATTCATAAAATGCTACACAGACCTCCGAATTTGATGCTTCAAGTCCCCATGTGACGATAAGACATACATCTACAACTTTGTAAAAGGCCACTTCATCCAATTCGGTCTCTAAATATATCAAAATGACGTTCCAATGTGGAGGTTGTTTCTGATTTGGCGCCCAGGTGTGCGGAAATGGTACTAAAATATGATTTTCGCTAACTCCAGCTTGTTTCTTGCTTGTTTGGTCGTAGAGGTGTGAAACATCTTGGCCTAAACTTGTTTTATACGTCCTTTTTCAACCCTTTATTAGATTGTATCCACTTAAAGCCTGAAATCACTTAATGCACGAATTAAACGCACAAGTGACAAAATCAAGGGATAAATGAACCTAAAACATAAACGCAAAGGGGCTTAATAACACGTAAAAATGACTCTTATCAACTCCCCCAAACTTATCAATTGCTCGACCTCGAGCAATAAAAGGTCTAGGGCACAAAAAACATCTTCAACCAAAAGGAGAAAACAAAAACAACAAACGAACTCACTTTCGTGGAGTAAACGATTGCACTTAGCATGTGCAACAAGCCTTTAAACCTTTGAGTTACCTCAAAGGACGAGTTATAGTCTCGTGAGGGTTTGCAGACGATATACCCACAAAATCTAACAAACTTCCAATCTCAACCAGATGAATACATCTCAACATAATTAACAAGAATAAATGGCACAAAATCATCCTTTTACAGCTCACAAATATATATACATATCAACTACTTTTGCTCATGTGACACCAATACTGGAAAAGACTCCATAGGGTGTAGTGAAAATAAATCTAAGGTATTATAGTCGAGAGGCATCCTTACCAAATTTTGGAAATTAATCCCATATCTATCAACTTTATGATCAAACACAAAGCATAAGAATCATAGAAAATCTCATAGCCATTTAAATTTCATTATCTCAAACATTCAAACTTTCAATTCATATAAAACTTTCCAATTAACTTCATTAAGGCTAGATCATGTGCAATGTTTTATTCCATTAGGCTTTCTATGGCACCCATGTAACAAGCTTTAGATCAATGACTCCCAAATTAGATAGTTTTGGGGCATTAAGTGTAAAGACACTCCTAAGGATTTAATCACTCGAGTATCAAAGGCCACGAAATAAAACTAGATCTTTTAAACAATTCGCTTCTTTTTGGCTTGAGCTTAGCTCAAATTAGCATAATAGTACAGTATATGGGCATGAAACTTTTCACCTCCAGTACATATTAGCCTGACCACTTGTGGTCATACCAAACTTCAACCTTTTTAATTCATTGTTTAGCATAAAAAAATTACTACTCAACTTATAACCTTATGAAAAATCTAAGTTAATTTTTCCGGGAAAAACTCCTTAAGTGTCTCAAGATGGTTATCCTCTCAACTCCTCTACCCTCGATTTATTGTGCAATGTGAATCATCTAAGAAATCAATCCTAGTCTAGGGTCTCCATGAGCAATTTCAAAGATATATATGTTCATTTAAATTCAAATTATTTCAAAAAATCATGCCATTTTTTAAAGTTAATCAATTTAAATGCATCAATTGGAAGGACTTAAAAAAATAAAATAAAATCATGCTTGATTTTCTTAACATAAACACATATAAACATGATAGCATACAAATTCCCCCAAACTTGAGCTAAACAAAGAACACATGACATGACAAAAATAGCAAGCACATGGTGATCAATCATATGAATGTATTAAAACCACAAAGTACTACCCACATGTACCCCCAAACTAAAACTCAACATTGTCCCCAATGTTGTCTCACATAAATGCATGCAAAAGGTATAAGAGTACTTATAATCAAGGATTGTTGAAAAACAATCCTTCATCACAAATATGTTCCAAATCAAACCCATCTCATCAAAATAGGCCTCTCAAAACAACGGGGAATTGCTACTATAACAGGTTCAACATACTTATCAAACAAACCATCAAGCATATGAAAATATACATGCTAAAAGTGCATGCTAGAACACAACATAAAGAAACAAACTAAACAAAACAAAAAGAAAATCAAAAAGAAAAGAAAACTTACAAACTTGGGTTGCCTCCCAAGAAGCGCTTGTTTTAAAGTCACTAGCTTGACTTTATCGGGTAGGCTCAAGGAGGATGACATATGAATGCTTTGTTTGTTCTCCACTCCACTCTCGGGTATTGATTCAATCTTTGGATATTGGTATTGAGGATTGGTCCATCGTGTGTGATAAATACCCTAGGTTGAGACCAAGCAATCATCCACTCACGAGTTTTTTTATGGTCCCTCAATACCTCTATTACCTTTTCTTGCCTATGCTTAGGATGGTATTGTGGCTCTCTTCCAAGTTAGAGATAATGTCTCGTCGTTCTTCACCCATCACTTTCACATAGATGAAATCCACGATGTAGGGATGTAGAAGATGATTGGTTCGTTTTTCCTGAAAGTGCTCAACACTAAAAGGATCAAAAGCATCAGCGTGAAAATTCAAATCAAAGTCAAGTGGATGTTCAAAAACCTCATATTTATCGATATTAACCATATCATCTTCTATATTCATTGACAACTTACCATCATCGGTATCGATTACCGATTTACTTGCAGTTAGGGGAGACGGTAAAGAAATGTCAACACCCTCAGAAAGGATAGGAGTCGAATGCTCATCGTTGGAGGAATCTGCTTTCGAATTTTCCAACTTCATTTCATTCAACGTCACGGTGTTGAATTCCTCCTTTTGATCTATCTCAGTGGTACCAAGCAATTCCCATGGTACTTTCTCAGATATGTCGCTCGTTAGTTGCTTGAGTTGATGATTCATCTCCTTCATTTCCCACCGTGCGTCCTTCATCATAAGGTGGAGCTCTCCAATGGTGTTATCAAGTTGTTCCTCCGGAGTAGGAATTCTTTCTTGGTAATGTTGTGGAAAGAACCCTTGTGCATAACACGCTTCAATGACGCTTTGCAGCCATAATTGATTCTCCGGTAGTGTCATATCATGAAAATTGCTATCCTTTGCGAATTGAATGATGCTTTGCAGCCATAATTGATTCTCCGGAAAGGTCATATCTGGAAAATTTCTAGCCATTGCGAGCTAAGAGTGTAAGAAAAAAATAAAAATAATAATAATAAAAAATTTAATAAAAATAAAATAAATACTTAAAACTTGCAATAAAATCAAAAACTAAAATTAAACAAGTCCCCGGCAACGGCGCCAAAAACTTGACACGAAAAATTCTTACGTGTATTAAACAGCAAGTGGACTGGTCGTGTGTAGTAATAAAGTGGACAATAAAGTCCGGGTTGTCGAACCTCAAGGACTTGTATTTTAGTTTATGATTTTAAAGCAATTGAAGAACTTAAACTAAAACAAGAATTAACTAAAATATTATGTAAGTAAGATATAAGAAACAAGATGTCGAAATCAAGATAGCTATGGAAAAGAGCAACTAAGACACATGTGTTGGCATAAATTAATCAATTTTCATTATGAACACGTTCTCATATTATTAGACTAATGTTGCTTTGGTGGAAAAAACCTTAAATAATTACTACCCGATTTCTCGGCTGTAATAATCCTATGATTAATTGATGGTTCTCTAGATATGTCTATCCGAGAATCTAACCAACAATCATGCATTCAAGTTCTAGAATTTCCCCGGATTAATCCGGCTAACTGCACCCGGGAATCTCTACCTATCTCTAGGGGCAATTCCCTATTTTTTACGGATTATGTGATGATCCTCTTTGCACCTTAAATTAACTTCTCTCGAACGAATAATTTAAGCAATAAATCATGCATATGGTAGCTAAGCATATGATGCATTCAAACAAGATCAAGACACAAAGCAACAATAGAATTAATATGAAAAACACAATTTATAACTCAATTATCATAATTTAGCCTCAACATGGCCTTAGTTCGAAGAATCTATTTCATCATAAAAGATAAAAGATAGGAACATAAATTAAGATTCATATTCATAGACAAAAATAAATCTAAATCTAAGAAACTCCCTCGTATTTTTGATGGTTGAACTTCGATCTTCATCTCTTCCATGCTTCTTGATTTCTTCACCTTCAGAGGTTGTTGATAATCTTCATAACTAATCTAAGGATGATGAAGATGATGATAGCATGTGTTTAGGCTCCCCCAATGGGGAATGTGTTTTCAAGTGTGTTTGTAGGATGACCTCCAATCCTTCTTTTATAGCCAAAAAAATTCACCAACCAAGAACATGTGCTTCCATTCTCTTTTATGTCCACCTATCATTCTCTTGCTTTCCATCTACCAAGAATGTGAACTACCATTCTCTTGTTTTCCACCTACCATTCTCTTACTTTCCTCCTACCAAGAATTTGAACTACCATTCTCTTGTTTTCCACCTACCATTCTCTTACTTTCCTCCTACCAAGAATGTGAACTACCATTCTCTTGTTTTCCACCTACTAAGAATGGGAGCTGCCACTTTCGTGTTTTCCAGCGCAGAGATAGTGTTTTATTCATAAAATGCTCCACAGACCTCCGAATTTGATGCTTCAAGTCCCCATGTGACGATAAGACATACATCTACAACTTTGTAGAAGGCCACTTCATCCAATTCGGTCTCTAAATATATCAAAATGACGTTCCAATGTGGAGGTTGTTTCTGATTTGGCGCCCAGGTGTGCGGAAATGGTACTAAAATATGATTTTGGCTAACTCCAGCTTGTTTCTTGCTTGTTTGGTCGTAGAGGTGTGAAACATCTTGGCCTAAACTTGTTTTATACGTCCTTTTTCAACCCTTTATTAGATTGTATCCACTTAAGGCCTGAAATCACTTAATGCACGAATTAAACGCACAAGTGACAAAATCAAGCGATAAATGAACCTAAAACATAAACGCAAAGGGGCTTAATAACACGTAAAAATGACTCCTATCAAGTGGTGAGTGCCGCCGCCGTCTTTCTCCTTCGCCACAGCCACGCCGCCGCCGTCTCGAAATCCAACTCTAGCAGCAACGCAAACCAGCTCCGCCTCGCTCGCCGCATCTCCACCGCCGACACCAGCGCGACCGAGCGCGGTTCACACTCCTCCGTCGCCCTTCTCTATCTCACTACCGCCGTCGTGACCCCACGGTCCGACATCCAACATCGCACTGCTGCCATTCTTTTTCCTCTGGGGGCGCTTTTATTCAAAGGACAACAGAGTCCTTTTATTTTCTTTACAGAGGGCCTATTATTTGTTTCAAGATGGCAAAAAGAAGACGCACAGGTACGGGATCTTCCACAGATCGTGCTCTACAATTGGTTCTGACGGATACTACCGCGAGAGAAAGATTGATCAACAAAGGTTTGACCAAATATCCAAAAATCTCCAACCCTTTACCGGCTTATGCGATTCTCAGTGAATTAGATTGTTTCCCATCCCGTTATTTAGACAAAGCTGCTATGTTGTCTCTGTTTATTGAGGATGTTTTGAATGAAAAATTGATTGTTATGGGATGGGGTGATTTGATTAATATGAATGAACCGAGTTATCGATTACTTACGTTGGAATTTTTGGGTACCGTGGAGTATGTTGATGAGTTGTTGAAGTTTTGTATTGCCAATGTTCCGTATAGGCTCACGAAATCGGAATTAGCTCATATCTTTAAATGGCCAACTTGTGGACTGACAGAATTGACCAAGGACCAACAAACTGAATTTTGGCGAGAAATTACTCGATTGCCAAATACGATTTACTCCGCTCATCGTTCTAATGCCTCGGATATTGTCGATTACACTCTTCGGTATTTTCATAGAATTTTAGCATTTACTATCTTTGGGAGAGGAGCATGTGGGAAAGTGTCTTCGAAGGAGCTCTGTGTCCTCTATTGTCTCCACCGTGGTGAACAGTGTGACTTGACAAATTTCTTCCTTGGACATATGGTTCAAGTCTCCAGGCAGCATAAGGGTCAAATTCTCTTCGGTGGGTTGATTACACGCATTGCAGAAAGTATAGGAGCTTTTGATCGACATCAGAAAAATCTCGAGCCCATTCCTGGACCATTGACCATTGACTATCAATATCTCTGTGACATGAAGCTTCTGAGACTTGACAGACGAGGAGGGTATATTTTCAAGAGACACCCGAGAGATCCGATTCACATGGCAGCAGAGGGTAATAATCAAGGGCATTCATCTGATGATCATTCCACCAGCAGTACCTCGGTTCCCATTTCTGCTTTCGCCGACATTGAGTCTACTGTGGCAGAAATTCAACGAACTCAGACAGAAATGATGAGGCAGTTGTCAGCCTACTTCCAGTTCGTGAATTTCCATCCTCCACCACAGTGAGATCCACCCTACCGACTCCCGGGCCATCACGCACATATATAGGGGAGTATTTCTTTCACTGTTCTTTTAATTACATGTTGTTTTCATTCTTGCATATCGGTCTCACTTAAGTACATTGAGGACAATGTGTGATTTTAAGTGTGGGGTGGGTTGCTTGCATGCTGTGAATTGTAATTAGAGTATAATGAATGGTTTAAGTGTGGGGTGAAATTTGCAAATTGTGATTAGAGTTTATTGAATTGCTTAAGTGTGGGGTAATGTGGTTAAGTGGTGAAAGAATTGGGCATACGTCAATTTTTGCTGAGTTGTTGCTGAAAATTGGTTGACTTGTTCATAATATTTGTGTTCCCATATTTGAGCTCTTGACTAGATAAACATATGAATTTGATTTCTGTACATGGATACTTTTTTTATTGAGTTTGATCGCTGAGCCTGAAATTTGTAAAATTTCTATGCATCTTTACACACTACACACGAGTTCTAGTAAAAGGGATTGATCGGGGAAATAAAAGCAATTACATATTTTTTTATATACATGGTGATATTGGAGAAAAGTCGAGAAAATGAAAAAAAAAATAAAAAAAAAATCGATGAAGAAAATAAGGAAAGAAAGTTGATTCAGTGGTTAATGAAAGCTAAAATCACCCAGTTTCGTTTCTAGCCTTTGTCACTTGAGTGATTAAGTCCATTGGGGTGTCTTGACACCTAGTGCCTTAAAACCGACTGGTTTGAGAGTCATTGGCCCAAAACTCGTTACAAGGGTGACATAGAAAGCTTGATTAGCGAGACATTGCACGGGTTGATAAATTTTGAATGAAGAAAAGTGAACGAGGATGAAATATGATAGATGTTGTGTTCTTGCTTGAAATAACTGAGATGTTCCCTTGCTAGAATTCATAAATCAAGCACGAATGGATGTATATGAAATTGAACTTGTTTGGGATTAGTGTGATGACTTGAGAGTAAAGATGTTCATATGTGGAAAAATAATGATTCTACGTGTTTATTGGTTTATGTGTGATGATTGTGGGGAGTCATAAATGTTGTGACTAGTTGCTGATTAGATGCACGGTGAGACAGATAGACGATTGTCATGAATTTTGTGGGTATATTCTCTGCAAACCCTCACGAGACAAAACTCGTCCACTAGGGGTAACCTAGGGGTTTAACGGCTTGTTGCACATGCTAAGTGCAATCGTGTTCCCTACGAAAGTGGTGTTATCTTTATTTTTGTTTTTGTTTTGTTTGGATTTACTCGAGGACGAGTAAAGGTTAAGTGTGGGGTGTTTGTTAGGTCTCATATTTTACATATTTTCATTATGATTTACCTCACATTTATCTTTATTTTATGCCTTGTTGTTAGTCTTTTCCTTTATTTTTAGCCTAATTTATGTATTTTGATTTTTAAGTCGTTTCAATGCTTTTGTAGGCATAAAAGCGATGATTTTGATGAGTTGAAGGAGTATTTATTACAAGAATAATGAAGGTTATCCAAGAGGATGTGAAGAAATGTATTAGAAAGGCCAAACGAGAATGTTTCGTTGAAGAAAAATGAAGAAGAAAATTTTTGCACAGGCAACTGCACAACTGTGCAGATATTCTGCACAGCTGTGCAGCTGCGGATTTTTATATTTTTTGTGGGCCGATTTTATGACTTGGATGGGCATAATTTATGTATCTAAGACTCCTTTTTAGTTAAATAAAGTGGCAAAAACATTTATATAGGCTAGAGTGAGGTGGAAGATGAGAATTCATTCATTCTTACAAAAAAAGTAGATCTTGGAGAAAAAAGAAGACTTCTAGAGAGAGAAAGGAGATCTTGAAGAGTTCTTGGAGAAAAGTTCTTGGACAAAAGTTTCATCTTCTCAAGTTGTATTTTTCCAATCCTCCATTGTTGAACATGAGTAACTTTATGTTTATGCAATTTATTTCTTGTTTTTCTTTAATTATGCATAGCTAAATTATTTTCTAGGGTTTAAGATGTAGTCTTGTGTATTGATTTGGATTATTGATGATTTATGGATGTGATTTCTTGTTTGGTTTATCTATTGATGAGTGTTTAATGCTTGTAATTGCTTGATCACCAATTGCATGATTTAAGATAAATTAAGAAGTACCGGGAGGTGAATTAGTTTATTGGTTCAGATTTAATAGACATGTGTAAATTGCTTAATAGGGATATTGGTAATTTTGCATGAGACTAGTTAAACAATATTCATAGAACTTAATGGATTCATTTAAATTAGTTTTTGATCATGGGAGTGACGTTAATTAATTTAGGTGGGTACTTATGAAGATCTCGGGAGAGTACTCATGTAATTAAGGAAATTGGGTCTTTAATTTAAACAAGAATGATAATCTATTGAAAGTCAATAATCTATAGAAATACCTTGATGAAATCTTAATCCCTAGGCCTTTCGTTAATTGATTGTTCGTTTTAATTATATTTGTGTTAATTATTTATAATTAATCCTGTTTTTATAAATTTCTGCTTTGAATTAGTTAAAATCTCAAATCTTTGATAATCGATAGTCTAAATAATAAGATAAACTTTGTTTGGTACTTGATAACCTTCCCTGTGGAGACGATCTTACTTTCACTATATTATTTGTTCGATTCCGTGTTGTTACGGACGGTTAACAGTCACTATCAATTGATTGTGAATCACCTAATGAAATAGGTTTTTCTCCATCATCTTCACTTTCTTCATAATCATCATCAATACAAGTATTTTTGTTTGCCGATAAAATAATGGACCACCTCTTATCAAAAGGATCAGTGACAAAAAACATTTGTTTAGCTTGTGACGCTAAAATGAAAGGTTCATCTTTGTATCTCACCCTTTCAAGGTCTACTCGAGTGAAGCCTATTTCACTATTATCGACACCATGTTTATTGTCAACCCACCTACACCCAAATACAAGCACCAGAAACCAACTATAATCAAGCTCCCATATACATTCAATCACCCCGTAATATGATTAATCGGCATAGATAGGATTATTATCTTTCTCACTTGAGATATGCATTGCTTGAGCTACAAAACTCACACCACTATTCTGCATTGTACTTCGTTCATCTTGGTCTTTTGTATAGAATGTGCGACCATCGACAGTCGTGTCAATTTATCTGAAACTGAAAGCTGTGGATTCTCTTTCTGTTTCTCTACAAAATGCTTTCGGAACCAATCAATGAAACTCTTATTATGCTCTCTTGAAATCCAGCTCTCATTTTTAATTGGATTGATTCTCCTAAGTTGGTTCTTATGCTCTTCAATATATGGGTCAACCTCCGCTTGAATTAGCCGAGCGCTTGAATAGTAAGCGTGTGAATAGTGATGCATGAATAGTAAGCGCTTGATTCATAAATCCTGAAGTAGTCTTTTAGCGTTTGACAGACGCTCAAAGCAAATCTTTATCTTCTCTTGACTTCAGACACTGATCTTCAACTTCATCCTTGATAGACTCACTCAGAATTCTATCAGTGACTTGGTATTAAATACTTAGTCTAAAATCTATAAAGATAAAAAATTACAAGCCTAACAAAATAAGTAAACTTTCAAACGCTTATACAATATTTCTATGAAAGTACAAACTTACATTCTTTTGGGGTCTAACATGAAATCTGTTAGGATCGGTATGCCCCATAAGCGATGCCGGCGCAACGGAAGAAATAATGTATATAAAACACATATATATCGGCATCCCAAGCTAGGGGTCAAAGTAATGCACAACAAAAACTAATACGAGTAAAGGGGTTTTAAACCGATTATAAGATTTGGGGTTTTATTAAAGTGAGGGTGTAAAACCACAACACAAGAAAAACCACACCAAAAACTTTGGCTCTCATTTTTGAATCCTCACCTCAACATGGAGGGGTTCGAATCAAACCACCATAAGCTCCTAAAGAAAGAAGCCTCTACAAGGACACACCTCAAGTAAGTTCATATCTTAAGCAAAAGATTGGCTAGATATATGCTCTAAGGAAATGGAGTCTATGTAGTGAAAGGTGGAAGACAAGAAGAGTTACTAAAAGAAATATCTATGGAAGATAATCTTTTACAACTAATCTTTAAGAAGAAGTTCTATAGAAGAAAGTCTTCAAGAATCACAAGAGAAGCTAGAAAAATCTAGAGATGAAGAACTAAGCTCTAAGCTTTTTTTTCTTTTTAAGTTTTCATCAAGTTTTAAATGAGAGCAAGAACACCTCCTTTTATAGCCACCAATTTTCGGCCATATGGTGTTAGGTGGAGTAGAAGACTTGTTTTTCTTCACCTACCACCTCATTCTCACCTACCATTCCATTCTCAACTACCACCACATGTGTAAGAGAATATTTTTCATTTTTTTCTTCATTTAAAAAACATTACAAGTCAAACTTTGACTAGCTTTGAATTTCACTCTTGTGACTTCATTTAATTAAGTCCAACTTAATTAAAATGACTCCCAAGTCTTCCAAGACTTGTTAATTAAATAATTTTCATGATTAATTAATAGTAAAATTAGTAGCTTAAATAAATTCCTGGATAATAATAATTTCCGTTAATGATTAATCTCCAAGATTAATTAATAGAAAAATTATTTTCCCAAGCCTACTAATTAAAATGTCGTCCACTTAATTAATTAATCTCATTAATCAATTTCACTTTAATCCTAAACCGGATTAATATTCACATAGCAATTGAACTTTCTTGAGTAAGTGTGTAACCCCATTGTAGGTTCGTTCATGTACTAGTAGTAGGAACACAACCCCGTTGTGCCTTTGCAATTTTCATTGCTAGATTTAATTACTCCAAGTATTTTAATCCGACCAAGAATTAATTACCGATTAATTCATGGTTCCTACAAATCAAGGTTAGTACTAGCCACGCGCCAAGAAGACCTAGCCATGAACGATTATTAGGTGACCTTTCCGCATTACAATTTTCGCATAAGTAAAATCCTTCCATCAAATATCCCGATCGAATCTAGGACTTGGATGTCAGTCGAAATTCCAGTAACTCGATTCTATGTATATCGATCTAAGTGACATTGACCAATTTATCAATCGAGCGAGGAAACACTGCGCCTCCTTATTGATACTACTCCGGCCGGAGGTTCCCATGGTCAATTCACTGTGAAGTACATAGGATATGCGCCGATGCTAATGATCAGCGACGGATTCTCTCTTGGCACTCACGCGCCTCCGTACATAACCAGACTGGACCCAATATGCCCCACTTTATGACTCACCTGGAATCGTGTGACAAATCTAAGTACAGTGAGCGATGCACGAGACGACCAATGGTGCCTCAAGTCATGAGAACCAATCTTATGCCTACGTAACCGAGGAGATTCCAAATTCGACATTGACTCCAATATGGAATCTCGGCGGGGTTGTTCAGTTTACTCGATCCCAACGAGAACCCACATACATGCACTGATGTACACCGTATCAGTATCCATGGAATAGGATACACTCTCCAAGAGTGCATTGTACATGCAAGTCTTTACGAGTCATTGATATCCCTATCTCAATGATTCTATGACTTGGAACATCTTTAAGACCACAACCTAAGAGACGTATTCCATGATTGGCATCCCCGATACCAAACACATCTCATAGCTTAAGAGTGATCTAGGGGACTTTATCTAATTGCATAGAATAATAAGATAAAGAAGAAAATGCCATTTATTAAATTACTTGACAAGATACAATATAAGACTGTTTAAAGAGTCGGCTACTATGCCCTACAAATGGCGCACCGGGCACCTAACTCTTTCAAAATCCTATCTTGTCATCATCAAAACATCTAACATGAAATTCCTAACAATTTCCCCCTTTTTGATGATGTCAAGACCTTAACTCTTATAACTCTTTTATAGTTTAAGAGTTCAAAGAAAAGCCCAAAATAAAATAAGTTAGCGTTTGGAAAGTTAGATAAGTTAGCTAATGTTACATTAGCTTCAACAAGATGTTTCAGCAATAAATCATTCATTCATATATATAGAATTGAAAGCGTATATGATTTATACTGAAACAATGATTACCTGTGTTTTCTTTCTCTTTCCCCTTAAATTGCTTTTCTTTCTCTTCTTCCCCCTTCTTGTCATCATCAAGGGAAGACCGCAGTTCAAGCGATACTCTGAAGCTTGAGGAGGAGGACCAGTTGGTGTGGGGAAAAACTCGGCCACTTCTATCGACCGCTCAGCGTCCACAGTCGCTTCCACGTCTGGAAGGACCGTGTAAACAATATCCTCTAGTGATTTCTACAGTCGCATCCACGTCTGGAAGGACAGTGAAAAATTCTCTAGCGATTTCCACCACTATTGATACCACTTGATGGTAAATCAACATCCAACTATGTCTGCCTTCTCAAGACATTTAAAAAAGATATGCATGATTTTATAAAATGTTTTTATTAAGTGTTGAAGGGAATATTCAACGCTTAACATATATCATTTGATGATACCACTTGTTGTAAAATTTATGTTAATGCTTGAAATCAAATTCTTTTTATGTTTGAGCGTCTAACATATCATGCACAAATAACTATAAGCATTGATGATCTATGCATATGAAAACAATTTTTGATCAATGACGCTTACACATATGTTCAAGTACAATTTTAAGGTTCTGCCTAAATTTGACAAATTGTAACATTTTTGAAAAATGCTTTTTAAACATTATAATAAAGTTAATTCCCCCTAAATTATATGTCTAATGAAAATATGATGCATAATAATTAAGCGTTTAAATCATTCATACCTCATTCTGGAATGAAGAACAGAAATTTCTCTTTTCATATCTAAGAAATTTCTTGAATTTATTGACCCATAAATTCATTTCCTGATCCTCATTTGATTCTGTCGCTTCCACCTGACTGACTGATTTTCCCTTGATATTAGTTGTAGCGATTAAGGCTCCGGACTCAGTCGCTGAAGATGAGGTGTAGCTGACTTCTCCTCATTCCAATTCAAAAGCCTTTAGCTCCGAGAACACATGCTCTGGCGTAATAATGTCCAACATTTGTGATTCTCTCATTGCTATAGTCTTTATCAAATATTTGCTCGGGAGACTTCTAAAAGTCTTTTCGACCATTTCCTTATTGGTCAACTCTTTATCCAAAGACGCTAATTCTGTAATAAGCGATGTAAATCTTGCATCCAATTGATCTAGCGTCTCGCTTGGCATTATCTTAAATTGCTCAAATCTTTGCATGGCTATGGAGAGCTTGTTCTCTCTCATCTGTGCTGAACCTTCACATATTATAGCTAACTTATCCCAAATTTGCTTAGTCGTAGAGCACGACTTGACCTTATTGAATAAGTTATCATTGTCACCAATGGCCGTATAGAGAGCGTTCCGTCCAACATTATCCAAATTTGCTCTTCGACGCTCATCAGCTGACCACTCATGCTTTGGTTTCTCAACATAACCATCTGGAGTCGCTTCAGTCGCTCCAGGCGCTCTAGTGATGACTTCGAGTATTCGAATCGGTCCATCTGAAATGATATCACACATTTCATCATCACAAGCACAAAGATAAGCAAAAGCTTTGACCTTCCATGAGTCATAATTTGACTCGGTCAACTTAGGTACTCTTGAAAATGCCATTTTTAAAACTTTTAAAGCAATTAAATTTTAAAAGGGATCATAACAAGCAGTCATGCTTGGAAATTCAAAAAAAAAAATTCAACTTCAATCGCTCTGATACCAATTGATGGTCCCAAGTGGCATACGAAAGGGTCTAGAAGGGGGGGTTGAATAGACCCTGAAGTCTTTTTAGACTTCAAAAATTTCGTGTTACTTTTCAAAGATCTGAACGCTTGGAAGGCTGAGCGCTTGGGTCAGGCGCTTCAGTAAAGATAACTTAGACTTAGTGAGTTTAGCAATTTACCAAAGTAGGGTAACGCTTAGATCACTTAATCAGGGTTAGCACAACGGAAATGATTTTTAGCGTTCTTTTAGATAATTTAATCGCTTTGCAATTTTACTTGTCTTTTAGAATAATGTAATATGACAGATATAAGATAGTAAAATATAAATGACACAATAATTTGTAAGGTTCGTTGGGTGATGTAATCCTAACTACGTCCTTCTTCTCCTTGATCACTTGGAGGCAATCCACTAAATTGATTCTCGAAGAGTCACACAGAGACTTCTACAAAATAGGGAAACAGGAAGAGATGGATATAGATGACTTGAGCTCCTTGGTCACACAGATTTCTGCTGCAAGCCACTTCAATCCTCTGCTTCTGGAAAGATGATCTCAAGCTCCTTGATCACACAGATTTCAGCTCCAATAAAGATCTTCTCCAAGATGGCCTTGAGCTCCTTGATCACACAGACTTCAGCTCCAATAAAGACCTTTCTTCAACAAGCTTCTCTTACTCAAAAATACTGCTTGTGGAAGTCAACAATCTTTCTCACTCAGATGAAAGGTGTTGAGGGTTTATTGTAACAGGTTTATTTGATGTTGGGAAGTTCAAACAACTTGGGATATCTCAGTAAGAATTTAGGTTTCTTCTTTGGAAGAGGTTTGAGATATCTGGTGACTATCTGGAATGTATTTGAGAAGCTTGATGGATTTTGGCTATGGAGTTTGCAAGCTTTTCTCTCAAATTATTTCAGCAAAGTTTCTCTCTTGTTTTTTTTTTTTTTTTTTTTGCTCACTAAGGTTTTGCTGAAGGGTACTATTTATAGAGATTCTTGGGATTTATCCGTTGGACACAATCAGGCGCGTGTCTCTCACACAGAGCTTCAAATAGTCCATTTTCTGACATTCCTTAATTTCTGCTGATTCCAATTGGACAGGAGCATGTTTGAATTCTGAAAAGCTGACAGTCTAGTCAAAAAAGGTGGCTTATCCACAAGTCATACTGTCTGTTTACATTTAATGCACTTATCAAGCATTTAATG
Source organism: Buddleja alternifolia (assembly GCA_019426215.1). Classification (NCBI taxonomy): domain Eukaryota; kingdom Viridiplantae; phylum Streptophyta; class Magnoliopsida; order Lamiales; family Scrophulariaceae; genus Buddleja; species Buddleja alternifolia. The sequence goes on along the minus strand of CM033399.1, from coordinate 22,793,071 downwards.
CATTTTGAATTTATTTCCCGTTGGAAATAAATATCCGTTGGTGATTGCATTTAAGTCCTTGATAACTTGGATTTTATCCTTCTAGTGAATCTGAAAGCTGGACGCTTGAGTAAGATGCTTGAATCAGCCGAGCGCTTGAAACAGCCGAGCGCTTGAATCAGCCGAGCGCTTGAAATCTCCGAGCGCTTGAATCAGCCGAGCGCTTGAAATCTCCGAGCGCTTGAATCAGCCGAGCGCTTGAAATCTCCGAGCGCTTGAATCAGCCGAGCGCTTGAAATCTCCGAGCGCCTGAATCAGCCGAGCGCTTGAAATAGCCGAGCGCTTGAATCAGCAGAGCGCTTGAAATCTCCGAGCGCTTGAATCAGCCGAGCGCTTGAAATAGCCGAGCGCTTGAATCAGCCGAGCGCTTGAAATCTCCGAGCGCTTGAATCAGTCGAGCGCTTGAATCAGCCGAGCGCTTGAAATCTCCGAGCGCTTGAATCAGTCGAGCGCTTGAAATAGCCGAGCGCTTGAATCAGCCGAGCGCTTGAAATCTCCAAGCGCTTGAAATAGTAAGCGTGTGAATAGTGATGCGTGAATAGTAAGCGCTTGATTCATAAATCCTGAAGTAGTCTTTTAGCGTTTGACAGACGCTCAAAGCAAATCTTTATCTTCTCTTGACTTCAGACACTGATCTTCAACTTCATCCTTGATAGACTCACTCAGAATTCTATCAGTGACTTGGTATTAAATACTTAGTCTAAAATCTATAAAGATAAAAAATTACAAGCCTAACAAAATAAGTAAACTTTCAAACGTTTATACAATATTTCTATGAAAGTACAAACTTACATTCTTTTGGGGTCTAACATGAAATCCTATCTTGTCATCATCAAAACATCTAACATGAAATTCCTAACACTTTCCAATTATGCTTTTTTCCTTCTGTTCCCTCTCCCACAACATGAGACGGTGCTAAGCCTGCAAAATTTAGAATCTGCCAGATACTTTGTGCAAAATGAAATGGCTTCATCAACTATGTACCGTTCAACAATGCAACCTTCCGGTCGACTACAATTTTTCACGTAGCCTTTTAATACCTTCATATAACGCTCTGCCGGATACATAGATCTCATAAAATCCGGTCCACATAGTTGAGTCTCTCTAACCAAGTGAATGGGTAGGTGAGTCATTATATCAAAAAAGCAGGTGGAAAATACATCTCAAGCTCACACAAAGTGATGACAATTTGTTTCTGAAGTGCAGGAAATTGCTCAGGATCAAACACCTTGCTCCACATTGCTTTGAAGAAGAAACACAATCTAGTTATCGTGTCTCTCACCTTTTTTTGCAAAATGGCTCGTATATCAATTGGTAGCAAATGATCCATGATTACATGACAATCGTGAGTCTTCAAGTGCTTTAGCTTCAAGTCCTTCATTGATACAAGACTGCTAATGTTTGAAGAATACCCTTCTGGAACTTTCACTCCATTAAGAAACTCACATAATGCAATTTTTTCTTTCCTGGCTAGAGTGTGAGCTGCTGGAGGCAAATAAGTACGTTTCCCCTTATTTGTTGGTGCTAATTTTCCTCTTATCTTCATTTCAACCAAGTCTAACCGTGCCTTTACGCCATCTTTTGTCGTTTCGGGCACATTTAGAAGTGTACCAATGACACTATCAAATACATTTTTCTCAATATGCATAATATCAAGAAAATGTCTAACATGTAAAGACGTCCAATACGGCAACTCAAAGAAAATTGAACTTTTTTTCCACTCAGTTTTTGCAAGGCCACCTGCAAAAGTCATTCCAAATTTAACCTCCTAGTCTTTTACATTCTCAAACACTTCTTCACCAGTCAAGCACTTAGGAGCTCGGCCTTCTTCTATATTCCCATTAAAAGCTTTCTTCCACTGATGATATCGATGGTTCCGATTTAGCCATCTCCAATGCCCTTGGAATGCATATTTCTGAGAGTGTGTCAATCGATATTGATTTGTACTCTTGACACATATGGGGCATCCACATTGGCCATGTACACCATATCCCTCGAGGTTTGCTCTAGCCGAAAAATCATTGATTGTTCCAAATAACATGACTCTGAGGTTAAAATTTTCTTCTCTGAACCCGTCATATACTTGAACACCAGTGTCCCACAACACCTTCAAATCCTCAATTAAAGGAGCCAAGTAGACATCTATATCATTTCCAGGTTGTTTTGGCCCAGAAATGAGTATAGGCATCATTATATGCTCTCGCTTCATGCATTGCGATGGGGGAAGGTTGTAGATCATCAAAATCACCGGCCATGTATTATGTGAGCTACTTTGCAAGCCATGAGGGTTCATGCCATCTGCAGCCAATACAAGGCGCAGGTTTGTTGATTCTTCACCAAATTCAGGGAAATCATCATCAATTTTTTTCCATTGAGGAGAATCTGAGGGGTGTCGAATCTTGTCATCTTCAATCATTTCTTCAAGCCTTGTATCAGCATGCCATGTCAAGTCCTTGGCTAACTCTTTACTACTGTACATGCGCTTAAATCGTGGTATTATAGGCAAATACCACATGGTTTTGACAGGCGCAGATCCATTCCTCTTGTACCGTGAGGCGCCACATTTTGGACAGGCCTTCAATGATGCATAGTCAATTCTAAATAATATGCAATCATTGAAACAGGCATGTATCCTCTCATATCCCATGCCAATTGAGGTTAACATCCGTTTAGCCTCATAAGTACGATTAGGTAACACATTATCCTCAAGTAGCATGCTTTTTAATAGACCAAGTAAGTCTGCGAAACTCTTATAACTCCATCCATTGTTGGCTTTTAACTTGTATAGGTTTAGAACTGCTTTCAATCTTGTGAATTTACTACCACTATACAGTGGTGTCTTTGAATCACTTGTCAAATTGACAAACATTTAGGACAATTTCGCAAATCCTCTTCAATCACATTTGTCATCTCCTCCAAACAATCAGGCTCATAATCATTCATGTTGAAATCCTGTGATGGATATGATGTACCACCCAAATCATCTAACGTGACACTGCTTTCACCGTGTCTTGTCCAACGTGTGTAGCTTTTATCAATTCCATTACACACCAAATGATCTTCCAACTCACGTGGACTAATTCTCTTTCCAAAATAACAACGTAAACAAAGGCAAGTGATCCTAGTTCGATCTGGTGCATGCTTAACTGCAAACTTTATGAACTCTTTCACCCCTTTCTCATACTGTTCCAGCATACGATCCGCTAAAATCCACCTTCGATCCATCTTGATTCTGAATTAATTAAATTAAACAATTTTGTCATCAGTTGATAGTTGAATTAATTAAATCATTTTCATTTTAATTTATTTCCCAATATTCTAGAAAAAATTTGGCAGAGTAACAACGCAAAAAATTCTACCAAGTTCTCGACTTAATCTTCACCCGGGTAGGTTGCAACCAACAAAATTCGGATCATACGATCCGCTAAAATCCAATTTCGATCTTAATTAATTAAATAAAATAATTTTAACATCAGTTGAGTTGAATTAAATAAAATATTTTAATTTTAATTTATTTCCCATTATCCTAGAAAAAATTCGGCAGAGTACCGACGCAAAAATTTCTACTAAGTTCTCGATTTAATCTTCCCCCAAACTTGCAACCAACGAAATTCGTATCTTTCAACCACAACAAACCCAATATTCTGATCTTTCCCCCACAACAAACCCAAAAATGTCGATCTTACTATACGAAAATATTGATCACCAGTTGGATCACATAAATCACATAAAACTAAAAATAAATCATCATTTTATAAATATATATTGATCAACAGTTGGATCACATAAAACATCATATTTCCAACAACTACAAATATTGATCACCAGTTGGATCACATAAATCACATAAAACTACAAATAAAACATCATATTTTCAATAATCAAGTATAAATATATATCACCAGTTGGATCAATGTACCCTAAACCACAAAATAACCACAATTTAATCCCAAATCAAACGTAATTAACACCCAACTAACCCAAATTAACACTACATTCAGTCAAATCCATATTTCCCTTAAATTTTACAATAAATAGGCAAATCTCAAAAATATACACAAATATATATACATACACACACATATACACAAATATACATACACCCACACATACATAAATATATATACATACACACATATACACAAATATATATATACATACACACACATATACACAAATATACATACACTCACACATACACAAATATACATACACCTACACATACATAAATATACATGCACAAATATTTATTTAACTCAAACTCTATACTCTGAGTGTGTGTGTGTGTGTGTATATTTATTTATCTAGAAAAAATTACCCACTACATGGCGGCGGGGTGGCAGCGGCGGCGGGGTCCTTATATATATATATATATATATAGAAAAAGTTATATATTATGGTATATATATATAGAAAAAGTTAAATATTATAATATATATACATATATGTATATGCACATATATATAGAGAGAGAGGGAGATACCAAAACCCGAGACGGCGGCGGTGGACGGCAGCGGTGGATGGCGAGTAGAGAGAGAGAGATAAACCGAGAGAGAGAGAGAGAGAAACTGAGAGCTAGAGAGAGAACGAGAGAGAGAGCGCGAGAGAGAGAGGTGGTGCACCGTGGTGGTGGTGGTGGTGGGGTGGTGGTGGGGGAGTTGGTGTAATAGTGAGAGAGTTGAGAGAGAGAGAGAAAGAAGGAGAGAAGAAGAAAAAGGGGGGGCGGTTAGTTTCAAACCCGGCCCCTATGACAGCGGTTCGGTCGAACCGCTATCATATGCATTTTTTTTTTCAATTTTCTTATGACAGCGGTTCGACGTGAACCGCTGTCATAGACCGGGTTTATGACAGCGGTTCACGTCGAACCGCTGTCATATATATTTTTTTTTCTTTTTTTTTAATATTATGACAACGGTTCACCTCGAACCGCTGTCATAAACCCAGTCTATGAAAGTGGCTCAGTCGAACCGCTGTCATAGGTCCGAACCGAGATGCCCTTTTGTAGCAGTTTTGCAAAACCGCTGTAATAGGGCTTTTTCGTAGTAGTGATTATGTAGAAAGAGCTGTGAATCTTATATCCAATTATTCTAAAGTCTCATTAGACAGCATCTTGAAACTATTAAACTTTTCCTTGGCAATGGAAAGCTTGTTCTCTTTAATCTGAGTTGAACCACCACAGATTATGGCTAACTTATCCCAAATTTCCTTAGTAGTGTTGCATGACTTAATCTTGTTGAATAAGTTATCATTATCACTGATAGCTGTATATAGAGCATTCCGACCAACGTTGTCTAGATTTGCTCTTCGACGCTCATCTGGAGACCATTTTTGTTTTGGTTTTTCCACGTAGCCGTCCGGAGTGTCTTTCGTGGCTCCAGGTGCTCTCGTGATAACCTTGTATATTTTGATTGGCCCATCAGAAATAATATCGCACATTTCGTCATCACATGAGCAAAGGTATGTAAAAGCTTTAACCTTCCATGAGTCATAGTTTGACTCAGTCAACTTAGACACTTTAGAAAAAGCCATAAAAAAAATTTAAAAGCAACTAAGTTTTGAAAAAAAAAGGATCTAAACATGCAGTTATGCTTGGAAACTTTTAAAATTTCAACTTTAACCGCTCTGATACCACTTGTTGGTCTCAAGTGGCATACGAAAGGGTCTAGAAGGGGGGGAGGGGTTAAATAGACCTTGAAGTCTTCTTTTTTTTTTTTTTTACTTCAAAAAGGATTTCGTATTAAAACGATTTTGGACGCTTGAAAATGTAGATGCTTGACTGAGCATTTACTTAAAATATAGACACTTTAGCTAAGCGTCTAATGAAGACTGTTTTTAGAAAGTTCACTTAGATTTCAAGATTTGAATACTTTAACCAAATAGGTTTAAGCGTTCAGTTCTTTGATTAGTGTTAGCACAACAAGAAATATTTTAGAGTCTTCTCTTTTGAAAGCTTTAGCGTCACACGTTGTTTCTTAGTTGCTTAGCATTCACTTGAGTTTTACTTAACAGATTTATGCAAAGATATAACAATATGAAAAGTAACTGTAAAGTAAAGAACACGATATTTATAAGGTTCGTTGGGTGGTGTAATCCTAACTACGTCCTTCTTCTCCTTTGAACACTTGGAGGCAATCCACTAAAATGATTCTCAAAGAATCACACAAAATCTTCTACAAATTAAGGAGAGATGGATATCGATGACTTGAGTTCCTTGATCACACAGATTTCTGCTCCAAATCACTTCAATCCCCTTGCTTCTTTCACCCATAAATAATGCAAGTATCCAACTTCGACTTCACACAGATTGTGAGGCTTGGATGGGGTTTTTCTAAACGGTTTGTTTGATTTTGATAAAGTTCAAACAACTGGGAATATCTCAATAGTAATGTGGGTTTCTTCGAAAAGAATGTTTGAGATATTAGTTGACTGTCTCAGGAATTGAAGAAAAGCAAAGAGAATGTTTGTTTGAATATTCTGGCTTTTCTGAGAGTTTAAGGAATGAGACTTCAATGCAACAGCAATTTGGCTTTGAGTTGATCGTTCTTATTTGGCTTGTTGTTGAAGTCCTATTTATAGGCATTCTTGGAAAAAGTGTCCGTTTGACACATGCACAGGCGCGTGTCTCTCACTTCCGCGAGTGAACAATTTTTGTCCTTTTTCCTGAAAATCTGCTGCACAAAAGTTGGTGCTACAGTCTGTGAATAGTTAACAGTCCAATAGGGTGGCTTCTCCGTACGTCTGAAAGTGTTTATCACATTTAATGCTCTTATCAGCATTTAATGCATTTGAATTAAATGTCCGTTGGCACTTAATGCACTGAGAATATTTGCATTAAACTCCTTCTGGACTTAGAAATAAATTCAGGTGAGATCAGTCATTGATAGACGCTCATTCCTCTTTGAATTACTTTTGTCCTATAAGTGACGCTTGATATAGCTTGTTTAATTTTGACGCTTGGAATCTTCATCTTCATTTAGACTTCAGGCGCTTGAGTCTTCAAACTAAACTACTGATAAACTCACTCAGAAATCATCAGACGCTCAGTCTAAGAATACTTAGACTAACAATCTAGAATAAAAATAAAACAAAGCCTGCAAAGCCTATTACAATTCTAACGCTCAAAGCTTATATATTTTTGTAGTCTAACAAAAATCCTAATTATTATCATCAAAACATTTAACATGAAATTCCTAACACCGCCGTTGAAAATTATTATCAAGTTTTTGCGATACCCTTAAAGACTCGATGTTTATTAATTACCAAAAAATTAACAGACAGTTCATACCCCAAATTGCCCTTGTAAAATTATGTTGAAGATATTGGGCCTGTCTTAGTGATACTTTGTTTGAAGTATTGGACCAAGCTGATGGCCCATTTGTCCAACCTATTATTCAAGGGGTCAATAAGTAGTTGACGTATTTCTGAAGGATTATTCTGCAATTACTATCAGAGTAATAAGAATCCAAGGAGCAGCAACACGGATTAATTATTTCAATTCCGAGTCCAATAATCCAAGTATGTATTGTGTGTCTATCTCTTTCACACCAGTATATGTGGGGCCGCACACAATACACTTTATTGTGTGATAGAGATAGGTTGGACCATTTGATTCGGTCTAGCATAGATTTTTCGGGATTAGTTAATTTTATGTCAGACTCAGACCAATGGTGGTCTAAGTGTGCATTCTGTATTTATTTCTTTCACACTTGTGGGGACTGCACACAATACACTTTACTGTGTGTGAGAGATAGACATTGGGACCATTGAATTCGGTTTAGCATAATTTCTCCTACAAAGAGAGTGCTTTCTTTCGTTCTTCTTCAAGCATGAGTTCATCTTCTTCAAAAGTTTAGTTTGATTCTTTTGCAATGAGAATTACTTCTTATCATTCAAGTATTGATTTTCCTATTTTTATTAATTAGGGATATATTTATAGATTTCTCCCTTCTTAATTTTTCTAATATATTCATTCACATTTCAATAAAATATATTTTATTAATTTTTTTAACAAATTATGTTGTCCTTTTCAGGTTTCATTGTTTAAAATCTTTTTACACTCCATTTTTCTTTGATTTCCTCGTTGATTATTTATGAAAGACAACTTTATGAACCAAAGATGTTTTGGTTCTAAAATTATGCAAGTTTGAGGAGAAATAGAATGGACGATGGAAAATACATGGTCGAGACGAGTGATGGTGACGAAAAGCTGCAAAAATGTTGTCCTAGACCTAGACGTTAGCCGGTTGCTATTTATATGGATGATACTTGGTGGTTCCGGGAGTCCAACTCCCGGAGTCTATCCACCACACAAAATGTATTAACACAATAAAATATATACATATTTTGATGGACCCCACAAATGTTTTAACACTGTTTGTGGCTGATATTTTTTGGGAGTTGGACTCCCGGGAGCTACCAAGTATCACCCCTATTTATATTGTTTACGGTTACTGGAATAGAGTTATGTTTTGAACAAAGGCAAGGTGATCGCGGTGCAGCGGTGATGATGGTAGAAATGTTGGCCGACAAAAACAAAGTGAAAATAATACAAATTAAAAAAATTGGTATAAGTTTGAGAACTAGGGCACATCAAACCAATTATTTTGTTACACAACTAGGGATGGCAATGAGATGACTATAAAATGGATTTGGCAAAACCCGCTACTCGCCTCATTTAACTTTATTGAAACTCGAAAATCGTCTCGCCCTAACCCTGAAATATCCATTGGAGTCAGGTTCAACCCATTAAACCCTCTTGAGTCATAAAAGGTTTTGAATGTATTTAATCCATCCAAGTGTTTGATCCGCCCAAAGGAAGGCCATTGCTTAGCTAGGTTGCATATGCACTTGTGGTGATAAATATGTGGCAATTATTTAGTTTACATGTGAACAATGGATCGACCCAAAGGAAAATCTATTGTTTGACATCCTTATTGACAATATTTGATTATTACACCAAGAATACCATTACAAATTAATATTTTTTTCAAAGTCTAAATGTTAATGTTTTGCCCGATATCTTGTGATGGGGTTTGCTTATTTTATTTTATCTACTTTATGCTTCCTTAAATAATGTGAGTTTGTTTGCGTTGTTTATATGTGAGTTTCTGGTTGTGCTGCAAATCTCTCGGCACCAATTTCATACATATGTTAAATGACACGAATGTTAAGGCATGGCAAGAGGGTTTGTTGGTAACTCTTAGGGCTCATTTGGTTGGGAGGTTGGGTTTATATATATCTGGGTAGTCCATGGGTTTCAAACCATAGAATATTCAAACCACATCTTGAAAAAATGGTTTGGTTGCTAATTTTGGCCCAATTAAAGTTGTCTGCTAGCAACCTTATTTCTTGTTTGGTTGGTTGGTTAACATGGGTTAGGTTTAGGGTAAAATACATTTTTAGCCCCAGCTTTAACATTATTTCCTATTTTGCCCTTATGTAATAAACGGGTCTATCTACCCATCTACCCACATGAGTTTGTTGAGTCTCTTGCAAATATTAAAAATAAAATGGTTTTTTAGTGTTTGTTGGAATGATATTAATTTATGCTCAACACTAATTACTTAATTTATGTTCAACACAAATCTTTGGACCAAAAATTAATACTATAGTCTTCAAAATGGCAGTCATAAATTACTTATTTATGCTCATTTTTCGTGAAAATCTATCCAAATGTCCATTTTTTGTTTTAAGATGTATTTATATTTTAGTAGAGCACATTTAAACGCGTCAACCTCAGTCACAACACTGCCTGTTGTCTAGATTTGTCAATGATGAACTAAATATCCATAATCAGCCGCAAAATTTCATAAATTCTTGATTTGTTTCAGCTGCATCAAGCATTATGCCATTGCATAAGCCTAAATCAAAATGAAATGGTTCAGCACAGTATAGAAGTTTCTATACATGCAAGATTACAAAGATTCAGAGGAGCTAACAGAGTAAATGACACAACGCATAACAAAAACCTGATATGGCAGCCCAATAGATCCCATTCAAGCTAATTAATGATACAAATACTCGACACAAATCTCGGTTTTTTCCCTCAATTTCTTTGATGAGAAAAATCAAATAATATCTTCATCAAGATACAAAGCCCTACAACACTCGGTACTTGAAAAGTGGCTGTTGTGTTGGTAGCAGACCGAAGCGTTTCTTTAGGAGAAACCTCTGCCTCGCGTACTTATCATCAAGTGAGAAGCGGGCTGCATTAGAGAAAAAAGTGTAGAACAAGGAAAATATATTTGTGCACATTCTTGATAATTTTCGCTGAAAAATTGTCAAATTGGAACACTAGACAGAATAGAGCACATGAATATTTGTGGCACTTACTCGATTGTCAAATCTGGTAAACCATTTAATTGTTACTAGCTTTTAGATTAAAAACAATACAACAGAAGAAAGAAAAGATAGTTGTGCTTTCAGGTAGTAGGCAGTAGGTGAAAGTAGAGGAAATTCGAAAAATAGCAGAACATATTACAAAGCTCTGTAGCCATTTTGTGAAGTTTCTCAAAGTTCCTTAGCCAATGAAGCCCCACATAGTTCAAAAAGAGTAGTTTTATAAATGAATCATGGTATCATTAATGATTTAATAATAAATAATGTCCCTGCTAAAGGTTCATTCAATTCATAAAAGTCAGATATATTGATAGTTTATCGATTTCTACCTTGCAGCGTGCTCGGGGAAAAACTTTTCCAGGTTGTTTCATGAAGTGTCACGTACCCAAGCCTAACTACCAGGCATAATTTCCTCATAAAGTGGTTTTACAATTGTGTAAAATCAAGCATTTGTACTCAGTACAATCCATGCATTAGGCCTCTCCAAGATAAGGTATCTGCTGGTCATCAAAACCTTTCCCAGAGCAGAAGCAACCCTATCAATCATCAATAAAATGGTAATCGTGCAATGAGTTATCATCACCAAGAACTTAAATGCGTGCGTATAAATGTGTTGACAATACCAACAACTAAAAAATAGGAGAAAAAGACTGTTGACAATAACAACTAAAAAATAGGAGAAAAAGACTCACACTACCATTTCTCAGCAATAGCCAACTTGGTGATCCTTCAATGTCAGTATATGACTCAACTGAGGAACAAACTAAATTCAATAAGCATTACTATGATTAAGAAACCTTAAAAAAAAAACTAGTAGAGTAAAAAAAATCATTTATCCACTGAGCAACTGCTATAAAAAAAAACTAGTAGAGTAAAAAAAATCATTTATCCACTGAGCAACTGCTATAATAATTGGTGGGGATAATGGCAGACACCCTCCTCAGTTATGAGGTGATGTGCACTTTGCCCCCTAATTTATTGAAATGTGCACTTTGCCCCCTCACTTATCATAAAATGTGCACTTCACCCCCTCGGGCAGCTCGGGCAGGGGCAAAGTGCTACAAAATAGATAAGTGAGGGGACAAAATGCTACAAATACACATAAGTCAGGGGGCAAACTGCTACAAAGACACATAAGTCAGGGGGCAAAAGTCCAATTTTTATGATAAGTGTGGTGCCCGAATCTGCCCGAGGGGGTGAAGTGCACATTTTATGATAAGTGAGGGGACAAAGTGCACATTTCAATAAATTAGGGGGCAAAGTGCACACCACCCCATAACTGAGGAGGGTGTCTGCTATTATCCCTAATTGGTGAGATCTTTAATAATTTCCTAAATTGAAAGAAGTCCCCAATTCGATTTAGGCACAAGCAATAATTTCCTCTTATATTCAAGTTCTGGATTTAATTAAACACTAAGCCTAATTAAATCATTGACAACTAAAACTACTGATTAAATAATAATAAATGAATTAATCCAAGTTTAAGCATTTTTCTTGACATTTCATTTTCTCAGCAGCCAAAGGATTATGAATTGATAAATTCAAGGTTTAGCTACCAATCCAAAAACAAAAAACAAAAACATTCAATAATACCATGTTCTACCGCTCCATTGCTCTCAAGTTTCCTCAAATACAGAAGAATCAGATTTTGGGACTACATCCACGCACACATGAATGCACGCAACTATCAAAGGAAAAGGTCCTAAATCGGCTTCATATATCCTCACCCATGAATTTATCTCAAGTTGTGTTACACAACCGAGTAAGTACACTTCATTAATAACCGGAAACATGAAAATAACAAATAGGTATTTGTATAAACAACAAACCCTAATTCTAAAAAAACTGAACATTAGCTTTTGTAAACAACAATAAAAACCAAAATATATTCAATGAAATCGGTCAATAATCAACATTCTTGCCCATTTTGTATTTGGAGGTGAAGAAATAATCAAAGATGAGTCAGATCCCTATTTTTTCTTCAATGGCAGTTACAAGCTCAAGAGAGTGAAAAATGGCAGCTGAATTATGTGGGGATGGGAGTGAGAAGTGAGTCTTGTAATAAAAAAAGGAAAATGAATGTGGGGTGGGATATAATTATATTACACATGCAAGTAAATTCATATGTTGGGTCTTCATTGGCACAGCTCAATAGGTGAGTTGGAATAGCAATGGTAGATGGGTTTCTGAACCGGGCCTTGGGTTTGTTGGCTAATTCTAACCAAGCAACCAAACAACTAATTGCATGTGTCAGAATTAGCCAACCATTGTAAACCATCCAACCAAACGACCCCTCAGAGTCTTGGACCCAGACTTTGCATTGAGGGTTCCTAAACTCGCTGATCTCACTAATAAGAGTACCTCTAATGATTAAAGGAAGGTGGAGAAGTGGTAAAAGTCCAATTGCATTAGTCTAATGGTTATAAAACATGCCATCCCATAAGCATTCAGGGGCACTGCATCCGACATGTTTGATACAACTAAAGAGTTTCTTCTAGACATCGAGAAAAAGTTAGCTAAGAATGAAAAGGATGAATCTGGTACACTATTTGTGAACCTTATCTCAATAAGGTATAAGTGTACTACAGATAAAACACCACAGAAGAAGCAACAAAACGAAACAATTTAGGATGATTGTTCCTTCTGTGGAGCTTCAAGTTATAGAAAGAAGTAATGTTCCAACTACCACACTTGGTGTGTTGTGAAAGAAGTTAACCTGAATCGCTTTGGGGAGAAGCACTAACGGTCGTTATATATATACTCAACAAAGTTGTTAGGTGTATGCCCTCAATGTCAATGAGGAATTAGATTTAGTAGGGCATGGATAAGTTAGTTTGTACAAACAATTATATATTTCTATTTATAGAATAAAGGTTTTGATTTTGTTTACGTAAATCTACATGGTATTTAAGTATTTTGAACAAATAAGTCCTTGAGATTTGAAGATAGACTTTCCACCTTTTATGGTTGAGAGGAGGCACTGGAAGAGTCAAGTACTTAATCTCCTAATGATGGTTCGCGAGTTAAGGATTTTTTATTGGGCATTAAAATTCAACTCGTATGACACCTGCTATGACAAGAAAGTGCTAGTCAAACACTGATTAGATAGTGGGATCTTGTGTCTTAAATATAATTAATGAAATTAACATATTTGAACTCGACTCGCATAATCCGATTACATGGGTATTTACTCTTTCATAGTCAATGATTGGGATTAAGATTGTGATAGTATGTGTGAACTTTAGACTTGAGGAGTTATTTACAATGTCTTTGTAGTATTGGATATGTTAGCAGAGTAGTTAGACCCGTATCACCTGATAGTTGGGGTCAACCTCGAAGTACCATTCACATGGTGCATTTGACATTGTAAGATAACTACCAATATGGGATTCACCGTCTCGATAGTAAACGAGTATGTGACTTGTACGATCATAAATAATTGAAATTACAAAGTCTTTGACCAAAGTATATAAACTAACTAGTGATGGTCACTGAAGGTAGTTTGGTAACTTCACATTATTATGATTATTGAGTACATCATCAAGTTTTATTATTTTGATGTACCATGACTCTTACTTGATCGGGTCAAGTCGGTGAATAGTTTATACGCATATGGTAATCATAATCAAGGTTCGTGATGACATATTTATCTAATATTCAATTGGGCTAGGATTTGGTTCCATGATGCTGGCTAGGTGACAACCTTATTCTTTGGAATTCTCACATTGCCAATTGAATCGAGCCTAGAGAGTCGCACTATGTGAAGAAAATGAATGGTTTTCTATGCTAAGGGTATTTTGGTAAATTCACATTAGATGTGAATGACTAAAAAATTGGATGGCATGATTTAATTAAAGATATTTAATTAGATTAAATAAATTAATCAAATCATTTAATTCATAAGTTAAATTAATTGAAAATTAATTTATAAATTGAATTAAATTAATTGGATTAAATTTATTTGGATTAAAGTAATTAAGTAAAAGTCAATTAGAGTGGATTTGGATTTATTTAATTACACATGGGCTAAGATGGAATGAAGCCCGAAAGCTTTCTGACTAGCTGCCGCCGCCACTGTTTCCGGGGAAGAGATCGGAGCTTTCATGGAGATTTTTCTTCCGCATGATAATCTAGAGACAGGAGTCTGGGGCTATTGCTGATTATTTGATTTTTGTCATCAAGAAGTAATTCGAGTATCCTCTTTCGTAATTTCTTTTGTTGCGAATCAATATCATGAAATCCTAAATTAGATTTCTAGAGTGATTCAGATTAAATTTTTATCTGCTAGACCGAATCACAACAAGAGTACCAACTAATGAATTTGAAAAGACCCCTTATGAGCTTTGGACATGCAAGAAGCCTAGTTTAAATCACTTATATATTTGTATATGTTCAGCTGAGGCAAGGCCTTACAGGCTAAATAAAAAGAAATCGGCCTCAAGAACTGTTAGTTGTTACTTTATTGGATATTTTCAGAGATCCAGGGGTTACAAGTTTTATGGTCCTACTATTAGGTCTATTTTCAAGATGAGTGATGACCATTTCTTTAATGATGTAGAGTTTGTGGGGGTGAAATGACTAATGATTTTATCTTTGAAGAGGAATATGTCGGTATTCCTCAAGTGACTATTGATAATGATCAGGATCAAACTTCTATACCTATAATATTCAAGAAGCAATTACAGATCAAGACAATATCAATCAACTCCCTGTACAGGTTGTTCCACAAGAACAAACTCTACAACCTCATGAACCAATGCCATTAAGGAGATCCACTAGAGAGAGGACGAACAAAATTCTAGATGATTATATTTTGTTTCTCCAAGAACATGTTTTTGACATTGTAGTGATGAAGATGATCCAATCAACTTCCGTCAAGGTATGGTGAGCATTAACTCTCAAAAGTGGATCAATGCCATGAATGGAGAGAGAAAGTCCATGAAGGATAATGACGATTGGGACCTGGTTCCATTTCCTGAATATGCGAAACCTATTGCTAGAAAATGGATATTTAAGACCAAAAGGAATTTGAAATAAAAAGTGGAAAGATATAAAACATGTCTTATTGCTAAGGCTTTACACAGAAAGAAGGCATGAATTATAAAGATACTTTCTCTCTAGTTTTATCGAAAGACTTTTTCAAGATAATAGTGGCACATTAAGATCTTGAGCTACATCATATGGATGTTAAGCCTCTGTTTCTTGAAAGTATTGTATGCATGGCGAGCCATATGCTGTCTTGATCACTGGATTATAAACACTATGTTAGTGTTATCATTTAGATTATGTTAAAACTATTAGAATGCTTCTTTATTGTCGACTACTCAGGAGAGTATTGATAAAGATCCCATAGATTATATTTGGTTAGGGAAGTCGGTCGGGATACCTATGGAATGCTCTCAAAGACCGTAATCCTAAAATACATTCCAAGTCATAGAGGTTGTGATATGTGGGATATCGCTGGCCTCACCAAGACTTGTTCGTGCATGTAACTCTTCCAACAGGTTGACGTGTTCCATTGTCGATGGGTCGTATGGCCAATACATGCATGAAGATTCATACTTAGGATGAGTATGGAATTGAACGGCTTCGCTAAGGATTTCTCGTTGTTGTTGTCGAACTTGGAGTCCTTCGATCTCGTAGTGTGAGATAGTCCTTAAACCTAAGACGTCATTGGAAAGGGTACTACCCACTATAACTTTAATATGCACTTGCACTCCAAGAGAGTTTTACGGCGTGTATGTTCTGTATAGTCTAGTAGTACAGTAGAACAAGTGGCAGTCGTCAAGGGATCCATCCAGAGCTATCTGCCTGGTATTTCCTATGCTGTTGAGTGAAACTGAATGATCGAGAAAAGTCTCTGGCCAGAGCATACTGTTACAAGAGGAATTGGTGATCCCTGCTTAGAAGACCGGATCATTAGTGGAACCAATATAATCATAATTTCCGAGGCTCCTAAGGTTTCGACCGTCTCCAAACCCTAAGCCTTAGACGGGAAAACGATTGAAGGATTCGAATCACATAAAGATCGAAATCTGGATAGGTTTGCTTTTCATCGTTAACATCTAGGAAGTCGTGGCGACATTGCTAGACATTGATCCACAACCGATAGGTGCCTTGGGTTAATTGGTGAAGTTTATCCAAGGCCTAGTTAATTATTATGAATAATTAACCTACCCTATGAGAGGACTTATTGCTAGATTGTTAATGAGCCTAAGGGTCACACACATAACTTAGTGTAGTACCTATTGGCTAGTTAATTCTTTATGATTTAATGCAGAGATTAATTAATTAGAATTAATTAATCTGGAAAAAAGAATAAATTAATTAAGTGGGCATAATTGAATAATAATCTTATAATTTAATATTGTAATATTAAATTGGGAAAGACTAGTTAATTAATTAGTGGTCTAATTAATTAAAGTGAAAGAAGAAAATATAGCATGTATGTGTATGACTTTGGTGTAGAATTTTATCTTGTTCACCAAGTCTATGTATATATTTTTAATATATATCTTATAATATATTTGGTAGATCTATTCTAATTAATTAGATGACTAATTGATCTGGAAATATCTTATAAATATATTAGGATAGATATTGTGGATAAGGTAAAATCTATTTAATTAGTTAGTTGACTAATTATATAGAAAGATCTTATTTGGATAGATCTTATATATTTGGGAAGGATCTCAAATATATAGAAAGATCTTGTTTGTTAATTAGTGGATCTAAGAAATAAGATGGAAGGAAACTAAGTATAAAATATATATATATATATATATATATATATATATGAAATATATATACATGCCTATTATGGGCGAATATGTGCATGTGTGTGAGTTTGACTTATGTTGGACTCTCACTCTATATATATGTGTATTAATGTTTTATTAAAAGGTTAATTCATTCTAAACAATTTTGATTGTGAAAATTCTTTCTCTCCATTTTTTCTCTTCCACCTCTTTCACATCTATTTCTTCCAACTCATATGCTGAGTACGAAGAACATCAAAAATATATTCCTATCCTTTTTCTCATAAGCCAAAATTCAATATTTTCTTGGCTAGCACTGGTGGAAATAATCGAGGGTACGAGCTAAGTTGTGGATAAACTTAGAGGCGCAACACTTGGGGCGTTAGAGCAAAGCCATCCGGAGAGGTGTAGCAAGGAGTTGCTTAAAAAGACGTTATTGTTTTAAATTGTTCAAGAAGTAAACACGAGAAAACTTTTTCTTAGGATAGTTTTTGAATCCGATGGTACCATGTCTATCTAGCCCTAATTTGAGGATCCTGGATTCTTTTATAATCCATGTGTTTCCTCTGTGCCGGTGTCCCCGATGCTACCACACCATCCCAACAGTGGTATCAGAGCCAAGGTTTTGACATGGCTTGAATTCTTTGTTTGTGTTTATATTTATATGCTTTAAATTTGTTTTATCGCATGTAAAATAGTTTGGGTTTTCTGGTTTTATTTTTGGACCGATTAAAGTCATTTAAGTCTGAAAATTGATTTGGATCTGAAATATGTATTTTTGAAATCTGAAAAATTGCGTTTTTTAACAAAACCTGGATTGCTATGTTTTTTATTCATAAAGGTTCGTGTGTGTTTGGATCCTTAGGCGGAGAAGAATAATTAAACCCCACGACGTCACTAGCGTGCCATCGCGGATCCTCCGAAACCGTCGTAGCTGTCGCGAGCAGCGCTATTGGATATAGTGTCGTTGTACACGACGACATAGAAATTGGGGCAGCGGGTGGCTGCCCTGGCGAATCAAAAATGGGCTGCCGGTGGCCCACTAGGGTTGAAGCCCTAGGATTTTTTCTGAATTTTGGTAAATTACAATTTGGCCCTGTGGGGCTATTTTGTAATTTTATATTTTGAGTTTAAAATGCAATTAAATGTATTTTTGGGTTTGGGCCTAAAAATGGACTTTTCAAAAAATATAGACTTTTATTTATATTTTGAAAGGACGAAATAAAATTGGTATTTTATTGACTTTCGAAATTAAAATAAAATTGAGTTTTTGACCATAGGCTTCTTCATGGATTTTCGAAAATATGGTTCTTTTATTTAAATATTGAAAGATGAAATAAATTGGTATTTTATTGACTTTCGTAATTAGAATAAAATTGAATTTTTGAAATTGGCCCCTTTGAAGAAATGGATTTCTTCATGGGTTTTCAAAATTATGGGTTTTCATTTGAATTTTAAAAGGACGAGATAAAATTGGTATTTTATTGACTTTCGATATTAAAATAAAATTGAGATTTTGAAATTTAGGGCTTTTGTGATTAAATGAAGAAGTGGACTTCTTCATGTTCAAAGAATATGAGTTTTATTTGAATTCTAAGTACGAGATAAAATTAGTATTTTATGGACTTTGGAAATTGAATAAAATAAATATTTTTTTGAAATTGGGCTTTTTTGAATTACATGGAAAAGTGGACTTTTCATTGGTTTTTCAAAACGTGTATTTATTATTCAGTTCTTGAAAAATTAATATCACATTGACTGATTCCTAGAATAGAATAATATTAGAGTTTTGAAAATTGAATTAATTTCCGGATTAATGGCAAATTATGACTTTCCATGAGATTTTCTGAAATTTATTTTTAGAAAATAATTAATTGGTCCATTAATTGAATTAGATTATCCTTAATTAAAGTCAATAAATTTATGTTTATGGAAGCATGATGCGAGCATGTATTATGTGATTATGTGGTGATCCGGGTCGAGCCATAGACTAGTCGTTTTATTTGGAGGCTTGTGTGCCATGTTTTCATTTTATGTACATGAGATGGTGAGATTTCATTCTTTCTTGTATTGTTGTAATTTGAAGACAGAGATGAAGACATCTTGAAGACGAAGTTCGAGACGTTCAAGCTCGAGGAGCTGTGAAGGCCTTAGTATAGGGTCCGGTCCTTAGATTAGATTGGTCGACACCTTGATGGCTCGGGCTGTTTTAGGATTGGCTTGACTAGGATCACATTTACCGCTTTATGTACAACATGCTCATTGTTATTTATCCTTTATATCTTATATATGATGTGTTGTGTTGTATGATCACCTAAGAAAGAAAATAACTGAAAAATGGTGAGACCTTGTATGTGAAAACCCTATATTAAAATATTAAGTCCATAAATAGAGAAATCAAGGGCCCGAAAGCTCCTTGATTAGGTCCAGTGCCTTCCATCACTATATGTGAGAGGGAATAGCGGGAGGCTTGTCATCATTATCTCAGGAGTCGTGGAATGGTGGCAATATTAAGTGTACTAATCTCACATTTAAGCATTCTATATAACAATGATGTTATACTAGAAGAGCACACAAGTTTCAGTTTCACTAAGGAGTCGTCCAAGAGTCATGGGACCACCTTGCTACTGTTATGCTGTGAGACTTTGATGGGTCGGACTTAAACGCAGACTAGTGTGCGGTTGCATCATGTTCTCGGGACATACATGAAATGTAAGGCAAACATCTCGAGAACCACCTGGATGTGGATGGGGCCGTCGCACCTGATCAAATGTTACCGCCCATTTTCTCACGAGTCGTGGAATGAGGTATGGGACTTTTAACGCTCGAGCACGCTGGAAATTGTGACATTTCTCATTTTCTATCAGTGGGGTGATGGAATTCGAAAAGCAGTGGGAGCACACGTGAAGTTAAAATGTCCATAATTTGATGTGGATATAATCTATGATTGAATGATAATATATTTCCATTTTCGCAAAGTAACAGTCAAATGGCTAAAACTCCACTCTCGGTAATCCTTGAAACTAATAAGCTAAATGGCCCGAACTTCCCTGACTGGTACTGCAACCCTAAGATTGCGCTACAATCTGAAGGTCTTGTCTATGTCTTAACTCAGCTATTGAGCCTGCCTTTGAGGGGAGTATTCCAAAGGCTGCTCATGATACACATGAGAAATGGAGCAAAGACGATATCTATGTGCGTTGTCTCATTATGGCCTCCATATTAATGAGTTGCAGAGGCAGTCTGAGACTGCAGAACATGCATTAGAGATTATTTTTGTACTGGAAGAGCTGTACGACGTTAAGACACGCCGTGAGAGGTTTGCTATCTCTCGCGAGTTGTTTAGAACTCACATGACTGATGGAACATCGGTCACCCACCATGTGTTGAGAATGATTTCCTTGATTAACAAACTCAACGATATGGAGGAGCCGATAAATCCTGACGTGTCTATTAATTTAGTCTTTCAATCGTTCTCTCCTACCTACGATCAGTTCGTAGTAAACTTCAACATGAACCAATTGGTTGCCACTCTTCCAGAGTTGTTGAACATGTTGTGCACTGCTGAGGCAACGGTTAAGACGGCGAAGCCTGTGCTGCTTGCTGACACTTCTTCATCTCCCGCTTTTGATAAGAAGAAAAGCAGAGGGAGAAAGAAGAAGAAGAAGGGCAACAAACTGCACGAAAATGTCATTATCAAGAAATATGGGAAGTGCCTTAACAGCAAGAAAAAGGGACACTAGAAAGATCAATGCCCTGAACCTCCTCGTGAGCATACTAAAGGTACATTTGTGGTAAAGTTAACTTGTTAGTTAACTGTGCTTCTTGAAGTGTTATGACACTGTAAGGGTACTCACTTGTGCAATGGATTGCAGATGGTGAGAAGAAGCAAGGAACAAAGAAATGAGGTCATGGTCCTAAAAATGCCAAGGATGCGTTTTCTCGCAGTTGAGGCTGAAGGACGAGAAATTGTCTATTTGTCGATTTTAATTATGAGACAATGGTTTTTGAAGAATGTTTTATCATGTTTTGAATCAATGTTATGAACCATGTTTTTCTCCACCTATGTTTATGGGTGGAGATTCAATGCTTTTATTAAAATGCATTTTATTGTTTTTGGTTCTACTATTAATTCTTGTAACATGCTATATTCAAAATATTTGACTCATATAACACAACAAATGTATACACTGATCTAGCTGCCAAGGTAATAACCTAGGCAAGCATATTAATCTATTGGTCACAGAATATGAGTGTAATCCTAAATTGATCACATGAGATGTGACATGGAAACTTAGGAATATCGTATTCGTTAACCTTGAAACGAAATGGATCATTTCATAATATCCTACCTTCAAGGTGAAGGAGTTCTTTTTTGAAAGAATGGGGATAGTAATGGAAACTAGAGACTCGATAACCATAAACACCACTAGCAGTTAAAATGAATAGACTAGTAAACCTATAAACATAAGTTCCATACCCTTCAAGCTGAGAAAAGCTGACGGGGGATATGAAGAAAGTCAAGAGGTCTTCACAAGTAGTGGGAGCTGGCCTAAAGCGTAACTGCTCAAAGATCGATCAAGAAATTGAATCTTTTCAGAAACTTAAGTTCCAAAGGTTAATAGGTATACAACTGGCTTGTTAGTATCATATGTTAGTAGCGTTGCATGAATAACGTACTGTTAGGTATATGCCTTAGATGCCAATGAGGAAAACCAGATTGTATATGGTATTCAATTATGTTGTACAAACTGATAATTAATAAAGGCAATTATTATTTTGTTCATGTAAAACTTCGTGGCATCAATAAGTATTGAACAAACAACCCTTGTGTATCGAGGTTGACTCTTCGCCCTTTATGGAATAAAGAAGTGGCACGGGGAGAGTTTTATTCCTGATCAGTTAAATGGGTTCGGAAGTCTAGGAATCTTAATTGGGCATTAAGATTGGACTTGTATGACACATGCTCTGACAAGGAGTGCCAGTCGAACACTATGGGATAGTGAGAACACGTGTCATAGATATATCGATGGAATTGATATATTCAAACACGGCTCAAAGTAATTCGATCACATGGGTATTTACTCTATGACTGTAAATGATTGGATTACTGACCATAATAGTATGCATGAGCCTTAGACCTGAGGGTTCATGATCAATGTACTTGTATTATTGAATCTGTTGCTAGAGTAGTTAGGCACAACTCACCCTTTGGTGGGGCCGACCTCGAAGTGCGATCTCAATGAATCAAGTAACACTTGTTCAGTGATCTCCAAGATGAGATTCACTATCTCGAGAGTAAACGAGAAAGTATCCTGTGCGACCAAAGGCATATGAAATTATAAGTCTTTGGCCAAAACAATGAAACTAACTCATGTGGGACATGGAGGGCAGTTCGGTAATTTCATCATGCTATGATTACATGCACAGTATCAAGTTTAGTGAGTCTAACATAAAACATGACTCTCACTTGATCGGGATACGTTAGTGAAGGGCTTATACACATATGATATTTATGGTCCAGAGGTTCGTAAATGATTCATTCATTTAGTACTCAATTGGGTAGCGATGTGAGTCCACGAGACTGGTTAGGTGACACTCACATCCTTTGGTAATTCCTCCCATTGCCAATTGAGACGAACCTAAAGAGTTGTGCTATAAGAATAGAACAGGATATCTTTTTGTGTTAATCTTATAGAAAGATATAATTAATTGGACGTATTGATTTATTGGTTAAATTAATGAATTAAATATTTAATTTAATTAGAGTAAATTAAATTATTTAATTGAAAAATTAATTAATATATATTGGATTTAAATGGGATTTAAATTAAATATAAATTGAAAGGTGGGCTAAGTTGACTGGGCCAACTTAAAGCCCACCCACGTCCAAAGGAAGCCCCAGGGGGCAGCCACCTTCAGAGTCCTAGGAGACTCTAACTTGTTTGTTAAGTCATTAGAGTTATAAGGTAACTCTAATGCTAACAAGTTACTGTAACCCTAGTTGCATAACACACAAAAAGAAGAAGAAATCCTATCAACAAATTTTCGCCCTAGCAGTCCACCGCACTTGAAGGGGGAAAATTTGGAGATCTTTGGAAGGCTCGTTTCGCGTGGATCTTTAGAGACAGGAGCTCAAGGAGTTGCTGTTATGCGAAGTTTAATTACAAAATTGATAAGGTAAATCAATTTCATTTTGTTTTTTTGAAAACTATTAAAAATCATCGAATCTCGTTAAAGTGATCCACCTTTAGGAGTCCAAAATTTTTCTTCCGCTGCGGTTTTTCACTCCATAGGATTCGTAAGGATCAATTTAGTCAACATATTATCTGTGATCCTTTTTGTCCGAACACATAGATAATATGTTGACTAAAGTTCAACAAGAAATAATCAAAAGAGATTCTTTTTGTAAAAGCATAACCGAATGGAACATGGAGTTCTATGAGTTAAAATTAGTGTTGACTAATACATCTTATGTATTGAGTTGAATGCCTAATCGATCCAATGAATTGGATTGGTGGTGTTTATTGGAAAATAACATGGGAAAATTGGAATTAGAATCTCTAGTCTTAAGATATGAACTTAAGTGATGATCGAGGATTTGTTTTATGCCAACTGGAAGAGTAAAAGCTGAGAAAGTCTCTTGAGAAAAGACAAAGGCTAACTCTACCATTTAAATCACGCATAAGAATGTGGCGATAAGTGGTATCTAGATATGTGAACCTATCTTATAGATAAGACGAGGTTCTACCAATCGAATATCGAGTATGAATGTACTATGATTATCGATGAGGGTGTAAGCTCTTGAAAAAGAGCGAGGTCTCACCTACTATCTGAACATACCTAATGGGGAGATGAATAATCTAAGAGATTATTTTATCAAAGTCGACGTTCGACGGAAAACGTGGCAAACCACTTTCAAGAGAGCTGTGTTCAAAAGGTCATCTGGATGATGGACTTGTGTCAAAATATTAACAGTAGGCACTTGGGCAAGTGGGAGATTGAAAGTGTTGTATGTCCGGCGAGCTATGTGTTGGCTTGATCTTTGGATCATAAATACTATCTTAGTTTTATCATTTAGATTATATCAAAACTGTTGCAATGCTTCTCTATTGTCAACTACTCGGGAGAGTATAGATAAAGATCCCATGGATTACATTTGGTTAGGGGAGTAGTTCGGGATATCTATGGAATGCTCTCAAAGACCGTAATCCTAAAATATGTTCCAAGTCATAGAGGTTGTGAGATATGGGATACCACAAGCCTCGCCAAGACTTGTTCGTGCATGTAACTCTCCAAAAAGGTTGACGTGTTCCATTTTCGATGGCTAGTATGGCCAATGCATGCATGAAGATTCATACTTAGGATGAGTATGGAATTAAATGGCCCCACTAAGGATTCCTCATTGGTGCTGTTGAACTTGGAGTCTTTGGGTCTCGTAGTTTGAGATATTTCTTAGACTTGAGATGTCATTGAAAAGGGTACTACTGCACGTGCACTCCAGGAGAGTTATACGATGTGTATGTTCCATATATTCTGGTAATACAGCGAAACAAGTGGCATTCATCAAGGGATCCATCTAGGGTTGTCTGCTTGATAATTTCTATGCTGTTGAGTGAAACTGAATGATCGAAAAAAGTCTCTGGCCAGAGCATAGTCTTACAAGAGGGATTGGTAATCCCTACTTAGAAGACCGGATCATTAGTAGAACAAACATAGTCATAGTTTCCGAGGCTACTAGAGTTTCGACCGTCGCCAAACCCTAAGCTTAGACGGGAAAAAGATTGAGGGATTCGACTCACATAAAGATCAAAATCTGGATAGGTTTGCTTTTCATCATTAACATCTAGGAAGTCGTAGCGAAGTTGCTAGACATCGATCCACGACCGATAGGTGCCTTGGGTTAATTGGTGAAGTTAATCCAAGGCCTAGTTAATTATTATGAATAATTAATTTAGCCTATGGGAGGACTTACTAGTAGCTTGTTAACGAGCCTAAGGAGTTACAGACATAACTTAGTGTAGTACCTTTTGGCTAGTTAATTCTTTATGAATTAATGGATAGATTAATTAATTAGAATTAATTAGTCGGGAAAAAAGAATAAATTAATTAAGTGGTCTTAATTAAATGATAGTCTAATTTAATATTAAGTTGGGAAAGACTAGTTACTTGATTAGTGGTCTAATTAATTAATGTGTGAAAGAAGAATATATATATATATATATATATTAATACACGTTAGGCATGTATGTGTATGACTTAGGTATAGGATTTTATCTTGTTCACCAAGTCTATGTATATCTATATATTTAATATATATCTTATAATATATTTGGTAGGTCTATTCTAATTAATTAGATGACTAATTGATGTGGAAAGATCTCATAAATATATTAGGATAGATATTGTGGATATGGTAAGATCTATATTAGCTAGTTGACTAATTATATGAAAAGATCTTATTTGGATAGATCTTATATATTTAGGTTAAATGCAAAAAATACCCCTGTGATATAACTTTTTTGCTAAAATTCCCCTGTGATCACGAAATAGCCTAAAAATCCCCTGTATTCTTAAAAAGTCTGCAAAAAGCACTTTTTGTAAAAAAAAAAACGAGCGTATTTTTCATGTTTTTCACCTTTATTGACATGCTGATTTGTCATTTATACACTCTCCAAACAATTTAAAAGGAAAAATAGTATTATTTCACCCAAGAAACACATATTTCTTTCTATCTTTTTAACAAAAAGTGACTTTTTGCAGACTTTTTAAGAACACGGAGGGTTTTTAGGCTATTTCGTGATCACATGGGGTTTTTAGCAATAAAGTTATATCACAGGATTTTTTTTTTTTTTTGCATTTAACCCTATATATTTGGGAAGAATCTCAAATATATAGAAAAGTCTTGTTTGTTAATTAGTGGGTCTAAGAAATAAGATGGAAGGAAACTAAGTATAATATATATATAATATACATATATACATGCCTATTATGGGCGTGTACGTGCCTGTGTGTGAGCTTGACTTATGTTGGAGTCTCACTCTATATATTTTATTAAAAGGTTAACCAATTCGTTCTACACAATTTTGATTGTGAAAATTCTTTCTCTCCATTTTTCTCTTCTACCTTTTTTACATCTATTTCTTCTAACTCATGTGTTGAGCACGAAGAACATCAAAAATATATTCCTACCATTTTTCTCAAAAGTCAAAATTCGATATTCTCTTGGCTAGCACTGGTGGAGATAATCGAGGGTACGAGCTAAGGTGTGGATAAACTTAGAGGCGCAGCACTTAGGGCACTAGAGCAAATCCATCCGGAGAGGTGGAGCAATGAGTTGCTTAAAAAGACATTGCTATTTTAAGTTCTTCAAGAGGTAAACACAAGAAAACTTTCTCTTAGATAGTTTCTGAATCCGATGGTAACATGTCTACCTAGCCCTAATTTGAGGATGCCCAATTTTTTTATAATCCATGTGTTTTCGCTACGCCGGCATCTTCGGGGCTACCACCCGATCCAAACAGTTCTCAATGGTCACATTGAAGAGATGATTTATATGGTGTATCTAGAAAACTTTACTTTGGGAGATTCAAAGGAAATGGTTTGTAAATTAAATAAATCCTTCAATGGGCTAAAGCAGGCATCCCGTCAATGGTATCACGAATTTCATCAAGTCATTATCTCATTTAGTTTCAAGATGAATACAGCAGGTGGAGTAAGCATATGTTTTTTGTCTTGTATGTCAGTGATATATTACTTGTCACCAACAATATAGGCGTGTTATGCGAAATTAAGAAATTTCTAGCTAAGAAGTTTGAGATAAAAGATCTTGGTCTTTTGTGTTAAAGATCCAGATATACCAAGATCGCTTTCAAGGTCTTCTTGAATTATCACAAAATAGTTATATCGAGAATGTTATCAGAGATTTAGCATGCAAGACTGTAAACTAGGAGATGCCTCTGTTGCTAGAGGGGATAAGTTGAGTTTAAGTCAATGCCTTATGAATGACGTTGAAACTAAGAAAATACAGATGATTCCTAATGCTTTAGGTATAGGAAGATTGATGAATGCTTAAGTTTGTACGCGTCCGGATATTGGGTACATTATTGGGATGCTAGAGAGATATTTAAGTAACCCAGTAATGGATCACTAGAAAGCAACCAAACTAGTCATGCGGTATTTATACTGGAAATCAGATCAGATGAAGATCATAGGCTATTCTAATTCTGATTTCATCGTATGCGTAGATAGTAGAAGATCCACTTCGAGTTATGTCTATCTTCTTCCTAGAAGAGCTTTAATCATGAAAGAGTGTTAAACAAACACTCGTAACCTCCTCCACCATGGCAACAAAGTTCATAGCGTGTTCTGAGACATCCAATCATCGAATATGGCTGAGGAATTTTGTCACTTGGCTTCAAATTGTGGATAATATAGAAAGACCACTAAGGATAATTTGTGACGATAGATTCGACGTGTTGTATTCCAATAACAATAGCAGCTCGATTATATGTGATGAAAGCGACTTTGATCCTATGTTGTATAATTGATGGTATGGATTGTTAAGAAAATTGATTACAGTAATGATGACGAAATTTTGAATGCTCATAAGGTTATTTTAATACATGGTTTTAAGGTGACACATATAGCCCAAGTGCGAGATTATTGGATTTACATCGAATGTATAGGATATATGTGAAGGTTTTTTTATTAAAAGTCATCATATTATGTTGAGCCTGATTACATGATCAATTAAGATATTTGGATATTTTGGGCTCTAAAACAATTAAGTAATTTATAAAGTATGTGATTTTATGTGTAGAGACCACATCATTATTTCCTCTATTGTGATGAGCTAAATTGAAAATCAAAAGAAGCTAACAACAGTTAATATATAAAGGATTGTGGTCCCCAAATCATATGTATCCTTCTATTCTTTTAATACCCATCTTCAGAGAAAATGGAGAAACTCTTAGAGAAACTCAAAGAACTGCGCAACAGTTAGAAAAATCAATTGCCAATACTCAAGAATTAATTTGACATGATTGATTTATGTGTGCTTCCACTTTCTATTTTTTGATTCTTTATGAAGGAACATAAACATTCTTGGGGGTGGTGTTAGTTTTTACAGGTAAATTAAGTTCCAACATATTGTATAACCTATATAATATATATATATATATATATATAAATATCACATATATAACCTATATAATATATATATATATATATATATAAATATCACATATATAACCTATATAATATATATATATATATATATATATATTAATTCCAATATTATGCAAATTAATTCCTTATGCAATATAATATATATTATATTGCATAAGGAATTAGTTTGCATGGAATCATTTGATTTGCCATAATATATTATTTAAATTTTCATAATATGTTATTTCGGAAAATGAGTTATTAATTAGCTAGAAATGTTTTTATATAGAATATCAATTATTTGACTATTTAATTTAGGAATAAAAATCTGATTGAATTCGTAACATACAAATAGAAAATTTAAATTGACATCTAATATATTATTTTTCACGTGTTCCCATTTCATTGGCTACAAAATTAATTTATCTACAATATATATATATATATATATATATATATATATATATAAGATCAAAGTAGGTGTGCAAAGGACCTATTATCTTATACATATATTTATATTACTATTATATAGATTTTTTTTTGAATTAGATTGCAAATCAAATCATATTATATGGCAATTCAAATCAGATCTTCAAATGAAGAAAATAAATTGCCATCAATTATTGAGGACCAATTAAATTGCGCCACCTCATCAGAAAATTATGGCAAAATTCTCAACTCTACAACTATAAATAAGGGTTCAAATTCAAGAATTCAAGACACCAACATTTGAGCAAGAAGGATTTCAAGAAATGTATTAAAATTGTCTCAACCTAAATCCAAGAAGCATTCAAGGCGGTGCTGGCAAGGTGTTATTGGTGGCAGTCCAAGGCGTTTTAGGCGGCATTCAAAGCATTCAAGGTGGTACAAGGCATTCTTAGTAGCATTTAAGGCATTCTAGGCAACGTTCAAAGCATTCAAGGCGTTCTAGGCAGCAATCAAGGGGCTCTTGGTGACATTCAAGGCGATATTCAAGGCATTCTTGGTAAGCATCAAGAAGTTAAAGGCGACGTTTAAGGTATTATTGGCGAAACTCATCAAATAATAGCGTTTGATTTGTGATTACGATGCTACACACACGAATTAACATTTTAGAAGTTGAATTAAATTTGAAGGAGATTGAGACGTCAAATCCACCATCCAAATCCCCCGGATATAACATTCTAAGACCTCGAATTAGCGTTATTGACGGATCAAATCAAGCTTGAAGGAGATCAAAACGCAAAGCTCCACCTTTCAAATCCTAAAATCACATAGTCTTGAAAAAAATCAGAGGATTTAAATTAGAGATTGTAACCACTATTTTATTCAATTCAATAAAAAATTATTTGTACAACTTCTCTTGTTTGATTATATTGTAGATATTAGAATTTGTTTATTACAAATTTTGGCACGTCCAGTGGGACATCTCTACCTCTCATCTCTTCCTTCACTAAAAAATTTGAAGTATCAAATGACTGCTCACAGAAATGCGGCATTCCAAATTGCTACTTCAATCTCCCCCAGTGCGACAGTCGAAAGCATTGGCGTCATCACATGAAGTATGCTAAGACATAAACTCAAATAATTGACAATTTAAAGATGCCAACCGGCTATCAACCTCCCAAATTCCAGCAATTTGAAGGCCAAGTCTATTCGAAGTAACATGTGGCTCATTTTATTGAGACATGCAATGATGCTGGAGCTTATGGTGATCACATGGTTAAACAATTTGTCCGATCATTGAAGGGATATGCATTTGATTGGTACACCAACTTGGAGGCTGGCTCAATAGATAGTTGGGGGCAACTAAAACGTGAGTTTCTTAATTGTTTTTATAGCACCTGACCGATGGTCAGCATGGTGGAGCTCACGAACTCTCGCCGATGGAAAGATGAACTCACCATTGACTACATCAATTAATAGAGGAACCTGAGCCTTAACTGCAAAGGTTTACTATCGGAGATTTCGGCCATAGAGATGTGCATCTAAGAAATTCATTGGGGTCTTCGCTATATCTTTCAAGGGATCCAACCTAAAACGTTCCAAGAATTGGCCACTAATGAGCGCATGATATGGAGTTAATCTTGGCATAAATTGGAGTTTGTTGGGATTTGTCATAAAACTCAGCGGAAGCATAAAATAAAAAATTCCCATTGGAGGTCATCTTTGATTTAAATATTCAAATCTATAAAGTGGAAAAACTTATGCTTCAAAGAGAAGTGGTTGGAGATCCTGGCTCTTCGAAATTTTCTAACTCGAACGGATAGCAATCTATACCACTCTTTAGATTATCCAACTTTTTTCAAACCCCAATTGGTTTCTTGAAGTCTGATCCGAAGAATGAATATACGCCGTCTCTAAATTATCACGTAAATTGGTGGAAGAAAAAATCTCCTCCTATTTTCCTATGGTAGGCGACGACTAGGCTATAAAGGGATTATTCTAACTAACACCCGGAGCCGGACTCCCCTACCACCACAATTTGCCAAGTGTAATTTTCACTATTTCAGCCACTATTTTTGACCAAGTCAAATGGCTTTTAAAAAATATTTTTTGTTTTCATTTCAGTCCCTTTAGTTTCTTGTAAATTTATTTTAACCCATGAGAGAAATTATACATAATTTAAAGAAAAGGGAATCCCAACCCACTTTTATAAATGTGCATAAAAACTTTTTGTTGCACTCATAATTTATCTACATGTCTGTACACGCTCATATTTTAAACTCGTTTATTGATTGTCTTAATACTTTAGAAAACTTAGATTATAATAATCAGGAATTAATATTAAAATTACTAAACCAGTTAATAATTAGGAGAGATAATTGGTTAAATACTTAATTTAGCACACCACCTAGAGCACGAGATCACCAAAACTATATTAAATTCTTTTTAGTTTTAAATATATTAATAGCAGCCTTTTATTAAATTAGATCTTTCTAATTTTAAAAGATTAGAATATTTAGATCTAGAATATAGTTTAGCCGATAGATCCATAATCTCTTTAGATTAACATAAATTTATTTGTAGATTTGATTCAAGTTTTAAGCACAATTTACAGTCGGAACATAAACACTTAAATAGTTTAACGGATTTACTTATATCTCTAGCATCGAACTTAGAATTAGAAAACACAAAATTTTATAAAATCTTAGAATCATTAAATGAAGCAAGCAAAGTCGAAGATCAGTCTATGATCGAGATAGATGTAAAGTTAGTCCAAGTCGAATTAGGGCGATGATAGGAATGTCTAGTTTAAACAATTGTTTTTGGTTAAGTAATGGACAAGTTTGAACAAAATAATGTAATTAGCAATGTTTTTCAAAAGTTAATTATCGAAAGAATTGACTTCAAATTATTTGATTATTGCGATAACCATTTCGAACAATGTAATGCGAGCTCGAGCCTAAATTCGGTCGAACATCGGGACAACAATTCGGATGAAATAATTGAACAAGGGATTTTAGAACCAGATGAAGATATCAAAAAATATATCCAAGATCCTTTAGAGGAAATCAATCTTGGAACTATTGAAAATCCAAGAGTGACTTACATAAGTTCAAAACTGAAACAAAAGGAAAAGGAAGAATTAATCGAAATATTACATCAATTCAAAGATTGCTTTGCCTGGACACATCACGAAATGCCGGGAGTCAATATGGCCATAGCCCGACACGAATTACCAATTAAACCTGGTTTTAAATCAATAATACAAGCACCACGTCTATTATCACCCGATTTAATGGGCGAGTTCAAAGATGAAATTGAGAAATTAGTTGAAGCTAATTTTATCAGAGCGGCTAGGTATGTCGAGTGGCTAGCAAATATTGTTCCAGCAATTAAAAAGAATGGTAAAGTGCAGGTCTGTATAGATCTTAGAGACCTAAACAAAGCTACGCCAAAAGATGAATATCTGATGCCAATAGCAGATGTTTTAATCGATGCAGCTGCTAGATACAAAGTGATGTCATTTATGGATGGATATTCAGGATATTATCACTTGAAGATTTCCAAAGTAGACAGAAATAAAATAGCATTTTGATGTCTAGGTTCTATAGGAACTTTCGAATGGATAGTCATGCCTTTCGGTTTAAAGAATGTCGGGGCGACATATCAAAGGACCATGAATTACATGTTTCATAATCTTATCGGCAAATCACTAGAAGTGTATATTGATGATATCGCAGTTAAAGCACAAACGCATCAGGGGCATTTAAAATCATTAGTCGAAGCCTTCCAACGAATGAGGCATTTTAATTTAAAAATGAACCCTTTGAAGTGTGCTTTCGATGTAGAAGTCAGAAATTTTCAGGGATTTCTAATCCATAATCGAGGCATTGAGGCCGATCGAAACAAAGCCAAAGTTGTTTTGGAAGCCAAACCCCTAGGAAATAAAAAAATTACAGCGTTTCTTAGGACAAGTCAATTTCCTAAGAAGATTCATAGCTAATTTTGCTGGGAAAACAGAAGCATTCTCACCCCTCTTACGTCTAAAAGACGAGGATGAATTTATTTGGGGAGGAAAGCAGGAAGATGCTTTTACAACCATCAAGAAATATTTGACTCAACCTCCAATATTAATTCCCCCTCGAAAGGGAAAGAAGTTGAGACTTTATATATCTGCAGCTGACTGCACAATTGGTTGTCTCCTAGTACAAGAAAATGAAAGAGGTTACGAACATTTCGTATTTTATCTAAGTAGATTATTGAAAGATGCTGAGAGAAGATACACTTAATCGAAAAATGGTGTCTTAGTTTTTATTTTGCATCATTTAAATTGAGACACTATTTTGCTACATATTTTATCGAAGTGGTGTCCCCAACCGATGTTATTAAATTTATGATTAATCAACCCCTGGTGAAAGGTCGTTTAAGTAAATAGAGCCTCTATTTGCTTCAGTTTGACTTAGTCTATGTACCTCAAAAAGCCGTGAAAGGGCATGTGTTGGCTAATTTCTTGACTGATCATCCTCTGATGAGAGAAATAAGTTAGGAAGGTTAGAAATCGAATTTATAAATATAGTTCCTTGGATTTTATACTTTGATGGATCGAGCACTTGAGACAGTGCCGGAATAGGAATATATATTATATCTCCATCTAAATTAATTACCAAAATGTGTGCAAAGATCGAAGGAGATTGTACAAATAATAGAGCAGAATACGAAGCTCTTATCCTGGGTTTAGAGGTATTACTTGATATAGGTGCTAAGGACATCGAAGTAAGGGAAGACTCCCAATTAATTATAAATCAGGTGAAAGGGATGTTCAAATGCGTAAGCCCATTATCAATAGCTTCATATGCTCGAGTGCATGAATTAATTAAACTTTTTGAATCGGTGAAAATCACTTATGTGCCAAGGGAAAAGAACCAAATATCCAATGATTTAGCTCAGTTAGCGTCAAGATATAAAATTGATTCTGATATGCTCGAATCGACTATTCAACTCGAACTTAGGATTTTGTTGCCTTTCGAATAAAGGGCTTTGCAGATAAACAAAATTGATATTTTGAAAGAAAAAGAGGACTTGCGCCTCGAAATAATTGATTATCTGAAAAATTCGGCTAAGGGAGGATTTTCGAATAGATTAAAATTAATGTCTCATCATTATTTTTATGATAGACAAGAGCTATATAGAAAAGACTCTCAAGGAGTTTTATTAAAATGTCTAGATTTAGAAGATGCCTTGGTTATAATGGCAGAGACACATGAAGGAATATGCTAGGCACATCAGGCCGGCCAAAAAATGAGATGGATAATACACAGATACAAATTTTATTGGCCTACAGTTCTATGAGACTGCATACGTTATGCTAAAGGCTGTAAACAGTGTCAGAAATTTGGAAAAATGTTGAGGCAACTTACAATCGAACTAAATTCTATTGTAAAGCCATGGCCATTTCGAGGATGGGCTATGGATATAATTGGTGAAATCAAACCAGATTTTGGTAGCAATAGATTATTTTACAAAATGGGTTGAAGCCAAACCTTTCGAGAGCATCAATTCAAAACAAGTGGCTGAATTCATTAAAGAAAACATTATTACCAGATTTGGGATCCCTGAGTCCATCACATTCGATCAGGCCAAAGTTTTTAACAGTACAAAGATGCTCGAATTCTTGAGTTAATTTAGGATAAAATTATTAAATTCCACACCATATTATGCCCAGGCAAACGGGCAGGCCGAGTCACCAAATAAATTGATTAAAGGGTGTATTTCGAAGATCATAAGCAATGACCTAGGATTTGGCACGAACTGCTAATTGATACGTTGTGATAACTTAGGTATATCCCCTTTTCAATTGGTGTACGGTCATGAAGCTATCATTCCGATGGAAATCAATATTAAATCTAGAAGAATTCTGGAACAAGCCCGACTTATAGCCAAAGAATATGTTGAAAGTATGAACATCGAGAAATGAGATCATGAAATGTTACAAGTAATGGCTTTGCAGCAAATTGAACTTCAGAAGAAGAAGGTTGAGAAAAGCTATAATAAAAAAGTAAAAATAAGGTCTTTCAAAAATTGAGACTTAGTCTGGAAAATGATCTTGCCAGAAGGTTCAAAAGATCATTTTTATGGAAAATGGTCGCCTAAGTAGGAAGGACCATTTCGGATTTCAAATAAGTTATCAGGAAATTCGTCTAAACTATGATATTTGGATGGAGTCGAATATGGAAGAGCGTTGAATGACAAATACTTAAATAAATATACACCAAGTATATAGCAAGAAAATGAGGCAACAATATTCAAAAGATTGCCCGAAACCGGTAAAAAAAATTTACATCAAAACTAATATTGTAAAAGAAAAATACATCGGTAGAGAATATCCTAGAACTGGATAAAATGTAAAGAGTTAACTAGTACTTCAAGGGCAGAATCGAAGGCGTCCCTTTTGAGCAAGGCTGGCCTGACCACTTCTTCGAGCTCATGTGTTAATTGAGCAATCTAGTCATTAAGGGCTACGATATCTCCTTCGACTTAATCAACCAAATTGGTAAGTCGATCCCTTTCTGCTTAAAGGTTAGCAATTTGAGCATCTAGAGCAGCAATTTGAACCAAGTAATCTGCCCAAGTACTCTCCAATACTGGAGCCCGATTTTGAAGCTGGATTATCTGCTGAGAATGCTTGAGGGACATCTCCTCTTCTAAAGGATTAATTCCCTGGTCAATAAAACTACGGAGGTTAGCGAGGCAGGCTTCAAATACCTGGCAGGTTGCTCGAAACATAGGAAGCCATGGCTCAGCCACTCTCGAATATGCTTTGTCAAGAAAGAAGCGAAGCCTCCTCAGCAAAGTATGATCATTAGGGTAACGCCTAATGTCATGGAGTGCCTCTGTTAAATCAATCCTGGAAAATATAGGAGGCGCATCATCTCCTAAAAGAATTAAAATAATGGCATAAGTAAATAGTCAAAATTTATGCATAAAATTACAAGGAAAAAATGAAATGCTTACCTTCGAATGGGGAAAGAGTTGCGGGAACCACCAAACTCGAAGGAGATGGATCCAAAGCTGGCTCAACCGGAAAAGCCTAAGTTTGATCATGCTCGATTTCTTCAACCTGGGCTAATGGAGCAGTAATTCGAGAAGGGCCAGGTGGAGTCTGAAAATGAACACCACCTAATGGGTTCACTACAAGGCCACTCAGGATGGAAGGATCTACAAAAATCGTAGATGTCCCTGTTAGCGAAGCAAAAGATAGCCATATCGAAGACAGCAGGTTAGGGATAGCCAAATTCTCCGGGGATAGTAGCCCTGCAAAAAAAGTTTATAATGTTTCTATAAAAGAACCTTAAAAGTTTCGAATTGTAATAACTAATAAGTATACTAAAAACATAAATACATTACCTGGAGGTGAAACCACTGGAGGGTTAATGGCAACAATTGCCAGGGCATGATCATGATCTTCCTCTCGAATCGAGTCCACTGGGACTGGGGAAATGGGTGCGACATCAGTAGAAATAACTACAATGATTTTTGAAGGATACTCATATTATAAAATGATAAAAATGATGAAATGATAATACGTACCCTCGAAAGAATAATTAAAAGATAAGCTATCGAGAAGGAAAGGTAACTAAGCTCCAAATGATCTCTGCAAACGTAGAAGTTTACTCTTCTTTCAAATAAGAGGATGGGAATCCTCATCGTTCTATTCATCTTCAACAGGCACTTGAGGGACTTCCACTGTCCTCTCTTCAACTGCGGTTTGGGGGCTTGGGGCAGAAGGGTCTCGAATGGTAAGGGTCGCACGTTTTTGAGTAATAGAGGCCGAAACATTAGAAGGTGCGGCTCTTGACCTTGTCACCATGGACCAACTTGTAGAAGATCTAACTCTAGCAGGAAGTTCAGTTCTAACAGTGGCTTCCCATTCTCGAAGGGCTAGGAATTACCCCTCACGTGCTTGAATAAAATGATCATCTTTTTCAAATCTCCAGCCAGATGTTAGTACACAAGGAATGAGATAAGCATCATCCTACTAAAATAGATGGATAAAATTAATAGACAAGGTAGCGAAGGAATTAAAGAAAGAAAAGAAAAGATGCTTATCTGAATACCTCGACATAAAGTAGCGTCGAGAGCTCGGCTATACTTGCAGAACCTGCAAAAGCTCTTGTAGCGTCAGTGACCAACTTCCAAATGGTGCGTCTTGAATAATTTCGCTGCAAGGCGTGATTGTAGAAGTCCGTGAAACATTGCTCCATTCGAAAGACCCTACAAAAAGCTGGGACAGGGATAAGGAGAACTTCACAAGAAGACATCCCTTGAATGATCGTCTCTGCTCGATCCCTTTTTGTCTTCGGGATAAAATACTTCCTCTTTGACCACGGGCGATTCATAGTTCCCAAAAATGGTAAAGCAAAACTCTGATTTATGCCAAATTGCCTCGAACATAACTACAAGAAAAACGCTAGCATATATGATCAAATGAAGAAAAACATACATTCGAAAAATATTATGTATTCGAGAAATATTATATGCTCAAAGAAAAGGTTATAAAAATTACATGAGGATTATAAACCTCAACGCCAGGTGCGTTGTCCGCGAACAAAAGGTCTCGAGAAAATAAAACGAAATGCCAGTAAGGTTGATCTTCATCAGAACTTCGTAAAGAATCAACTGCTTTTAACCAATCTGGTAGAGCAGTATGGGACCAATGGGTAGGCTCCTGGTCATACCTTGTCTCAAAAAAAGGGGCACCATGTCGAGACATAGAGTGGGTCATACATAGTACTCAAGGCCAAAAGGTATGATGCCTTTTCGAGAGGGATTAGCAGGTTTACAGCAACTTCTCCATAGCAAACCCAACTCGAGATGGGTTTGAAAACATTTGAAGTTCGAGATACTTCTTCAAGGGACATAAGAGTCCTGATGTTTAACAATTCAGGGTAATATAGAAAAACCCAACAAGACAACAGCCATAATGGACCTGATAATCTTTTAACATTTAAGGGGTCCCGGTGGAGGTGGAACATCATTCGATAAAATTAAGCTAGCACAAGAGGGCCAATTCGACAGGCCCCAGGGATGCAGCAATATTAGCAAATAGGGGAAGAAAGGTTTTGTTCACGGCACAATCAAAATTCATGAACAACCGCGAAAAAACAAAATTGAGGAACAATACCGCCTCGAAAGCTGAAACAGGATCCTCATTCTGGACCAAATGATTGACCAGTGTGGAATAAGAAATGTTGGCTCCACCACTCTTGCCGTGATGTTTCAACCATTCTACTGTAGACACCAGAAGTGTACGAGCTTCACTTGTTGCTTCACCAGAAGGAAGAACAGTGCCACAAGGAGATAGCCCAGTAATTAGAGCCACATCTTCGAGAGTTATTGTCTGAAGTCCTTGAGGCAAAACAAAACAGTTGTATGAAGGATGCCACGAGAATACCAAAGCGTCAATCATCACTTGCTCAAAGGGAAGTGTCTGATAGTAGGCTATTCGAACAAGCCCCATGATTCGATTAGCCTCCCATTTAGAATGAATTTTTTGAAGACGATCGAACCATGGGAAAGCATCAGCATTGCTTATCCAACCATTTATGGGTTTGCTCATGTTGGTCCAAGTAAATATGTTGACCACCCTATTCATACAAAGAGGGGAATTATCACCTTCCAAGGCAGGCCAAGTCCCAAAAAGATTAGGAGTATCGGAGGCGGCTCCTTCAAACGCCATCGATTAGAATCACGGGCCAAGAGCCAGATGATTAAGCAATTGACCTCGACTATCAGAGGCCCACCAGGGAACTACATGTGTTACTTCGAGGGACACGACATTGACATCACTATAATGGGCTTGGGAAGCCCTAATTATGTCGTACAGCTCTTTGGCTTCGTCGCAATCCAAGATGGCCACTCGAGGAACTAAAAACATGAGGTCATGGGCGGCGGTATGCTGAAGGATGGCCATTGATTAGAGCTTCGTGAGGAGAGGCTAGGCAACGCTCGAATGGACTGTGGATAGTTAGAAAAAGAACAGAGCATCTCTCTGAATTTGGTCTATTTGAGAAAGACGGAGAGTGAGGGAGGATGTTTAGAAATGGTGAACCTGAGAACCAATTGATAAAATATTTATAAGGGATTTAATATCCGATCACGAAGAGATACACTAATTACTGAGAAGGTAGTAAGATGACGATACAAGTCCTAGGGGAAGATTAAAAAAGGCACGTCTTTCCATAACCGCTAAAAAATATGAAAGGTCTTGTTATAAAAGGACGCATTCTTTAAAAAACCCGCGAACTCGAAGCGTTCACATTTATTAGAGAACAGACGTATCTTTTAATACACATGAACTCGAAACGTTCATGTATATTAGGGGGGCATTTTTTTACACTTAAAAATTAAAAGGGCTTTTCGAATTAAAAAGCCCGAGCGGCCCAGTATTAGTAAGCACAAAATAATAGGTTTAAAAAATAAAAGAAGTGAACCCATTAAAACTCACGCTTTATGAAACAAGGATTCGGGCCCAAAGAAGTTAATTGGAAGACCTGAAAACAAGCCCAAAGAATGAGAAGTCCGCCCAAGAGGGAGACGCGCCAAAATAAAGGATTTTGAAAGGGCAGTTGTGAGCAGTTCCCGAAGATAAGGAACGTGGGTTCATGAAGGAGGAATATATACAAACCAAGGAGAGAAGAAAAAAAAAGACAATCAGAATCACAACTCAACATTTTTATTTTCTTAGAACTAGCTCTAGCCTTAGGAGTAGTTTGTAGCGTAATTTAGGAGTAATTTAGCGTAGCAAGGAGTTGGCAGATTTTCTCTTCTGAAAGTTTGTATTGGTAAACATCCGATCGAAAGATTCTCATGGAGGTATACAATTATCTTTTTTCATATTTAAGTATTTGTTCGATAGTTTTTACCTTGACTTGAATTTTTCTTTCATCATATTATTGCATTCGAAAATATTAATTAGCATAGTATCGAACGCAGGGGTTGAAAGATAATCTCAAGTTATAGATTATCACGGAGTCGGAACGAATAATCGGATCCACTTCATTCGTATTTGTTTTATCACGAAACAGGTTAGGCGACAAAACTGGTATTACTATTACTAAACAGAAGATGGGAATATATGACCAACATTTTAACCTTGGTAACATACAATTTAGAAAAGCTAAAGCCCATGGTACTAGATTAGAGCTACTCAGGAAAGGCCATCTTTCCCATTTGGATAGATATGGGTTAATTAAAGATACAGACTAAATATAACGAATTGGTTTACTCAACTATTTGTTTATCCAGTTATCTTACGTTTGAATCACAACCTCGCAGGCCACAATTCCATGTGAGAAGGCTCTTGAATGTTACATGATAGAGCATGTAGTATAAAAGATATTTACATTCTCAAGTTATTGATACCATTACTAAAATTCTAATCCAGATCAAGAATTTAAGTATTTAGCTCGTAAGAATTACGAAATTAGTGATATATTTGTCTAGGTCCATCAAGAAAGGTGTAAAAGAATAGCATGCGAGTGACCATGTCCATTGTCTAGAAGACCGAAAAGGGGGAGAACTAACATTATTACATATATCATCCCTCTGAAACCAA
This sequence comes from Buddleja alternifolia, assembly GCA_019426215.1. Lineage (NCBI taxonomy): Eukaryota > Viridiplantae > Streptophyta > Magnoliopsida > Lamiales > Scrophulariaceae > Buddleja > Buddleja alternifolia. The sequence continues at coordinate 22,752,727 of CM033399.1, read as the reverse complement.
ATATAAGGAATGAGGAAAAGATGCAGTACCTCAAATAGCAAATCAATAACACGTCTAATTTGAGCCCCAACAGGAGCTTTCCTTATGCTATTTATATGTTGAAGTCGTTCTGTATCGTTTGAGAATTTAACAGGAGGTGTCGGTGACTTAGCATTGGCAAAATTTGAGGTGGTTTAGGGTGCAAGTTTTGAAGAAGCTGCTTTAGATGATCCTGCTTTAGTTGCAATGCTGGTAAGCGTGGATTGGCATTTCTCTTGTTGTTTCTTAAATTTTGACGAACATTCTTGAAGTGATGCCATCTAAATACAACGAGTACTCATTCCATAACGGGTAAATTGGGAGAGGCGGAAAACATATCACAGAGGTGGGTATGCTATGAATCCAAACATTGGCATTACTATTTAACTCAACCCCGCAACAAATGAAATGGTTGTACTTGTATGTAGGTACTAAAGGGATACATGTGAAGGAAGTAACATATCATCCAAAACGTATAGATATTTAGGGCTCAGTCATTTGACAGTTCTAAATTTCAAGATGAAAATAAAAGAAAATACAATTGAATACCAAGAATCAACCTCCACTGTTTGCTTAACCATGCTAAAATATTACAACAAATTATCACAAAATACTTTCATCTTGTTATAATGTAAATCTCCTCAAGAATATTATTGATAATGATCAAGTATTTATAGATTACAAGAGATTAATAAAGAAGGAAATGACTAATAACATACCTAAACTAATAGAACTCCTAATACAAGGAAATAACCTAATACTAGTAGATATTGTTTAACAGTCTCGAGCAATCGAAACGGCAGGTTCACGAACGTTGAGACTGGAACAAAATTCAAAAAACAACGATGAGGGCAATCCCTTGGTGAAAATATCAACAAATTGACGAGACGACGGAACATGCAGCACACGAACATCACTAAAGGCAACCTTTTCTCGTACGAAATGTAAATCTAGTTCTACATGTTTGATTCTTTGATGTTGTACTGGGTTAGAACAGAGATAGACAGAGCTTATGTTGTCACAAAATACAAGAGTAGCAGAACGAAGAGGACAGTCAAGCTCAAGAAGAAGATTTTGAATCCAAAAGGCTTCAGCAACCGCATTAGCAATACCACGGTGTTCAGCTTCAACACTTGAATGAGAAACAACATGTTGACGTTTAGAGGACCGGGAAAGAAGATTATCACCTAAAAAGACACAATATACAGAAGTGGAATGATGTATATCGGGACAACCAGCCCAATTAGCATCAGAATAGGCAATGAGCTGAGAAGAAGAAGAGGGGCGAATAGAAGGGCCTTGAGACACCGTGCCTTGAACGTACCAAAGAACACATTTAAGAGTAGTCATGTGATGATCACGAGGGTCATGCATAAAAAGACAAAGCTGTTGAACTGCAAAAGAGAGATCACGACGACTGAAAGTGAGATATTGGAGAGCACCCGTGAGACTACAATAGAGAGTCGGATCAAAAATAAGGAGAAGAAGATGAAGAAAGCTTGGCTTGAGCATCAGCCGGTGTGGAGACGGGTTTGAAGATAGTCATATTAGCACGATCAAGGATTTCCTTAGAAATTTTTTCTTTAGAGAGAAAAAGACCAGAAGGCGACGAGAAACGGAGATACCGAGAAAATAGTGAAGAGGACCTAAATCGGTCATAGCAAACTCAGAGGAGAGAAGAGAAGTAAGCTTAGTTAAGTGGGAAGAAGATGAGGCGTGAGAACTATATTATCAACATAAAGAAGAAGAAAAGCAAGAAAGGTACCCTGACAAAAAAAAAAAAAAAACATCTGATTTACTACTGACAAATCCGAGTGAAGATAAGTAAGAAGCAAAACACTGATGCCAAGCCCTAGGAGCTTGTTTGAGGCCATAAAGAGCCTTTTTAAGAAGACATACATGATCAAGATAAAAGAGTTAGTGTAGCCCGGGTTTTTTTTCATGTAGACTGTTTCAGAAAGATGACTGTGGAGAAAAGCATTTTTGACGTCAAATTGATGTAAAGGCTAAGAGAGTGAGACGACAATGCTAAGAACAGTACGAATAGTGGCGGGTTTGACAACCGGACTAAAAGTTTCTTCATAATCGATTCCGAGTTGTTGAGTAAAGCCTTGAGCTACGAGACGAGCTTTGTAGGGCTCAAGAGTTCCATCGGAGCGATACATATGACGAAAGATCCATTTCGAGCCAACAAGATTGACATCGGGCGGACACGGAACTAGATCCCAAGTACCATTAGAATAAAGTGCAGAAAGCTCGTCGTCCATTGCAAATTTCCAATTAGAATCCCGTAGAGCTTGAGTGTAGGTGCGAGGAAGAGAAGAAATGAATGAGTCGACTGAGAGATTAAAAATTGAACGAGGTTTAGTGATGCCGGATTTTGATTGGGTAACCATGGAGTGAGTAAGATTGCAAACCAGAGGAGACGAGTTGAGGACCTGATTGGCGGGAAACACGGCAGATGACGTGGCTGAGTCGGATAGGGCAGCAGCTGACGTGGCAGGTGGAACAGAGGATGAGGTAGCGGGAGAGGGAACCGTGGTGGAGGAAAGAGGAGGAAAACTGAGAGGTGGACCGAGAGGTCGACGAAGAGGAGAGGAAGTAGAAGTGAGGTGAGGAAGGAAAGGATGGTCGTCGTCATCGATTGAGAGAAAATCATAAGAAGGAAAAGTGTTGGTGAGAGAGGCAGAGGAGCAGGGAAAGATAGATTCATCAAACAGACATGAAAAGAGATAATGATTTTATTAGTGTGAAGATCAAGATAACAAAAACCTTTATGATTGGATAGATAGCCGAGAAAAACACAAGCAGAAGAACGGGGCACGAGTTTGTGGAGAGAGGTGGCTGAGAGATTAGAATAGCAAAGGCAACCGAAAACGCGAAGGTGGTCATAGGTGGGAAAGAAACCATAGAGAATTTCAAAAAGAGTTTTGTAAGAAAGAGTGGTGGTATGAAGAATATTGATAAAGTGAGTAGCCATATGTAAAGCATCAATCCAGAAGGGGGGGGGGGAGATAGGCTTGAAAGAGAAGGGTTCGAATAACGTTATTGACAGTTTGAATAGTGCGTTCGACTTTGCCATTTTGTTAAAAAGTATGAGGAGAGGAAAAACAAAAATTAATTCCATTATTTTGAAAAAAGCTATGAAATAATTTATTGTCAAATTCACAACCATAATCACATTGAAAAGATTTAATTGAATTTGAAATTGGGTATAAACATAAGTGTAAAAATTAACAGAAGCTTTATAAGCATCAGATTTATTAATTAACGGAAAAATTCATAAAAAATGAGAAAAGTCATCCAAAAATAAAATGTAGTACTTAAAACTGTTAATACTAGAGCTAGAGATAGGAGAAGTCCAAAGGTCCAAATGAATAACATCAAATAAACTAGTACTAAGGGAAAAAGAACTAGAGAAAGGTAAACGTTTTTACTTTCCTAGTTGACAAGCATGACAAAGAGACTTAGAAAAATCCTTATTACATGGAATAAATTTTCTACTACTAAGAAACGGAAAAATGGATAAGCCGGGGTGACCGCGACGATGATGCCAGATTCTAGAAGAGGAGATGACTGGATCATTGGAGGAGACGAGAGCTGTGGAAGAATCTAAGAAAGGATAAAGGTCACCGTCGCTATTACTCCGGAGAAAAATGGCACCGTTCCTAAGATCCTTTACAGAGAAACCATAGGGGTCAAATTCAATAGAACACAAATTATCACGCGTAAATTGACGAATAGAAATAAGATTTTTAACTAAAGATGAGGAGACGAGAACATTATAGAGGTGAAGAGAGTGAGAGTTAGACGAAAGATTAGAATGACCACGAGAAGAAATGGGAAGTACATCACCATTACCAACAGTAATAGAAGAAGTATTATAATTCAGTACAATATTAAAAAGTTTACCTCGATGAGGTGTCATGTGGGAGCTTGCTTCGATGTCCAAATACCATTGATCATCAGGTTGAGAAAGTGACATAGTCTGAAATATGAAAGATAAATCAGTGGGCTGATTTCCATGTATGTGGGCTGCTGAATTTCCGTGTGTGTGGACTGCTGAATGTCTGGAGAAGTGGTCCAAGTGAGGGGAGGCCAAAGTAAACCGGACGCTGGGTTGGGCGTGGCAGTGGGCTGGTTGGTGAAGTAAGAGAGCTGTTGCGGATTGGTGGGTCGAGGAGAAAAGGCCCAGTGCTGGTGATGAAGTGGACCAACAGATGGGTTCAGCTGGGAATTGAAGGCTTAGTTCGCCTGCTGGTTTGAGTAGTTGGGCGGTCCACTTAAAAAAGGTGAGTTGGGCTGGGTGGATGGACTGAATGCATGCAGGCTAGGATGGGCTGCGTGAATTGGGCGCAGGACGAGAATCCTAGTGCCGAAAACTAAGAGTAATTTGAGCCCAATTGCTGTCCGTTATTGTACTCACGACCACGACCTCGGCCTCTGCCATTACCTCTACCACGATTTTGAAAATTATTTCGAAACTTGTTGCGATTTGCATTCGGATTAGGGGTTTGAGAAAAGAGAGTTGTGGCAGAATTAGGATTATGGTAGTGTGTTTCACGTGATTCATGTAGTAAAAGAAGGTTTTGAATTTAAGAGAAGGAGAGTAGGGGTGATTTGGTGGTAATAACAGTGATAAGAGGAAGATATGACTCGGGAAGACCATGCAAAAGTTGTAGCGCAAGATCTTGGTCATTCACAGGACTATCAAGATCAGAGAGACTATCGGCTAAGAATTTCATCTCTTGACAATATTGAGTAATTGTAAGAGCACCTTTTTGAAAATTATGAAAACGAGCATTGATTTGAAGAGAACGAGAGGGTTTGTTGTTACGAAAATTTTCCTCAATAGCAAACCAAATATCATGAGAAGTGGCATATTCTAAATCAAGATTTTTGAGAAGTTTGAGATCCAATGTGGAATAAAGCCATCTTTTAATTGTGGAATCTATTGAAAACCAAGTTTCATTTTGTTCATTCAGAGGTTTAGATTAACCAGTAATATGATGAGAAACAGAGTAACTGCCGCATAAATCCATAAACATACCGCGCCATAATTTATAATTAGAATCGACATCTGATAGTTTAAAACCGAAAGAGGTTTAGACATTGCCGGCAGCAAGAGAGGGGTGAAGGGTGGCGGTTTTAGTGGGGTTAGGGTTGGTGGTGGTGGAATCTTCTTCATGATCAGACATGATTGAATGCAAAATCGAAACACGAAATGAGAATAATAATCAAAAAAAGTAAGTAAAGGTAACAAGAGAGAACGTATTCTAGAAAGAGGGAAGATGGAGAAAACGAATCAGCAACTGAAAGGCACTAAAAACGCGTGATGTGGTGCGTAATCGGTGTTGTAGGAGGCTAATTTAATGAGAAACGTTGCGTTGAGGAGAGCAACGACTAAGAGGGAAGGGAGGAAAAGTCGGGGCGGCGGCAGAGAGAGGGGAGGGTGGCGGAAATATTGATGCCTAGGATACTAGGGGCTTGTATGGTATTGTTTTCATTTCCAATTCTCATTTTCAAGTAGAAAAATCTAGAAAAGTGAGTTTCAATTTTTTTTATTGGTTTTTGTGTTAAAAATGAAAATATGTTTGGATGAATGTGAATTTGTGGTGATTTTTCTACGAAAAGACGTGATGAGAATGAAAATATGTTTGGATGAATGTTCTATTCAGATATAAGTAAAATAAAAAATTATATATTGATTTGACATAAAGTAAACTTGATTTTTAGTTAGTGACATAATTAATTATATTGATGATATATATATATATATATATACTTTCTACTATGTATAGTAATTAATAATGTAGTTAGTTATATTAAGAAATGTAAAAGTATTTATAATTATTTAGTAATAATTGTAATAACGATTATGTTAATTAAACTAGTTAGTAAAATTAGAGATTTCCTTTTATTGGAAAAGAAGAGGAAAATTCCTAATTAGTAAAATATGGGACGTTTTTTAATTGTTCTATTATACGTATGAGTACTATTCAAATTTTTACAAAAATATACATTCAAAAAATCGACATAAAGAGCGAAAATTAAAATAACATGTAGCTTGATATTTACGTGTAATTTCAAAAATACTTATTGAGCAATCACATCTAGAACATGGCAAAATCAACATTTATGTCAACATACTGATTTTCTATAGCATTAAAAAATTGGGAAAGAAACAAGTGCACTTTTTTTTCTGAACAGTAACTAAGTGCACCTTTTATCCTTCAAAGTCTAGGACTTGAACATTGGGTTAAAACTCAAATAAAACTTTGTGCCACAACATTTTTAATTCCATTTCAAAAGAATTCATTGTTTTAGGTTTAATTGGCGTAAAATTATATCTGTAAGTGTCTTAAATGGATATGGATGTTGTGATTGGCTGCAACAGTGATAGATGGTGGTGCTTGTTAAATTTTCAGATAGTGAGAGAATTGCAGAGTAAGCTTGATCTGTAACATAAAAAAGGGTATTGCTTTTTGGAAGATTTGGTTTGAGAAATGGGAACTCCTTATTTCACGCAAAGAAGGACATTGCTGTAATGATTTGCTTTCATTTTTTGTATTGAAGTCTCAAAATTTGAGAATTAAGAATCAAAACTTGGGAAAAATAATTTGACACAAACATATTTTGGGCTTTCAAAATTTTTGAGAATTGAGATATGGATTTGAAAACAAAACCATACAAGCCCTAGGTGTTTGGCTAATACCATGTTATAATATAAATCTTCTTAAGAATATTATTGGTAATGATCAAGTATTTATAGATTACAAGAGAGTAATAAAGAAGGAAATAACTAATAACATACCTAAACTAATAGAATTCATAATAGAAGGAAATAATCTAATACTAGTAGATATCGTTTAACACATATCACACACGGAACTTAAATTGAATTTAATTGTTAAAATCCCATACATAATTCCCATTTATTTCAAACAGACGGAAATTTAAGCTCAATTCGCACCCAATTTTACATTGTAAATATGTTTCTCCTCCAATTGAAGGTAAAATATTCAGAGCGAGTTGGATCAATGTTTGGTTCATTCATCTTAGTATTTTACAGAGAGAGAAATTTCGCAAACTCTAATATCGTCTGTTTTTATCCCGTCAGACTCATCTCTATCTCGTTAAATTTGAAGTTGGGATACACAGCTTGAGGGAGGGTGCTTCAACCTAACCTGCCGATGATGTCGGTGACTTCAGTAGTGAAAAAGGTGATTGCTCCAAGCCATCGTCGACAGCAAAGAAGAAAAAAAAAATGATTACGTTTTGGGAGAGAGAGGGAGGGGGAGGCGGCTTTTCCATCCCGAGTTTTTAATCGTGGTTCATGTAATCAAAATTCAAGAAAAATGATGAATATTAGATAGAGCAATATATTTTCTATCATAAAAAATAATATTTTCTCTTAAATCTAAATGAGCACCTCTAAGGTAAAAAGAAAAAAAGAAATAATACTTTCTCTAAAATCTAAATGAGCACCAATAAGAAATAATATTTTCTCCAAAATCTAAATGAGCACCTCTAAGGTAAAAAAAGAAAAAAAGGAAAAAAACGATATTAATTGATCAATATAAAATGAAAATTATTTTCTCCTATATGAGAATTCATGATCCGCCCTTGATATTATTCTAGTTGTTCATTTTATATTTTTAGAACTTCCCTTATTTCTAACTTGTATAATTACTAAGTTTAGAGGTCAAGTCTCGAGCTTTTATTTGATTATTATGAGGTTCAATTTCAATATTAACCATGTAGTTTGCCCTTTTATATGAGCGCTTTATATGGGTTGGTTGTGACTAGTCCATAACAATTGATCTAGAGAGAACTAATGTTTATTTCGTGGTGTGTTACGACAGTTGCAATGATCAAGTTGAACTATATGTCCCAATAAAATTTGACAGAAAATAACATTTATGTTTCTTTTATTGTAATAGCCAATAAAAGCAAGGATTAAAATTTCGTTTCGATGATAAGTTTCGAGTTCTTAAATATAAGAAACGTTTCGGAAACATCATGGAAAACTTGAAAAATGTTAGAAACAAGGTAAAAACGGTGAAAAAAGAAGTAAAGAAGGGTTGCTTCCTTTTTTTACTAAAAAAAATAATAGTTGTGTAAAATATTTATACATCTACATTAATAATCGATCAAATTACACTAATAAATAATGTGATAACGTTTGATTCAAGTTTAACATTCACATAACATATAACCAATATTATTTTAGTAACTTAAATTATGAAATAAAAAATTCTAAAAGTGTTGTCGTGAAAAAAATAAAAAGTGGCAATGTTTGATTGAAATTTAACATTCACAGAACATATAATTGATAAAATTTTAGTAACTTAAATTGTGAATAAAAAATTCTAAAAGTGTTGTCGTGAAAAAAATAAACAGTTAATATGACTGATACCATGGTTTCAAACTCATCTACTAATTATATGAAAAAATTACTTTAATCGATAATACAGTAATATTCATCTTGAATCGCATGATAAAAAGTCGTTTTTTGGTGAAATAAATATTCGTTTGATTGTTAAATTTATTACTCTTCATTTATTCTTCTTCTTCTTTTTTAATGTCTTTCCCTACATTGAGAGATTTGAGAGCTCCATTGTCTTTGTGATAGAGCAAATCTTTTTTAACAGAAATTACCAAATTCTCAATGTTTCCATGGAAACAAACATGGAAACCATGGAAATATTGAGAGTTTCCATGGAAACGTTAAGAGTTTCCTAGGAAACATTGGAAACATTAAGAGTTTCCTAGGAAACAATGTAATTTCGAAACTACATGGTAATTTCTTTTCCGTAAGTTGAAAAACAGAAACTTTTCGGACGTTTCGGTGGAAAAGAAAAGAAACTTTGAACCATGAATAAAAGAACGATTTGTGACATTTCATCAAATGAAATGTTATGCCATGATAGCTCATGAGCATATTACAAGTTTATAGATTTTTACCCCTTTACTAAATACTAATTTCTTATCCACCCACCATTACTTCGTCGTAATAAAAGAAATTCTCCATCTGAATTACGATTCAGCAAAAAGATCTTTTGATCTTGGACTTAGAATTTTAATACCTACCACAAAAACAGATAGACTGTATAACTTATTCTTCATGCAGTTCATATACAGTATTCAAATATGTGAATAAAATCAGCACAAAATGACTAAAGGATGCTTAGTAGAATGAACTTCAATACGAAGACTCTTTCCATCCACCGCAGCTTTCTTCTTCTTGTCCAGCAAACCCATCCTCTTCATTGCCGCTCTGTAATCATTATAAAATCATCTCAAAAAGCTTAATTAGTACAAGATAACCCAAGGTCGTGTTTGGAGGATTTCAGAGTTACATGTTTGAAATTCAAATCTGTTAACTTCAAAATTCTTCAATCCAAACACAACACCGGCAAACAAATGTGGAATATATACTTGCCTCGGGAGTGAAGTTTAGGCCGAGTTTGATCTCACCGCAATATTCATCATCTTTAACGACATTGTATACCGTGGGCGGGATGCTTCCTTCAGCAAACAGTGGCTCAAGTGGAATTCTGCAAGTGTTGTTGCTGAATCAGCCTAACCACATTTTGTTACAAGTTTTACACTTCCTCTGTTTCTAGTTCTTTTATGGGCTATAAACTTGCAAGATATACAAGGGAAGAAGAATCGATATAACCCCATATTTGAATTTGGATCTTGTCCAGAAAAACATTAAGAATAATATATATTTTTAAATTAAAATCATTCATATACAGTGTATACTATTTCATATGAATGAACCGAAACTTGAAGACCCCCCCCCCCCCCCACCCCAAAAAAAGGAAAAACAGTTCTAAATTCACCATTTTGAATTGTGTATACGCTGTCATGATTCAAGATTAGCACTAAACAATAACATAAACATAACAAAACAAAAAAAAGGAGAAGATTTTACTTAGCCTCTCCAACAAAATCATCTCCAGAAGGGCCATCACTGTCCATTATTTTGATCAACAATTCTGGAACATCATCAGAAACACCAAAAACAAAAGTCTCGTTCCACTCCGGATCCGATCCCTTTCCTGCACATACCAAGAATATATATATATATACACATTTTAGGCAACAGAAGATCCGAATTCTATAATTAATAAGAATATATGTACATATATATAAATATATATACGTTCAACCTGATGCAACGCTGCTTTTCTTCTCCTGAGTACGACAAGTGATTGTCACATACGGATCCATATTACCTAATAATCATAATCACAAATTAATCATCAAAAACAAATATACAAGATTAATAATCAATAATAATTCTGAGCTTGTGATGAACAGATCTGCTTATACATGACTAATGGCCCTAACAGTAGATTGATCAAGGCACTGAAGCATTTTATGGAGCCAAAACAATTAAGTTATGTATATATCTTCAAATTGTTTCTACGCCACGACTATATATAAAGTTTTTCGTTTTCTTAGAAACGATCACGATCAATCACATATCACACAATAAATAAAAGTAAAACAACATTTGATCATAGGAGAAAACTTACATAGGAAATCGGTATTTTCGAGGCTTTTAGCTCCGACAAGAAGGACTTCAAGAGTTCCTCTAACCATTTTTCTTTGGTTTTTTTGAAGAAAATAAAAGCAGATCTTTATATAGAGAGAAAGATATGATTGCTGAATCAATGTACAAGTTGAAATTGACGAGACAATGAGATGGAGGTGATTATATATAGGGAAAATTACCAACAGAGCCCCTAACTTATTGTGGAATTACCAAAACCTTCCCTAACTTATTGAAAATTACCAACACCTCCCCTCATGGCGTCTATTTGTAAGTTTTACAGGCTTAAAATTGTAAGATTCCAACCATACTAGGGTGTAATTGTAAGAAATTTTTAATATGAGGGGGTGTGTTGATAGTTTCAAATAAGTGAGAAGATAATTTTGGTAATTACACAATAAATTAGGGGGGTCTGTATGTAATTTCCCCCATATATATATATACATACTCCACTTTATAGGCGCCAACTGTAAACCGGTCTGCACTAAATTGGACCCGCTTGCAAGCTGGACTGCTATGAACCAGATATATTTCACTTACCTTATGTCACGGTGCCTGAGGCTGATTGAATGCACGGATATTCTTAAAATTGAATTCATGCAGTATTGTATTTGTATCAAATACGATATTCTGTGGATACCATCCGAATATGTATCGGATATCCTTTTTTAAGTATCCAAAAATTAAATAAAAAAAAAATTTGGATACCGTATCCGATACTTCTGAATGTCGGATCTCATACAAAATTTGAAATATCTGACACGCCTTGAATATCAAATATAGTATTCTTGAATATTACATAATACTTTATAGGTTAAATAGGAAAATAATAATGATTTTGACAGTATTAAAAGATTAAACAAACAATAAGAAAATTTACAGAAGCAAATAACCATTTTAATTTCACTTCTTAATTTTTTTTTTCTTCTCTTACTCCACATAAATTCTATCATTTATACTTTATTACGAAAGATTTTGCACAAGAAAGTAAATATTGGTATCAATAAAATGACATTCTTACATCGCGCAAATGATAAAATATTATGGTTACCTCGAAATTTTTTAAACCTATAAACAATGAACCTGTGTCAGTATTGCACTTTTAGTTATGTTAATGAACATGCTGACTCAAATTTACTTTTAAATAATATATTATATACATATATATATATATATAAATTCGTATCCCCGACGTATCGTATCCTATAATTTTGAATTTTACCATATTTCGTATTCGTATCGTATCGTACCCGTATCCTCGCATCCGTATCCGTGCACCATAGATTATGCAACTTTTTTATTTATCATAGTTATTGGATGTGTTTAGATCCACTTCTTAATTTAAAATTCATTTGTAGAATGCACTTTTTAAAATGGGCATTTTAAAAATGGAAAGTGTTTGGCAAAATTACACTTAAAGTAACTTCTTATAGAAGTGTTGAAAAAAAAGTCAAAAAGCCACTAATTTGCACTTTTTCAAAATGGACTTTTGAAAAAGTGACTTATTCCAAAAGTTCATTTAAATTTTGTTACCCCAACACACTCTCTCAAGGGGTCTATTTGTAAGACTTATAGAGGTAAATTTGTAAAAATTATTAAGCACACAGGGGTGTGTTGGTAATTTTCAATAAATGAAGGAAAATTTTGATAATTACATAATAAGTGAGGGGTCTGTATGTAATTTTTCCCAACACACACAAAGTTCCCTCTTAATGCTTCCATTGTTTTCCCTAATTAGTATTATTTGCACTGCAAAATCAGTTGCCCAAGAATTGACTTGAATATTACTGAAATGGGTACATAAAATCCTCCCCCCCCCCCCCCCCCCCCCCCCCCCCCCCCCCCACCCCAATTTGTCCTAATTTCCCTCTATTTTAACACTCAAAATGGTGAACAATGAAAATTTTCACTTATAGGGCTTCGTCCATTTCACATTGGAATTTCAGTAGCACTTTTGATTCCATAAAACTTAATAAGTTGCACTTTTGGTCTCAACCGTCAAAATATGGATAAATGTACGCAAGTGTCACATACACCGTTATTTAAAAAAATCAAAAACAAATTCATAATACTAATAAAATACAAATATATGAAAGATATTTATTAAAAATAGAAAAAGAAAATAAATTGTTATCCTGCAACCAAACCCCCATCGCGACCCCTTCCCCCTAACAATACCACCACAAACCTGTCCGTGAAAGTACCGGTGCTGGCATTTCGGAAGAGGATGTGGTGCAGACAAAGCGGTGGTGGTTTTGGATGTGGGTATGGCTTTGGAGGAGACAATGGTGGTGGAGGTGTAGGCGGTCGATTTGGCGATGACAAGATTGGTAGTGGATCTGGCTTTGGAGGGAGGTTTTGAGGTGGCAGCATGGATTGGGGGTCAGGGTGGGGTTGGGGGCTACGTGCAGAAGACTATTCTTCACACATTTTTTTTTATTATTTATTTTATAATTATTTTGTATTTTATAAATATTTCATAATCATATTATAAGATATTTTGAAAAAAAAAATTGACTTAATTGCGCATGCAAATTACTCTATTTTTTCCATTTATTTTTTGACAATTGAAATCAAAAGTGCAATTTTTTCAGTACAATGAGACTAAATTTGCAATTTTAGGTTTAACAAAATTAAAATTGAAACGCACGAATTCTAGAGACCAAAAGCAAAAATTTTCCCCAAAACAAGGGGCTGTGACTTGTGAGAGTGCGAAGAGGTCAAAGCTCAATGTCGAGGTCCTAAACTATTGAAGGCTTTGGTTTAATTCTCATTAACATAGATTTTTTATTATTATTATTTTTGATGAAGGGGATATATCCCGACCCAACAAAACTAGATTGATAGTTGTTAAACATGAGCTTCACAGACCTTATAACAATTCAAATAACGAAAGAAAAGTCACAAGTTGTGACCGACTAAAATTGAAATCAGGACCTGTCATATAAAAGTGGAAGCTAATAACACTATACTAATAAGTTGGTAGGGTAATGCAAGTAATTTACCAAGGCAAAAAAGAGAAAAGCACATGCTAGAATAATAAAAATAGGACGTGGATGATTACTTGTCTAGTGGGGCGGGTGGTCGGCTGGATCCGCAGGAGTAATGATTTGGCAAAGTTAAGGTATGGGCGAAAGTTATGCAGAAAAAGAAGCGTAGCCGCATAAATTGGCTTTCCTTGGCATGTTCCTCTATTTTCTTTAGGGAAAGTTACAAGCAGACCCCCTACTCATTGTATAATCACCAAAAATTCTTTCATTTTGTAGAATTACATAGATCTCTCTTCATTCTCAGACATTCTAACAATTACACTCTTATATTCCCATAATTCATCCATGTAAATCTTACAAATAGATCCATTGGTAGGTTGTGTTAGTATTTTCCAAAAATAGAAGTTTTTTGGTAATTAAAGAATAAGTGAGGGGCTGTATTTAATTTTCCCTTTTTCTTTATTTTATCTTATTTGCATCTCGATGAACGAGGAATTACACTTGATCCTTGACTATTGAACAAATATGTAGGTTCTTTTCCTCTAAAGTTATGATATATGTCATTTATTAACGCACCATTCTTTCATAATTCTTTTCATAGTGATTAACCCAATCGATTGAGTCGTGTGTTTAAAAATTCGTCCGGAGCAAAACACACATTCGCAATGTTTTTCATCATAGTTTTTCATAAAAGCCCGAACATCACTAATTTTTTATTGATTTGTTTTAGCATTAGCAGATGAAGCATTGTGTGTCTGGGGCTCATTCTCTAAAGTCTTAGGATTTTTTTCTTCATTAAATGGTTGATGGGTTGAAAAAATGGAGTCTCATCGGGTCGTAAATAATTTTGTGTTTCAGTTCCCATTTGATTCACTAAAACATATTCTTGCTTATGAGCACGAGAAGTACTTATATTAGGATTTATGTTTTATGGCTAAAATAATAGTAGATAAAAAGTGACACATAATTAACAATTAACAAATCCGGCTGTTGCACCACTTTCACAAGAAAAAACTCGGTCATTGCATCACTTTCACATCGGCCAACAAATGCTTGTCGTGTCAATTCAAATCCCAACAGTAAGTTTATCATTGATCAATGGTTAGCAATTGCTGACCGTTGGCACAAGTGTGCAACGGCTCTATGGCCGTTGCACACTTGTTAATTTTTTTTTTTAATTATATATATTATTTTTTTCAACCTAAAAAAAAAAGAGAATTAATAAAACGTACTGGGTTTTTTTGGCCTGCCAGCCATAATTGGTAAAGGCTAGCTTGGTCCGACTCAAATCCTTCTGCTTTTTTCGGGCCATATAACATTTGAATATTGCAATCACCGATCGATCTAACACAATACCCATTAATTTTTTCAGTAAGCATCAATCTGACCTGCACAACTTTAAGATTCTCGAAGAGACTAAAAAATATTGCTAGCACTTGAGTGTTCTTTACGATCAAGTTAGTAGCCACGAGCTTGCCATCTACGGTCAAATTCATCAATATGGTTCACAATATCAAAAATGGCCTCGCATTTGCGAGTCATGTCATGTTCATGACCCATCTTACTAACAATTTCACCTAGCCTTGCGTCTGTAATATCAGTGAATTTGTTTAGGTACCATTATTGGACCAATAATGCCATCATCCTTTTTTCTTTTGCCCTTTGTTTGATACTTTGGTTGTAGTGCTACTACATAGTTGACCTACTGAAGGAGATTGTGGTACAACCAAATCAGACATTTAGAGCTCAACCACCGGCATGTACGATGTATCTATGTCATCTAAATGTGTGTCGAGAGGAGACTGTGGTTAACTTTCGGTGTGTAATATACCATTCAAAGCATCATGAAAGTTTTCCACTCCGTTATCATCAGCTCGGTCTTTCCCAAATACCTCACACCAAGAACCATAGTAAGGCCAAGATTCGTATAGTATAGTACGAGCATTGAGTTCATTATGCAAAGAAAAATCATATAAAACATTATTTATTATACGTGCCAAAAAAATGTATGCATACATAATTGATCACAAATCAATTTCTATCGGGGTGTTTTTTCCCCTACTTTTTAGGTACCTGACAAGCTATCTCCCATGATTCATAGTCGTCCGTCTAAATCATTTTTGTCGTTGAGTTCCACCTAACCCCGGTGCCATCAAAAATAGTGTATAGTGAGTTGTATTACTTTTTCTAAGAATGCATTTTTGAACTTATATGGGGATTGGAATGCAGATCAGTGCACGGAAACTTCTTCATCATCTTGTCTTGTAGACCGTTCAAATACCCAACTCGTAAGCCATTATCAGATTTCCATCCACCAGTTAAAAGTTCCTTAAGCGCTTGCACCAACACATCTTCTTTCGGTCTATTTCGGTCTAGTCCACATCTGCCTGCATACCACTGCCTTCTTCCCCCTACAATTAGTCCCATTACTTGTAGTATTTGCCATTTCAGGTAATCTGACAAAGAAATTATTGTCCTAAGTAGAAGACGTACAAATACATCAATATGAAATATTATCTTCTAATTAACCCAAACTATACTAAAAATATGACACAAAACTGGCCATACTAAGTTATACATACACAAGTAAAGGGAGAAGGGGAACTAGCAAAATTAAAAGCACACCCGAAAGCACCATAAAAAATATTGCCACCACATAAATGCTTTAAAATTCAGTTTGAACAATTAACAAAAATACAAGAACAAATTAAGCAACAATAAACACAAATCATAAAGAATCAAATAAACAAATGTTTCTAATGACCACCCGTCCATTATGTGAACAATTCATTGGTAAGGTTATCAAGCCACATAGACCACTCTTTAGATGAGTCAATACTCTCAACATAGTCGACTTCAACTGGTTAATCATCATTATATCTCTCTTGATGATTTTCTGGGACTTGTGCCTCTGTCAGGTCAATCTCCATCTCACGATGAATGAAATTGTGCAGTAGCGAACAACCTAAAATCATTCGGTTCTGAGTACTTAAGGGATAAAAGGTCGTGCTCCTCAAAATATCCCATCTCCACTTCATTATGCCCCATGTACGGTCAATAACATTGCACGTTTTCATATGTCTCTGGTTATAAAACTCCTTCGCATCTTGCGGAGCACGACAACCTTCAGACCATTCATCTAAATGATATCTTACGCTTCTGTACGGTGTTAGAAACCCGTGACAATTCATGTAACCGTTGTCACACAAGT
Organism: Buddleja alternifolia; assembly: GCA_019426215.1. Taxonomy (NCBI): domain Eukaryota; kingdom Viridiplantae; phylum Streptophyta; class Magnoliopsida; order Lamiales; family Scrophulariaceae; genus Buddleja; species Buddleja alternifolia. Next base: position 22,735,941 of record CM033399.1, on the reverse strand, counting down.
AGTATTGACCGGTATTTAAAAGAAAATATGTGAACTAAGTTATTACACGTATTAATTATTTAAATATATAAACAGGTATAACTATCAAAACAAATAATAACATAACTGACCATTGGGTACTTTCAATCCATTGGCTCGGTTAATCGACAGCCGAACCCTCCCCGGCAACATGTGAAAAAAATTCATATCTCGGTCAACCACTCCAAGAACGTTTACACTTATTCCTCCTTTCCTATTGTGATATCTTCATTTATCGAATAGAGGTGTTTGAACATCAATATAGGTACCGTCAAGTGTACCAAGGCATCCTTGTATTTTCAGGAGCAAATCCATTAATTAATTCTTAATATACATGCGTGTAATGCATCACATTACCAATAAGAATAAAACCCATTATACAAAGATAAAACATTCACACCTTGAAAGTTTTCCATCTCGTCACGGCGCATTCATCATTCACATGTTTGGTGTCACAAGAATGAGGAGATGTAGTTTAAGCAATGTCGTGAGTACCGCGTTGAAATATAGGCCGACGGTGTGACCCGATCTAACATGATCAAGCTTAACTGTCCGATTCTTTTTGTGATAAGATATAACAGTCAAAGAGAAGCACACTTTTTTTTCTAATTGAACATACTTCATCTAAACCCCCAACATTCTATAACAAGTAGCATAACCTAGTAAACGTACCTATGTCCATTCTCAGTTGGCTATGACAATCAGCATCATTGTTACCAGTTAGTCAAAAGACATAGGATATTTGATTTGGCTCCTATGGGCCATAATATATCTAACTATACGCACCCATATTGCTCGAAAGCCTAATCGATCGTTACTTAATATGGATAACAAATTATTTAGAAACCACAACATTAAAAAATGGTGAAATCCACAAACAGAAATGACAATAGTTGTCATTTTCTTTTTATTACTATTGTCATTTTTATTTTTATTTATTTTTCCATCAAAAAAAAATGACAATAGTAATAAAAAGGCACAAAACTAACTAAGATTGAAAAGGGCAAAAATACACATCCAAACCTCCAAAAATACACACTGAAATGCAAGAAATATAAGTGTATACCAAAAATACAAGCTGAAATCCACGAAAGTCACATTCAAAAATTCAACCAAAACTGAAAATAGAATATACCAAAATAAAAAACTACCATTCATATGTCTTAGTCATGTTGCTGAAGAGAACACTCCAAACACATTAATAAGATTTTTAAGTAAAAAATATACTTAAAAACAATTTGAAAACGAAGAATCCGCATCAACATAGCTTCACCCATGGTACCCATGACAAATTGGGTTACAAAACAGAAAAATAACTCTTCATCAAAATAGAACTAAGGAAAGCTAACTTCTACAAACATTAAACCCTAATAAATTCTAAGCAATTAAACAAGAGGATATGCAAATTGTACAAAAAATAAAGGGTAAAATAAAAAAGGAAAGTGTAGTGGGATATTTATAGGAAAGGGTAAAATTGTCTTTACACACAGCATGGAGTATTAAACCAAGTTGATGGGTTTAACAAGAATCACCTCAAGAGGTTTGTTGGAATAACCATGGTACAATGGTTCTAAGACTGGGTCGTGGGTTTGTTGGCTTATTCTAGTCAGCCAACCAAACAAGGAATTACATGTGTCAGAATAAGCCAACTCATGTAAACCAAGCAACCAAAAGAGTCTGTCTAGTACTTGAACCTCAAGCTATGAATTCAAGCCAAATTTCCAACCCAAATATATATACCTAAACATACATGAAACAATCATATTACTTATTTTCTAATATCATCATATTGCCGCTAATTGTAACCAGGAAAAAAAATTATTGCTACTAATCATATTTACAAAACTAAACAAAAGCGACAGTAGCGGCTACAGACATATAAAGTAGCACAACATTTCACTTGAAAATTAAATGATTGTATGACTGCATCAAAAAGACAAACTGTAACGCCAGCCTCGAGCCCAAATTCAACCAGACCCATAAAAAGGCCTACTCGCCTTATTAATTACCATATGTGATCCATGCTAATTTTATTCAATTTAATTTGTTATGTTTTAAGGAGTCCCACTGTCAATTTAGAATTTAATTAAGATTTGAAAGTTGAGTCATAGCCACTATCTGATTAGTGATTTAGTGGTAGTAGTAGTTTCTTTGTTTCTAGATTTGTTATTATTACTTATTTGTAAGTTTTTCCAGTTACGTGAAGTATAGAAGAATTCAGACATTTAATTATTCTTTTTTCTCTTTTCTAGATATTATTCCCATTTCGAATCGGGATATTACATTGGTGCTCTTGTAGAGAGATGCCGCCTCGAAAAACTCATAGTACCGCCAGTCCCACATCCACATAAGAGGTCGTCGCTCACCTTTTGGAAACGATGAAAGACGTCCAAATCCAAATGGAGGAACAAAAAACTCAAATTGCAATCAATCATGAAACCACCTAACAGATTCTAGCCCACCTTCAATCCCTCACTTTTACACTCCATTCACTGCAAGAATGCCTCCCTCCGCCTACGGCTGCCCAGCAACCAAAGCCCCCTCCACACCGTAGAACCCTTACCACGTCGGCACCTCCTCCCAACAAACCATACACGTACCCAACCCCCCAACCAAACTTTTTCCCTCAGTGAAACCTCCAAAAATTATCCTAAACCATTTTGACGGTACCAACCCATTGGATTAGCTATTTCAAGCTGAAATACTAATACTTTTCCTACTACCAAACCCCTACTGAACAACATGTTTCACTTGTATCATTCTATATGACTGGCGACGCTCTCAGTTAGTATAAGTGGATGTACACGAATGGCCAAATTTCAATGTGAGAGGTATTTACCCAGGCATTGCAGTTGCGTTTTGGTCTGTCAACATATGACAACCACCAAGCAGAGCTCTTCAAGCTCCGCCAAACTGGAACTATCACTGAATAGCTGGTACCCTTTGAAAAGCTTTGCAACTGCGCTGTAGGATTACCGAGCACTATTATTCTAAACTGCTTCATCTCGGGCCTTAAACTCAAAGTTCAATAAGAACTCGCAATCCATAAACCCGCTACCATAATTGAAGCCATCGAGTTAGCCAAACTCATTGAGGATAAACTCAAGGATCAAAAATTCCGCCAATAACGTTTTTCGCACCTACCCCCACTATCAAACCTGTAACTATAATTTTCAGAATAACCCACATCAACCTCCACTACTTCCTGCACCTCCCCGACCCCGATCCCTACCTCCACTGCCTATTCGCTGTTTATCACTAGCTGAAATGCAACATCGCCAAAAGCAAGGACTATGTTTCAATTGTGATGAGAAATTCAAACCCGGGCATCGCTGTAAATCACTAGAATTTCTTACTCTAATCACCACGGGTATTGATGACCTCAACCCACTATTTTTTTAACACCCATTCCGATAATCACCTAACCAGATTCAGACGAAACCCCCGTACCTTCTGACCGATTAATCAAAAACACCCAACCCTTCATGCCTTGTTGTTGAAGCCGCATCGGAGAGATCTCCCATCTACGCTGATCGATTTCACAAAAAGTGGATGTTGGTCCTAAATGACATACGAAAAGGATCTAGAAGGGGGAGTTGAGTAGACCCTGAAGTTTTCTTTTAACTTCAAATATTTTCTTGCCTCTTAAACTATTTTGAATGCTTGGAAAGCAAAGCGCTTTGTTAAGCGCAGGAAGGAGATAACTTAGATTTAGTAATTTTAGTAATTACCAAAGTAGGGTAAAGCTTAGATCGCTTAATTCGGGATAGCACAGCGGAATGATTTTGTTACTTAGTGTTCGGTTTCCTAATTAGTTGCTTGACTGATTTTAATGTTTTTAAAGAATATAATGCAAATGATAGATAAAGCAATAGAATAGTAAAGTAAATAACACAAGCTATGAAAGGTTCAATGGACGATGTAATCCCAACTACGTTCTTCTTCTCATTTGCACTCAAGGAAATCCACTAAATGATTACCAAAGTATTCACACAAATGACTTCTACAAATGATGAATAACTATGAAGATGATCTTGAGCTCCTTGATCACACAGATTTCAACTCTACTAAGATCTCTTCAACAAGCTTCTTTAACCCAGAAATAATGATTTACAAGCAACTTCTTCTTCACACAGAGAATACAGGTTGGAGGGTTTTTGTCACTAGGGTTTGTTTCATTTGGAAGTTCAAACAACTTGAAATATATGAATAATAGAGTAGGGTTCTTTAAGGAAAATATTTGAGATATTGGTGACTGTCTTTAGGATGTATGAAAACCTTAAATGATTTGGATATGGTGATTTAAAAGCTTTTCTTGGAAGAATTATGGATTTGATATTCAACAAAGATTGTGCAACTTAGCTTGAATAGAAGTTCGCGTGTATTTATTCTTTTATGTTTAGGGTTTGCTGAAATGTCTTATTTATAGGAAATTCTTGGAGAGAGTGTCCTTGGACACATGTGCTGGCGAGTGCCTTTCACTCGCGAGTGAAACTACTTCCATTCTGAAATCTTTGAAATTCTGCTGTTCCGATTAGATGTGACAGTCTAGTCAATGGCAGCTTGTACGTACGTCAAATGGCCTTATCACATTTAATGTACTTATTAGGCATTAAATGCATTTGAATTTATTTCCTGATGAAAATAAATGCCTTTATTGATTGCATTTAAGTCCTTGAGGTGAATCTCAGTCGCTTGGTTACTTAGACGCTGATTCAGAAATCCTGAAATGTCTTTACTGTTTGATAGACACTTAAGACAATCTTAATCTTCATTTAGCTTCAGAAGCTGATCTTCAACTTTCTCTTTGATGGACTCAATTACAATTCTATCAGGGATTGAGTATCCAATACTTAGTCTAAAAACTATAAATATAAAAACTCAAGCCTAATGAAATAATAAACTTTCAACGCTTATACATATTTTCTATGAAACCTTAAACTTACATTCTTTTTGGGGTCTAAAATAAAATCCTATCTTTTCATCATCAAAACATCTAACATGAAATTTTTTAACAATTTTTCCTTTTTCGATGATGTCAAGACTTTAACTTTTTTATAATTTAAGAGTTAGACAAAAGCCAAAAGATGTCATATGTTAGCATTAGAAAGTTAGGTTAGTTGGCTAATAGTTAGATTAGTTTCAACAAGATGTTTCAGTGTCAAACATTCATTTATATATATGACCTGAAGAGCATACAATGTTTGTACTGAAATATAAGCAAAAGAAAATATAAGGAATAGATAGAAATATTTAAGCAATTATTTTCTTTGTTGTCGCTTTGTTGCTGCATCTCTTTCCTCAGCGTCAAAGATCTCTCTAGCGAGATCCAGAAGGACTATATCGATGTCCACCATTGTTGTATATTATTCTTCATTATAGTCATCTATGTTCTTCACAACGCTTTCTCAAAATTCAAGGAACCTCTCAACCCATTTTCTCGGTTGAATACCAAGCGTCCTGATGAGATCATGGTAGATGTCTCGAACTTTGTCATTCGAAGCTTCCAATTGAGCAGCCTTCTCAGAGGTGCGGCATATGGGTGAAAACCCATGCCTTCGAGAAAATCGACTTGCAAGTCAGGTAGCTTATGCCTCTGCCTAAAGTATCTTGGCTTGCGCATTTTGGTAACTTTCTATTTATTGCTTTTGATTTTATCAAACATTGCACGCCAATTTTTATTATCGGTTTTGGAATCAACGGCTTTGGCTTTTGGCATATTATCCCCCCTTTTTGACATTATCAACAGGCGTGGATTTTGAGAATGTCTTTTTCGAGGAGTTTGAATTCATCGAACTAAGAGAGCAACTTGCTCAGCGATACTCTGAGTGACTGGATTTGATTTATTATGTCGCTCGGCATCCGCAGATGCATTTTGAGCAAGAGATTGCAAAATTATTGAGGTCAGGGTTTTGAGAAGTGGACAGACTTGATTGAGAACTGTCGTAGAACACTGAAGGGCTTCATTTTTTACATCCCTTATCCGAGTGTGTCGCATTCCTTGAATGCAATCCGCATTTCGAGTCTCAAGTTGAGAGCAGGGCCCTTAGATTTCTATAAGGGAGTTCCTGATCGCTTGCCTGAATAACTTTCAGAATCTGAGTCGCTTGAGGACTCTAAATGCTCAGGAGAAGACTCAAGTCCATCAGACTCGACTGTCATAGCTTTTCACTTGGTGAGATCTCTGATAAGCGGTTCATTAGATTCCTTTGATTCAGCGACCTCATCAATCGCTTTGTCCATTAACTTAGTTGCATTATTAATTTCTACAACTTAGACATTAAGTGGTGCTTCTTCAGCTAAAGCGCTTGGAACATCTGGCATGATATCGTCTTCCACAGCTGTATACAGATCCACTTGCATTTCCCTGATTTCCCCGGAAAGATAAGGTTTTGCAACAGGGATGACCCAGAGTGGGCCAATCATTTCCATAATATGCCTTAGACTGAGGCAGTGAGTCCAAAGAATGAAAAAGATAGCATCTTCGTGCTGTTCAGCACATAACGCTAGATCAGCGTCTTCCGGGAGAGTCACTCCTGAGTTATAAGAGTTGAAGAAGTCCATCAGATAAGGCACAAGGGCCTGTACGAGCGCTTGATCCACTGTTGAATGAGAGAAAGAATCTGAGCCACGCGGATATTTTGTTCGCATAATAGACCTGGCAGCATAGTGTGGGCCTTGAACGCATTGAAACTAAAATTTTGGTTGAAGGTTATGTCCATAGATTGAGCATTCTCGATAACCGCTCTGCCTGTTCTGTGATCTTCTTTTTGCTCATCACTGAGGATCATGTGTGCTTTGCTTAGTCGGGGAGCTTTGCCATGTTTACTAGTAGATGCATATTCATTCAGGTCAAATCGATTGCCTTTTATGAATTTGAGAAGCTCGTTTCTGATGTATCGCTCAATGCTCTGTCTGTAGTAAGGCAAAGTGCTAACATCTCCCACTAGTTCTTGACACTGATTGAGCATGAAGACAGCATATCCCTTTACCTATATTAGATCCCGAATTCAAAGAGAAAGGGAATCTGCACCAATGCTTCAATTGTATAATGGTGCAATACAAATTCTTCCACCCATATAGATATATCAATCATCCAGCGATTGCCTAGCTTAGCGGGTTCAAGTCTATTCTTCTTGGCCTCGACTAACTTCTTAAATTTTTCTCATTCAAGATCAAAGTAGTCGGCCCAGACTTGTGCTAGAAATTCTCTGGCCTCTTCTTCGACCCAAGAGTTGATTGGATTAGGACACTCAATGACTACTGCTCTTTTTCCTATCCAAAGCAGTGAGGGGCATGGAAAGAGAGCGTTCTGTAGGGATAGAACAATCTTCGGCTTGGCTGAGTACCCAATGGCATTTAGCAATTCCTCATCTGGGTCCTTGAGCCTACCAAAAAAGTTAGGATTCTTGAAGACAGTCTTGTTCTGGTGCAGAGGATAAAACTCTTCTGAGTGTCGGCTAGATAGATTGAAACGCTCGACTTCAAATTTAGTGACAATGTGTTAGGGTCGCCGAATGTATCCCAATCGAGATTTCAGATGCTTCTTAGTATTGAGACAGAGATTGGCCAGCGTCTCAAAAATTGCAACTTTCTTGGCGTCTGATAAAATAGGGCTGTGGAGAGTTGATTGAAAGGTGATCTCCATGTCAACCATCTGCTTGGTATTATTTTCTCTCTAGGCATAGTAGTACTCAACATTGGCATTGTAGCCTCTGGGAAAGAAATTAATAGCAGGAGGAGGAGAAGTTGGTGTTGGAATAATTGAGGCCACTTCTGTCGACCTCTCAGCATTCACAGTCACTTCCTTAGCTGGAGAAATTTCAGCGTCGGGAAGGACTTGATCCATTTCTTTGGCAATATCCACAACAGATGTCAGGTCTCCATTTCAATCTCTGGTGGGAAGGTTGCCTCAGCATCAGCAAAAATCGAAGCTGAAACAAGAAAGCGATGAGAAAAAGAATTTTCAACTTTTGAAAAAAATTTACTCAAAAATAGTCGCTTGCCTTGAGGGCTTGAATCAACATCAGTTGTTTCTGGAACAGAGCGTTCCGCAAACTCAAGCTCCGTAGATGCTTCATCATCAAGAGTGATGAGACTTGTGATGGGTGTAATGAAAATTGGACTATTCTGAGCAGCGAGTGCTTTGACTGTATACTGCATCCCATCTAATCGAGTTGAAAGATAATCCTAGCATTAAAAAAATAAGCTAACAGAAAGAAGGATAATGCACATTGTAGATTTACAAGTACTTACACTGATCGCTAATCACATTAGCATCTGAAGTTGGATTAGCTTCAGGCTCTGTGTCCATTTTAGGAAGGGTACTAGAGGTTTCTTCATGCGCTGGATGCTCAGTTTGTTGTTGATCCCTGTGCAGATGATGGTCTCCGCCTGCGAGCTAGAGGCACAACATCTTTTTCTTTTTCTTCTTGATCAGAATCATGACAGAATTCGAACTTAAGAGGAGGAGAAGGGGATTTTTGCTTTTTCTCCTTCCTCAATTTCTCTTTGACAGCTCAGCGTTAGTCTTAGAAGATTTTTGCGACCTATTTGACAGGTTCATCCTCTAAGGAGGTTGCTTTCTCCTCAGCATCTTCCTAAAGTCTCACTAAAGCAGTGAGTCGCACTTTCTTTTCCTTGGGAATTGTTGCGCCAACCCTTCACTTAGGGTTCAGTAGCTCAGGGATCATCTTTTTTCCATAAAATTTAAGAGCAGGGATATCTGATCCGGCAGTGTTGACGTAACCGCAAGCATTTAGAAGATAACTAAAGAGAATCCCATAAGGCCTGGGATTCACGAATTTCTTCAGCGCGGCCTTGATAAGATTGAACACGTACGAGGACCAGTTAATCTTCACCATTTTCATCATTTGGATTATAGCGATCATCATGTCCAAAGATCCCTTCCGACATTCCACCATCTTGGCACAGATGTCCGCCAAAATTGCATATTCACCCTTCATATCTTTATTCTTGAAATCAGGCTCATAGTCTTCAGCTTCAGGTCTTTTCATGATTTCCAAACCTTGGTCATATCGCCCATTGTTACTTCTTTAACTAAGCACCCTTCAGTTGGAAGCTTGAATATTTCAGAGATAAGTTTGGGAGTGAGGATGAAAGGTTTGGCAGCAAACGAAAATTTATAAGAGACTGAGTTGCGATCCTTAGCAATAACAGCATTATCATAGAAGAGTTTGAGTTCCTCCTCATGACACTTAAAGTAAGAAGTGATGAAGGTCTTTAACCCATATTCTTCAACAAGGGAAAGAATTTCCCTCATTGGAAAGTGTTGGTTGGAGAAGCGATAGTCCCAGTTGACTAAGAATCCTGCATTGAGAACTGCATGTTTTTTTTCTTAGATTTTGAGGGATTGGAGTCAACAAATTTGGATGAAGTTTTGCGTGGTGCCATTGAAGAGTTATTGAGGTTTTGAGAGAAAAAAAGTGTTTTTGCGTTAGAGTTTTTTTTTTTTTTTTTTGCAGAGTGATTTATGAAAGAAGCAATAATCTCTATAAATTTTGAGGTATTTAAATCATATGGCAAAAAGTAACCTCTCAAATGCTTAGATAATGTCCATGTGTATTAATCATTTAATGTGCACCGTTTATTAATAAAAGTGGATGTGAAATAGCGCAATATATTAGGAACTGCATATGGTAAAAACAAAAATAAAGGAATTTGAAGTCCGCAGTTACTTTTTCAAAATTTTGAAAAAACGTTTGAAAATTTTAGTGTGAGTTGCACGCGCGTATTAGTACATTGACACGTACTTAGGCATGCACAGATACTGAATTACCTATTTAGATAGCAATATTTACCTGCCAGTTGGATTTGATAGGAACGCGTGGGAAGTGACCAAAATGGAATCTTTTGTACTTATTCACACGTCACTTGTTAAGCGATGAAAAGATGCATGAGTTTCAAAAATAATTACTCAGTGTTAAATAGGAATTTTTTTAGCGCTTTGAGTTTTCTTTTGGATAACATATTTGAGCGCTTTGAATAAAAAGCTTTTTATGTTAGTAAGCGATCAATTTTACGTAGCATATAAGTAAGCGCTGATGATCAATACATAAAATTGTGAAAAGTCATTTTTGATCATTGTCGCTAACTGGCTGAAATAAATGCAATTTTAAAGTTCCCCCTAAAATTGATAACTCATTTCAATTTTGAAAATCGCTTAAACATAATAATAAAGTGGATTCCCTATAAATTATATGCCCATAAAAAGTATGATGCTTTATGAATAAACGTTAAATCAATCATACCTAATTCAGTTCTCAAAGTGAGAAAATGTTGTTTATTGAGCGCTTTGGTAATGATATCCGCTAATTGTTTGTCAATTCCAATGAAATGCTTGAGGATATCTTTCTTTTGAACATAGTCACGCAAGAAATGGTAGCGAATGTCAATGTGTTTAGTTCTAGAATGAAGAACTAGGTTTTGAGTCATGGCTAAGGCACTTCGGTTATCACAAGGAATGGGTGTGGGACCTAAGATTACTTCATTATCTCTAAGTTGTTGTCTCATCCAAAGGATTTGTGCACAGCAATTGCCAGTGGCTACAAATTCTGCCTCAGCGGTAGAAGTCGCTATGGATTGTTGTTTCTTACTATGCAATAAAACTAACCTGTTGCCAAGAAATTGACATGTACCACTTGGACTTTTCTATCAATTTTGCGTCCTGCAAAATTTGCTTCAGAATAACCAATTAGTTCAAAAGGAGATTCCCTTGGATACCATAAGCCCACATTTTGTATGCCTTTTAGGTATTTAAGGATTCTATTGGTAGCAATTAAGTGGAATTCTTTAGGATCAGCTTGAAAGCAAGCACACATGCATACCAAAAATATAATATCTGGTCTACTAGCGGTTAGATAAAGAAGTGATCCAATGACACCTCTATAATTAGTGATATCAATTTTCTTCCCACTTTTATCTTTATCTAGTTTAAGCGTTTGGCTTATTGGAATTTTTGAAAATGATGCATTTTTCATATCAAATTTCTTAATCATGTCACGTATATATTTAGCTTGCTTTATAAATTTGCCATTACAGAGTTGTTTAACTTGTAATCCTAGGAAGAAAGTTAATTCATCCATCATGCTCTTTTCAAATTGATCTTGCATCATTTTCAAAAATTTCTCACACAATCGCTTATTAGTAGATCTAAAGATAATATCATCAACATAAATTTGGACGAAGAGAATATCTTCGTCATTGGTAATTTTAAATAAGTTTATATCAACGCTGCCTTTTGAAAATTCTTTACCCCTAAAAAACAATATTACTCAATTGAAAGTATGTTATTCGTGTTGATAACAAGTTTGTTACGTTGTTATATGTCTTAAGTGCTCCTAAAAACGACTCGACATTAATTGTGTAAAGTACATGGACAATTTGCGCAAAAACGATCAAGACCTAAATTGTCTCTCTCAGATATGGAGATCAAGGACGGATCCAAAAATAAAGTATTGGGGGGCCGGGTTGTCATTGAAATTATCTTTTTACAATATATTTATGTAGATATTCAAAGTTATTCTAATTTTAATCTATAAGTAAGATAACCATCTTCATGTGAAGAAAACTAACTTTCAATAAAATTTATAGATAAACACTCATTGAATTTTTTCCAAAGTTATGCTGTATACGACGCCTTGTCATGTTATAAAACTTATCTATAACACTCATTGGTCTGCCCCTGGGATTAACAGTTTTCCACTGATTGACCTCTCCTCGCTTCTCATTAGCTGTTACTGTTATTGGATTTGGCTGCATTTGCTCCTGTACTTCATGTTGTGTCTCTCGGTTTTTTTGAGGTTGGTTCTGTTTAGGCCTCCATACTAGTTTACTTTTCTTTCTGCAGTGCTCTTCACTATGCCCATACCCCCTGCAATGTATACATTGGATTGGTTTCCATTCATAAACCACTTTTTGTTCCACCAAAATACCTTTCTCATTTGCAAATTGAATGGTCTCTGGCATTGTTCCCACATCTACCTCAACTAGAACCCTCGCATAGTGCAGTCTGTCTTTGTTTGCAGTCATTGGATCAGAACAATCTTGTGCTCCATCCAAAAGAAACCTGACTAAATTTTTAAGATCGATTCTTCAACACGAACATGTAAATTACTAGTCATCCCAACAATCTTTTGTTTTGTATTATTGTAGCTTGATAAACACACTCATGCTTGTAATCCCATATAAACAAGACAACAAGATTAATAATATGCAAATTAAGGATAAAATACCCAAAATGCAGGCAGGGCGCAAAGTCTCCTCCAAGGTCCTCCATCAGCGCCTCTCATCTCTAAGTATCTCTTAAGCCTAACCTGGAAAAAAAAATTACACCTGAACTCATTAAGACCGAGTGGACCAGAATATATATTTCAGCCATTTAAATTAATATCAACTAGTCGCAGTCGCAGTCGCATACTCGATGTGTGTTTAATTTCTTTAAATTATAAATTAAAATAATTAATTCATTTATTATTTTGTTATATGAAAATTTATCACTATCACATGTCTTGTTTGAAATTATGCGAGCATAAATTTTACTTATGATTTTATGTCAATTATTATAAATAGTTAGAATTTAATGCAATAGAAAGAGAGAAAAACAAATAACAAAAAAGAAAAGGAATATTTGTAGAGAAATAAGAAGAAAAGGTGAGTAGGAAGAAGAGGAAAGAGGGAGAAGAAAGAAAGAAAGATACGTGAAGAGGAGAGAAGGGGGGAGGAGAAACTGCCTATGACACTTGTCATAGTTATAGTGGGTGCAAAATACCATACCAAAAAGTTGGCAGACCAAAGGTAGTTACTCTAAGGCCTTACCGGAAAAATTGTTGTCAAGTGATTCTCCCAGTCATTGAGGTTTGGGTATTCACCCGGAAGAGAAGGAAGCTTCCCAGCCATAAAATTCTGGAGCAGATTTGAATAGGAACAACTATAGTCAGCTAAAGTAAAAGCAGAATCACATCATGACATAATTAGGGAGAAAAACTCAAGGATAGATAAAAACCCTGAAGGACAGCCCAGCACAATCAACATACTTTTTCTTCCGATAGACAAAGTACATTGGAACATCAAGAGCATATTCTACATACTGTTCAAACCTGTTTCAACAAGTCAGGGAGTTCACTTAAGTACGAAGCAGTTCATTAATACCTTAGAACCAAATAACATATAGTCAAGATTCTAAAAAATTCAGAAATGACATAAGAAAAATGCAACAGAAATATGCTACTTTTATGGATTCGGGAACAAACAAAAATGGTAATTCCACCCTCTCCAGGAAAAGAAGTAAGAAATTACCATACTCCCATGTAGTGGCATGAGAGGCACCAAGCTATGTAGGAGGCACATTTTCAACCTCATAATAAGCAAGAGATTTATGTATAAAACACACGTGATCTTTACAATCAGACAACATAATGTTTTTTAGTTGAGTTGCTCATGACAAACAACAAATCCTGAACTCAAAGTTAGGTGGGTCAGCTAAATGGATACTCACTCATGGCTTGAGGCCAATGAGCGTGTTTGATTCAACAGTTCTACAGAACATATCATATCAATAACACATCATAAAGCACATTATTTAATATCTCTTTGATGCTTACACCGTTACACGTATATATGGCTTTTGAAAGAGAACTTTTCTATTGACCTTCGCACCATATTGAAGGTAAGTTTCTTTATTTTTGTATTATAACTAGAAACAGGTGAGGCTAGCTTGCACAATGACCCGGAAATGCCACATTTGCAAAGCAAAGTGTCTTAACATTTAATGAAAGCTTTTTAAAAAAAAATTACATAACAAATGGTGAACCAGATGAACAGAACTTTATTGTCAAAAGAGAGGCAAAGAAAGAAGATGCATAATAAATTCTTTGAATAGCACAAGAAAGTTTCATCTTAATAGATTTGATCGATAACAGGTTATTCTAGTGTATGCAATATATCTGCACACAATGTCAATGTGTCAAGGTATGTAGGTTGACTGAGGGAATCCAAAGAAAGGCATGTTAATTCCATCTCAGAAGAGAATGGGCCAATATCTTTCTCCAAGGATTTCATATTCCAACTTCACCAAATAAACTTTTGAAAACTGAGCAGAGATTTAGGATGACCGATGATGCAGTGATTTCATCAGTTTCATATCAAATACAGCTGGAGCTCATATTTGTTATATGAACTATAATAGCATTACGAACTGACTGCAATGCAAAAAGGCAATAACCATTTAAAAATGTAAAGAAAAGAAAAGGTCAATCAGTGAACCAAAGCTTTGGTCACATTAGTAGATTTGTAACACTTTCTATCTCGAAGTAAGGTTTGACCGGACGTGGTCCTAGAAACTAGAAATTGTGATGGCTTTATATAATTTGTACAGTACACAGAAACAACTCCGGAGTTGTGGCAAGTCGAAAAGCAGAATGACTGATAGAGGTGTATGGGACTGCTTAACTGGATCTATAAGGTCTATGGGAGTAGTAATAAAATTTCATAAGTAGGGCTGGTGATACAAATATATTACTATCCGACTTAATGATGGTAGTGATAGTGGCTTTAAAGCTCCCTCAATCACAGGGGTTAGTGGTGGCTGAACAGATTCGTAAAGCTGATACGCTTCAATAACAGATCAAGGTGAGAGAAATCTGTAAATGTGATGTGTGCAATATTTTTCAATTGAATTGTGGAATTAGTTCAGCGAGGTGTATACTTAGGAAGGAAGGTTAAAGAAGTATTCTTTTTATGGGCCATTTTTAGTAGCACAATCCAAAGTGGAAGAATACAAATCTAAATGAAGTGCCTGAGAGTAGCTCTGGTAATTAGTAGATTTTCCATTTTCCTAATTAAAGTGCATAGAGGACAAGGGAACTTACCCAAAAGAGTCATCAAAGACAAAAGGAAGCATCCCCGAACGATTATTATCAGTGTCAGTCCAGATTTGGCTGTGGAAGAAAAAAAGATTATAACATAAATGGAAACTCTCAATGAAGAAATCAAGAAAATACGATTTCTTTACGGAAAGGGAAACATTGAAATGGTGGAAAGGCTGAACCATGTTAGTGACATATAACTACCTTCTCATGCGAAGATAACCATTTGGTTTCCCTTCAGTGAAAGGAGAATTTGCAAACAATGCCGTAGCTATCTGTTTTCAAAGTGAGTTAGATTGAGCATAACCAAATTAGTTTCCAACACAACAAATGACTAACTTACAGGCTGTAAAGCAAGACCAACTCAGAATTTCCTTATCATATCAGCTTCAGAATCAAAATCCAGGTTCACCTGTAAAAGACAACAGGACCTACAATGCTCTTAAAAAAAACACATATAGCATGACACTGAAAACATGGTAGGAGGCTTTTTATAAAGTATGGTTGCAACTAAAGTAATACAAACATAAAAGAAGAGTTCATAAATTCGTCCTACCTGAACAGTACATGTTCGAAACATCATATCGAGTCCAAGTGACCCAACTTTTGGCATGTAATTTTTCATGATCTCATATCTTCCCTGAGCCAAGTTATTTTGTCAGTACGTATGGAAGCATCAATGTCATAAAGTTGTTAAAATTTGTAAGAACGGAGTTGGGACAAATTGTAATAAGCACAAAAACTCAATTAGATGAAGGAAATGGATTGTGATGCTTAAAAACCATATTCTATAGTACAATTGAAAATTATAAACATCAAAAGTCTGAAAGGTTGAGTCCAACAGATCAAAATGCTAATTTGTTTTGGCAAGAAGTTGCACCCAGCGCTTATTGTCAGCAATGACAACAAAAACTTGATTTTCATGGTTGCCCTTAATATTTTTAGGCATAATGTTGGTCTCACTGTTTCCAAATCTCTGACTCGGTCTTATCTTAGAATGATTCAGTAACTTTATGTTCTGTAAAATTGCATTTCTTTTAGCAGAGAGGATCGAATTCGTAAAAGTAATCTTCACTAAGAAAGTCGAAAATAACAAACAACCAACTTATGGTGAGGCTGTATCCTTGAATAAAAAGCCTGTTAGTCCTGAGAAGCACGTGCCACATCCTTTTTGGAATAACATTTATGATATTATGGAGAAGTATGATCAAAAAAATATTAATCTAAAGCATAACCAGTTTAAAATGAACCCATATATTATTATGTTATTTTTAAAAAGGCATACCTAAGTCCAGGTATTTTTAGAATTGGCTAGCAAGTTCTTATTGTTAAAAGTGATGCTCGCCTATTGCGTAATCAAGTCTCAAGATAATATGAAACTTTGAATTCTTAAAGTTGATCACAGATTGTGTTTTTAAAAGCAGTATTACAAACAAAATTGTCGATTTTGTCCTCCAGTTGAAGAACTTTGATCCCGTCAATTGAATTAATCTGTTTTCTCTTCTTCTTTCTCTTTCTGAAGGAAAATCCCAGAATAATTTAAGAATATCTTATTCCTAATAGTTTCTTAAGACATGAATGCTCCATTAAAATGTGGACATAGAGATGAGAGATGTCAATGCCGATTTTGCACATGAGGCAGCAATAGGATGAAAAGGTTGCCATTAATTCTTTCCAAAGTTTGATTCAAGATAGTAAACAGTCCAGTAAAATGCATAAATGTGATTCTATAGGAGGGAAGAATAAAACTGCAACTGTTTAAATCCGAAATTCAAATATATGAATCGGTAAAGAGGTTACCTTGGGCATCACTGGTATGTTTTCACGTCTCCATTTGGGCTGAAATCCAATTCCTGGAAATCCTATCCCCATCTCCTCTGCAACAGCCTTAACCTGCGAATTTCATGTAGAAACAACAATTAAGCTAAACTTTATTGGAGTCTATTTTGGCTGGTTAAAGTGAGTTGTCTACAAGACTACAACTCAAGTATAAGTAGAGAGAGAGAGAGAGACCACATTTTTCAGCAAATTGCTGAGAGAGAGACCACATTTTTCAGCAAATTGCTTGGAAATCAAAGAACCACTTCACATATTTTCCCAGATGCATATATTTCATGTTTAAGTTAAATCAGAAACATTGAAGAATACAAAAAACTATTTTTCAAGAAGGAAAGAGAAACACCAGAAAACACCATAATCACAAGTTACTAACCTGGTAAAGATGTGAATTGACTTCAGCACAAGTTTGATGCAGGGTTTCAAGAGGTGCACCACTAAACTCAAATTGGCCGCCAGGCTCCAGAGATATACTTTGCTTTCCCTGACACAGGAGGAAATAAATGTTCAGGAAAATGAGAATAAAACTTCATGTCATTTGATAATTACTTTTTTCTAGAAATTACATTTAGAAAGGCAAAAAAAAAAAGAGGGGGAGGGGGAGGAGGGGAACAATTTCAACATTCATTGTAACAGAAATTAAAGGTCGTACCTGTTTGAGTCCAATAATATTTTCACCTTCCATTATTTTATCCCAATCAAATCTCTCAGAAATACTATTAAGAAGCTCAGATATCTGTTCATATTTCATGGGTCGTCGTGTTCCAACTTCAAACCCAAATTTTTCGTGTTCAGTCCCTATCCTTTACAAGTCAAGTTTATATTGGAGTATTAGATGTCACATCAACGTTGATATATGAGCCTTTAAACACATGCACATAACATTCAATTGAAGATAAAAAGAAAAACACTTCAGAAACTGCTGTTTTTTCTGAGTATGCACCAAAATCCCAGCCTTCTAAAATGCATTGAATGACATTGATCGAAATCGTACGATGATGCTAGGTCATTGGTTGAAACATAAGAACAAAATACGAAATATGGTGTACACAATATCACCAAGAAAAAGGTCATACATTCTTGAATGGATATAAGAGGGAGAGGAGGAGCTGCCCCCACCCACCCAAAAAAAATAAAAGACATGGAATATTTTCTATATGCATACCTGTGTTATAATTTATACATATCATAAAGGAATTATACGTAAGCTTAATGATTGGTCCCTCAATAACAAATTACGAGTCAAATTTGATTCTCCACTAATTTTTTAAAAGCTTGGTATATACAATAAATGATAGATCTAAACTATCTAATAGTTAATTTTGATATTTTCTCTAGACAACTTCAATGTTCACTAATGTTAAATTCAATTTCTACCTTATTTTCTTACTTCCACAAAGTCTCTTTCACCTAAAAAGAACTAGAGGAGACAAAAAACATGAATTGTTTCTCTACTCACTCTCTTATGCATATATATAAAAATCATAAAAGAATTTCTATGTCGATTCTTCTCTTTGCTATATATTAAAATAGAACTGTAAGAAATTTCAATAAGTTCCCTGATACATTAAATAATGAAATACATCATGCATCACTTCAAATAAATTTTGTAGTGTTTAAATAATCTCAAGACAACATAAATCTTTTGTCACACTTTTTCAATCTTAATTTGCCTATCAAATTTGAAATTCATGTCATAGAAAATTTGTTTAAACTTTCTCCTAGTTGACTCTCCCCCCCCCCCCCCCCCCCCCTCCCCCCCACACCTTCAGCTATGGATCCATCCATGCATGCATGACCACCGAGACTAACATGAACAATGATCCCAGATTACTAGGGTACGATTTTGGCCCCTTTCCACCCCAAGAAATAGACGGAGAAACAATGTGAAAATAAACATATTTATTCCATATTTAAATTTCATTGTTAATCTTCCCTATATAATTGATATGCATAAATTTCAAAATAAGCCCATCAAATTGCTTGTTTCACGACAAAAAGATATTACGTAAATTTGTTCTATAAACCTTAGTAGCACAAATTGATAGCTCAGAATCTTTTCATATGAAAACATTCCACAAGCAAGAGCTAGAAGCTGTACCTCCACTTTTCCTTAGGCTTGCAACCAGAAGCAAGGTAATCTATGAGATCTTCACTTGTGAGCGGCTCTGTTGCTATAACAGTATCTTCTGTAGGAGGACTTGCAGCAACAGTTACCAAACGCCCTCGCCTCTGTACTAATGCAGTGCCATCTAAACTCCAGCTTTGTGTTGCCTTCAAGGAACTCGATGAAGGGGGCCGCAAACCAAAGAAGATTGCCTTGGTTTTTGTTGTCTCCATTGTGTTAGCAATGCTCTTAGGTCCATTATGTCTAGCTTTACAATGTATTAGCTCCGACTGAATGCAGTGTGATGAACCAGTTTGGGACATCAATGCCATGACTGAAAGCTGAAAAATTGAACAAACAAATTTTTAAGAAACTACCTTTCAAACTAAAAACACTTGTCAGTTCACCATGATGAAGTAGTAACTAAAAAGTCCACCAAACCGAACCGGTTACATAACAAAGTTACCAAACGATGCATGGCTTTAAATGATTCTGATGCAACCCAAAGTTCGTGCAATATCAACATATTAACAAGGTTTTTGTCCAAGAAGTTATAACATAGAGATTAATGGAGTACAATTTAAACCACCATTTAAATACTCCAATTTAGTTTCGGGATGAAAAACAGCATATGCGTTATGACAATAGAAACACCACATAAATTAAAGTAATTTCAGTTTTACTCTATGGTGCCTAATTATTAAGGATGTATTATGTATCATGCAGTCAATTACAAGACACGATTACTAGGAGCCATAATAGTGGGCCAGAATTGTCAAAAATCATAGTATGATTGGCTCAATCAACCTTGAAGGTTAAAAATCACCAAGTTCATATTGCAACAATAATTAATACAATACAACCATCATCTCAATTAAAAATAAATATAATAAATTCATAAGTTGCTGAAAACCATGCAAAAGATCCTTCATATTCTTGCGCAGCTTTGGACTTGATTTCACACATTTTCCATTCCAGGGTAAGCAAAGAATATTGCCATTGACCAATTCTAAAATTTTATGTAAAATCCACAAATATAAACGGAAATAATCAGCACTCTTCCATAAATGCTGAATCCCAAAGTGCCTTTGAACTCAATTCAAATCGGTTTTATGAAACAACAACAAATTCTACAAAATCCACATTCAAGACTACCTTAGAATCAAAATCAAAATAAATGCAAACAACAGAAAAATAGTTATTGAATTCTGGTAAAACAAATATTGAATCTTACAAAAACACAACAAATCAGAACAATAATTATAGAGGTTGAAGAAATGTGCGGTTTTTGGTGTGCCGAGCCGAGTCAATGCGATGGGGTTGAAGAAATAGCGTTAATTTATATGATAGTAGCTAGCAATATAGCATATCTAGTGAACAAGAAATTTTATTTTTGTTGAAAGCCCTTTAAAGTAAGATTGCAAGCAGAATCACCAGAAAAAAAATATTGTCCCTGTGTTGTACTATTCCTGTATGTATGTATTACTTAAATTACAGCTCATAGAACTGAAAGAACATTCTTTTGTGAGAAAAAAACATAGAAAAGTAAGCACTAAACAAAGCTTTTTCTAATGAAAGCACATCAAAGTACACAACCCGGTTAGTTCCAAGACACCCACCCACCGACCAAGCCAAGATAATTAATTATTACCACATTAAACAATCAAAAATACCCCTAAAAGTCCAAACCCAGAAGCAGAAATATTAAAACAAAGAGAGAGAAAATTTTCATATATACAGAAAACCACCAAAATAATTTCAGCTAGTGATATGCTCGTTGGCAAATTATGTGATGAAATAGGCCAATTTGATTAAATTTTTAATTTTCAGCTTTTATTTGTTTAGAATTAGAAGTGGACTAGTGGTTATTATCACCTTTTAATTGTTTAAAATTAGATAATTAGTAGTGGACTAGTGGTTTTTAGCATTATGGGTATTAATTGTTTAAAATTAGATAATTAGTAGTGGACTAGTAGTTTTTAGCATTATGGGTAGTGGTTTCTTTTTAAAAGGATATTAGTCTTGTATTTATATCTACAACTTTGTTAATGAATGGTAAGAAATTGCATATTGTTCTAAGAATTAGTCCTCTTCTTCTCTCTTGTTCTTGGAGTGCTAGTCCACACTCACATTAAGGGACTTCTATAAACTTTAGTATTGTAGTTTTGGAATGTTAGATCCCCACTCATATTTGGGATCTTATCAATTGGTGCTTTCATCCTCTCGAACCATGCCTCCATGCCATGATCCTCCTTCACTTAACAACCAAATCCGTACATTAAACGACAACCTTCAAGATTTGCAAAACCGTTTTGAAGCTATCGATGCCGCTGAAAAGAAGCAAGCAATCGAGAACCAAAAACGCTATGCCGAAGACACTAAACGCCATGATTCCCTGATGCAATTCCTATCCTACATATTTCCACAAATAGCCGCCGCACCACTTCCCACAATCTTCCCACCAGCCCAAGTGACTCAAAAATTTGATGAAGATCGTGCACAGTTTGATCAAAGGTACAAACCTTTGATGGCTATTCCTGAAGAATTCAAAACCCAAATTTTGACGCCATCAACTCAACCCGTCGCTGCTGTTGCAAAATTGCAAACCCAAAATTTGGCTTCCTCAACTCAACCCCCTCTTCCAATCACCAACACCGCAAGCTTATCATCGTTTTTCTCAACCGAAAAATTCATCCAACCGTGGCAGCCTCGTCTTGCTCCACCCGCCAATCTTACTCAAACCATGACACCCCAAAATCCCTGCTTCACTCTCAACTCCGTGACACACTCCATCAATCAAGAAAACAAAATAGTCCAACAAGCACATAAAGATAGGTTGGATAAGGAATTAGAACCGGAAAACTTGGTTTATGAAAAATTGAAAAACGACCATCAACTCTCACTCACACCACTCGACCATAGTAACGTATCCAAACCTCCAATTCCCGATCTCATCCACACTGAACCAACCGGCCCTCCGTATCCTACTTTGTTAAATATCGAATGTATTGAGTTTGGCTAACCACGTTGCCGTCAAAAAGCAAGTCATGGGCCTTGAGGACAAGGCCCTTTTTGAGGACGGGAGTATTGATATGCTCGTTGGCAAATTATGTGATGAAATAGGTCAATTTGATTAAGTTTTTAATTTTCAGCTTTTATTTGTTTAGAATTAGAAGTGGACTAGTGGTTATTATCACCTTTTAATTGTTTAGAATTAGATAATTAGTAGTGGACTAGTGGTTTTTAGCATTATGGGTAGTGGTTTCTTTTTTAAAGGATATTAGTCTTGTATTTATATCTACAACTTTGTTAATGAATGGTAAGAAATTGCATATTGTTCTAAGAATTAGTCTTCTTCTTCTCTCTTGTTCTTGGAGTGCTAGTCCACACTCACATTAAGGGACTTCTATAAACTTTAGTATTGTAGTTTTGGAGTGTTAGATCCCCACTCATAGTTGGGATCTTATCAGCTAGCTACACAGACCAATACAAATACATACAAAACAGAACAGAATTGTATGTATTTCTGTATATTTACAGACTGAAAAAAGGAACCTCTCGGGTCGGAGGGGGTAATAGAACACGAGTTGTGATGATGAGGATGAGTTTTTTATTGTTAGTGTATTAAAGATATGGCGCTTTTGTGGACTCTTTTGTGTTTTTTTGGTAAGAGCACTTTTGTGGACTCAAAATATGGATTTACTTGAAATGTGATTCGGGTAGGTAGTATGTGGGAAAAATCTATTGTTTGTCACAGCGTCACTAATCATTGATGAGATAAACAATTATGTCTTGGATTGGGATACAATTTTCAACCTTAATTGATCAAACCAAATTTTTGTTTTTATTTATTATTTTGACTTAACTAAGCTTAGTGTAAAATAAAATTACGCATAAAGATGAATATATTATTTATTAAATAATATGACTATTTAAGTATTCAACGATGAAGCATTTAGTTTGTGTATTTATGGTAAAAATCGTAATGTCACGTATTTGACCGCGTGGGATGGTGGAACCGATCCAATGCATGACAAATTAGGTTAGGGGTTGATGAATGTATAGATTGCACTCGCTGTTTAAATGAGTTGCCTACGTGCCTGATGAATATGGGATCAAGTCAATTAATAGTTCTGTATTGTTTTTACTCTCAATTCTAGCCAGTGAATTTTTCTGGAGAGAGCAGATAATGAGTTTTTCCCAACTCCTACAAGGTATTTATATGGAGCTGGCGATGGGCTGTGGACCATGGGCTTCACTTTGTCAGTGGTCCATTAGGCTTGATAATATTACTCTTAGACTAATAAAATAGCCCAAATATTCTTAATAGGTCGTCAACCCTTTTGGGCTTGACTAGCATGCTAACCGCGGACTTTAACCCATGGGTGGCGCCCCGGACCTAGCTGGAGATATGTGTAATTACTGTAATGCCCTTAGATATTTTTGGTTCACATCATAATGCCCCCCACTCCCGGGTTAATCGAGTAAGATATACCCGGGAGTAGAAGTAATCCCTCTTAGACAGTGCCATTTAGCTTCAATTTGTATTGGGTAGTGGATCATAAAGGCCCCTCACCCACCTTTTGTTTAAGTGTGGACGGGTTGTCGGCATTTAACCCACAACTCTCATTCATACCCTTATACTTTTTCAAAATTCTCTCCTTAGGAAATTCTCTCTCTAGGAGCTCTTTCCTTAGCCTATAATGGACAAAAGCGAAGGTGACCAAGGTAAAAATAGTATTTTTTGCACTTGTTTCTCCATTTTTGCTTATGGTGCCATGATAATAGCTTAGGAGATAGTTTGCTTTTCTACCCCCATTTTAGTTGATTTAACCTATGACCTCCTCGCCCTCGTGGAGCAATTTTATTGGGGTCATTGGATTTTACCCGGGGGCGTCGAGCGTTAACTCTTAAATAAGGGAAATGGCATTGGGGTCGACCCCGAATTCGCGATGCCCCGCAGCTTAGCCGGGAGGTATTGTGCCTCGCGGTCTTGCCGCGAGGTCTCGCAGCCTTGTAGCAAAGTGATGGACTCTCCCTCCTCGGTTCGATTCATCCCCGGGGTGTTCTCTAGGTAGTGGCTTCGATGCCGGGTTGGCCCTTGCTTGTTCTTGATTAAGTCCCTTGGTATGTATTTGTGCTATCATTTCAGATATCCCTTATTTAGGACTGGTTGTTAATTGGGTCCCCCATCTTTCGTAGGGCGAGGGAGCCATTCTTCCCAAGAGAGCAAGGGTCTGGCTCTTCAAGAGGATTTTGATTTCGACACTCGTGATTCCACTGTCACCGAAGTCGAGATTTTAGCACTCTTTGAGGATACCACGGTGGATTTCGAGCTGCCTATACCTAGAGCGGGTTGTCGGATTTTTTACCCTCCAAAGGGGCATGTGACCCTTTACTTAGAATACTTTCATTCAGGGCTCACATTTTCCTACCACGATCTTTTTGGGGAAGTGCTGGCTCCTTATCAAATTTGTATGATCCAGTTAACTCCTACTTGCTTTACCTTCTTTTTTTTAGGTGAAAAGTAATAACTTCATACCAACAACCTCAATAAGTCTCAATACAAAGCAAAAAAGGGGATTACTAATTATCCCACGTTAATGCCCAAACAACCAACCTGTCTACCTAATGCACCACACACCAGCAAAAACAAAAGATAAGGTACTCTGACTCAGATTCATTACATAACAATAGCTTCTAAGTAAGATATATCTCTAATCGAAATTTTCATCCTTTTACTCCCTTCAAACTTCAATTTTAGTTCTGCCTGTAGTGCACATAACACAACCTCATTTGATCTTCCTTCTTGTGTGAAGATCCTCTTGTTTCTTTCTTCCCAAACCTTGTTTACTGCTCCTGCCACACCTATTCTTATGTCACCCTGCCTATACTTCCATGGCTTGAATGCAAATCTCAGCCAACTAACCCATCGATTAAACTGGTTCGGCCAGTTACTCACCTTAAGCCATATCATCATCCTTTGAACCAATTGTTGCACCCAATCACAAGCAAAAAAGAGGTGCTCAACATTCTCAATATCAGCCCCACACAACACATAAGTACAATCTAGTATCTGAATAAATTTACTTAGTCTTTCCTTAGTAAGCAATCTCTTATGCATCACCATCCACATAATAAAAGAGTGTTTTGGGATATTCATATTATTCCACACAATTGTAGCAGGTCTAAACACATTATGATTTCCTCTCAACCAATCATAGCCACTTTGAATAGAGTTGATACCTGACTGTGTATGTTGCCACTTGTTCTGCACAAAGCCCCGTTGGAGTTTTCTCTTCACACTGTTGATTTTCTTCCAGACCCGACTACAATCCAAAGGTGGCTTATAGTCCCAGAAATTTTGCTCTTTTAAATAGACACTATTGATCCACTTCACCCATAAGGAGTCTTTCTTTTGAGATAAGGCTCAAATTTGTTTCCCAATTGAAGCAATATTCCAGGTTTTGCAGCTTTTAATATTCAAACCCCCATTTTTCTTCTAATTACAAACTTGCTCCCACCCTTTAATGGCCATCTTATGTCTTAGTTCATTTTCCCCCCAAAGAAACTCCCTGCACTTTTTCTCTATCTGTTTCACTAAACCTTGTGGAATGATAAAAATGGAGGCTCAATAAGTGTGCATAGAGAAAAGCACTTAGTTAATTAATTCTATCCTACCAGCATAAGATAGATTCTTAAAGGCCCAGCGAACTAACTTCTTTGTGATTTTTTCTTCTAAAGTAAGAAGTCCAATTTGTTCCATTTGATGGGTGACAGTGGGACACCCAGATATCTCATTGGAAACACTCCTTCAGCAAAACCAATGCTATGTAGAATATCCTGCTTAACTGCCATTGAGACTCCTCGCACATAGAAACTTGATTTTCCCTGATTTGCATACAGGCCGGATGTATCAGAGAATTGGTTAAAAGTATCCCATAGTATAGAAACTACATTCTTTGAGCCTTTGTAAAATAACATTTGGTCATCTGTGAAACAAATGTTAGTGAGTTGCAAATGTTTGCACCCTGGATGATATCTGAAATCTGGATTTGAGGCAGCTATCCATAAACTTCTTGTCAAGTACTCCTCTACCAAAACAAACAACAGTGGGGATACTGGGTCACCTTTCCTCAAACCTCTTTGGCCTTTAAAGAAACCAAAGCTCTCTCCATTCAACACTACAGAAAAGGTAGCTGTAGTTACACACTCCAAAATCCACCCACTGAATTTCTGAGGGAATCTTAACCCATCCAATAGCTCTTTTAAGAAAGAACACTCAATAGAATCATAGCCCTTTCTAATGTCTATTTTCATTAGACATCTAGGTGATACTGTTTTCCTATTATAGAGTCTAACTAAGTCCTGGCTTATCAGAATGTTGTCCTTTATTGATCTCCCATTTGTGAAAGCCCCATGGTTTTCATTCACCAAAAGAGGTAATACCACATCCATTCTTTGTGTCGGTAACTTTGAGATGCATTTTTATATGGTGTTACAACAACCAATGGGCCTGAATTCACTAGCCACAAAAGGATTCTCAACTTTAGGGATTAGACTGAGAAGCGTAATTTTTACTTGTTTAAGCATTCTACCATGATTGAAGAAGTCAAGGATGGCTTCTGTCACATTATTGCCAATTACATTCCAAGTAGCTTTGAAAAATCCACTTCCATTACCATCTGGGCCTGGGCTTTTATTAGCGAAAATACTGAACACTGCTGTCTTTACATCCTCTTTAGTGAAAGACCTTATTAATTCCATTTGCAAATTCGAGGTTAGTCTAGGCCCCATCTCAAATACTTTCTCCTTTGTAGTTCTCACTTGACTTTTAGTCTCCAATAAGTGCTTATAAAACTCGACAAAGTGTTCTGTAACCTCAGAGTAATCAGTCAATACTCTATCCCTAAAACTAATAGTGAGCACTCTATTTTGTATTGTATTTTTTTGAAAACCATATAGAAATACTTAGATTTTTTATCTCCCAAGTGTATCCAATTTTCTTTAGCCTTTTGCTGCAAAAACTTTTCTTTGGCCTTTTGCTGCAAAAACTTTCCTTTGGCTATATCCTTTTCCTTATGTATTTTTTAGGCCTCCATCACTAATTTCTGCAAATTAATGTCCAAAGGATTGTTGTTTTGGGCCTATTGTAGATGCAGTAACTTCTCATGGGCACTATCTGCTTGCTTTTCTATGTCATGAAAGCATTCTCTGTTTGGTTTCTTTAGATCAGTTTTCAGTGTTCTCAACCTTTCCACAACTCTGTACATAATATTACCTCCCACTGCATTGCTCCAAGTTTGGTGTACTGTTCGCAGAAATAGAGGGGAGTCTACCCACATATTATAGAATTTAAAAGATTGTCTTCGTTGAACATTCGGTTTTTTCATGTGTATAACCATTGGACTATGGTCAGATATACCTTCAGGTAAGTATACCACCTCCACATCATTGTATCTCAAACATCACTCACGATTAACAAAAACCCAATCAATCTTAGAGAAATTTTTTTGTCCTTCCTCATGATTATTGTTCCAAGTGTATTTACATTCATGCCATCTCATCACCTCCAATTCACTTTCATCTATACACTCTTTAAACTCAGTAATCTCTAATACAGTTTGAGGGTTTTATTTCTTGATTCACCGAGTTAGGCCTTGAAATAAACTTGGATGCCTGTCAGGCCCTATTCACAGTTAAGATGTGTACTTCTATACCATACGTGTATTTTTTTCCTTCGTCGACTGTTAGGTTCTTGGAGGGTAACAAGAAACCTAGGGGTGATTGGAAATCGAAGTTCGTTTATTTTCCAATCACCCACTTGGGTATATCAACACCTTTGAGTTGGAATGGGAGCGTTGCCCCTTATCGTGTCGCCCATGTGCAAAAGCAACTCAGAGTTATCTTTAGCAAGGCGGGTCTATTTGATAGTAGATTTGACATTAGACAATTCTATACTTATGGTATTTATACCTTCACTTTTAGTGCTTCGTGTTGTAACTTCTATGTAGTGTCTAGCCTCATGCTCTCATATACTAACACTTGGTGGTTTTATGGAGGCACTAGGGTGCCCACGGGAGGCAAGGTGGGCTCTACCATGCCTCGAGCTTCCCACGCTCTACTCAGTCATGGTGATGGGCCCAATCAGTCAAGTCCCCCGCACCTCACCCTCTTAGATTTTGCTTCGCCAGAGCAGGTGCCATGCACACTGGGTTTCGATTGCTTGATGCAGATTTAGGCTCTAAGGGTACCCAGGGCCCTAAAGAGGGCACCACTGTTAGCCCTCAGGGCACCGTTGTGTTGGAGACAGGGGATGGCAAAAATGCTATTGGGAACTCAACTCACTCGTCTCCAAGAGCCAGTCGTGGTAAAGGAGTAGCCCTTCCCGGAGAACATGTGCCCTTGTATTCTTTGCCTCCGCTAGCTCCAGCGGCGAAGCGTGCTTGTGGTTATTCTCCGGGGAGCTCTAGCTCCACCAGACTTAGCACTAGTTTGTTTAATTCTGGGGCGTACTTGGACCCCGACGTCAGCTCTTTTTGGGATACTACTGATCCTGTGACTCCTTGATCTATGATGAGGATGGTCGTGACTGATTACGACGCTACCCGCTTATCATCCCTACCGGTTGAGCGTTTAGATCAGGAGATTTGCACCGGGGCATGTCGGGTAAGTGTTTACACGTGTTATTGCCATTATTTAGAGGCTACATGTTCGCGCCTCTAAGGTTTTTTTTAATTTTTGTTTTTCTTAGGCGGTCCCACTATCACACTACCTCTGACTTATGTGCAAGGAGATGGAGAAGGAGCATTGAGAGAGCCTCCAGCAGAACCAAGAGCTTCTTTCACGATTTTGGAGAACTAAGAACTTGGTTGACAAATGGAAGGAAAAATATGAGGCCCAAAAGAAGCTTGAGACGAGAAGTCCAATGGTAGCTACTTCCTTAGCTCGGATGTTGGGAAAAAACTCTATGTGATGCCAAAAATTCGATGGTGGATAAATTCCCCAAGAGTGCTGCCTTTATTGAGGAGTGCAACCAGCCGGTGTATAAGGTTGCTCGGGGATTTATGACTAAGACGGTGCGCAAGTGCCGTAGGACTCTTCACGATAGTGATTGGTACCCCGACGATGATTTTACGTGGCTGTATGAGAATGTTCCCCAATACCAGTGAAGGGAGACCGATGCTGGGAGTGGTGCCGCTAGTTGAGGCGTTGGTTGTCTTTTTAGCTTTTAGGCCCTCTTATGCTTTTACCCATCAGGGTTTATTCATTTGCTTTTTCGAACTATCTTTATTTTATATTTTGTTTTATCATTTGTAAGACTTATTTTTATCTACCCATGGATGGGCTCACTTCGTCCTTGAATTGTTATGCTTCGACTTGTAGCCTTTATCGGACATTTATTATCTCCTTTGCATGTTGCCTTTCGGGGGTTTTCATTAATATTAGCTATCTCGTTTTGCCTCTTAGCTATCTTAGCACGTCATGGGCATACTTTTTTAATTGATAAATTATTTATTCTATTCCTGCTACCTTTCAGTTTAGCTTTGGTATTGTTGGTGGTTTTTTCACCGCCAGTGTTTTTTTCACCGCTGGTGATTTTTTGTACATCAGTTAGCTAATAACTAGTCGTTTTTATTTCTCCACCCCATTCCCCTACTCCTTAATATGTAAGTCAAATTCAGGAGTAAGTGACCAGGTAACATCCATTTGAAGCCAGAGAGTTAAAAAGTTGTCGTTTTATTCTTTTCGATAGTGAGAGCTTTAGGCTTATTTTAACGTATGTCGACCCTAGTGTTTTTGTGGCACAATGTTTTGTGATATTTTCACGAGGGTGACATTTTTTCTTATAGGCTTGAATAGCCACTGGTGTTATTTATTTGTGAAGTGAACTACGACCTCTCTCATGTTGGTGGGAGGTGAAATATCTCCTTAGTTTCAGTTGTGTGAGGTGAAAGTTCACTTTTGTCATATTTGTATGAATGAGTGGCGCTGCTTGTGAAACTCGCAGCCACTTTTCAGCGGAGGCTTGGTCGCCTCTTATTTGTTTATTTTTGTATAATCTCGTTCCAAAACCTTAATGGGAGTAGGGAGACCTTTCGTAGGTCCTCAGCCTCTCTCGATATTACTGGAGGGATTATGAAGTGACCCATCCTCGTTCGAGTCTTTAAAGGGGTAATATGACTAATTGGTGAAAAATTGTTGTGAATTGAGATTGAGTATATTGAATTGCTCAAGTGTGGGGTGTTTGTGGTTAAATTGGTGAAAAAAATGGGCATACGTCAAATTTTTGTTGAAATGTTGCTGAAAATTGGTTGACTTGTTCATAATATTTGTGTTCCCCTATTTGAGCTCTTGACTAGATAAACATATGAATTTGATTTCTGTACATGAATACTCTTTTTATTGAGTTTGATCGCTGAGCCTGAAATTTGTAAAATTTCTATGCATCTTTACACACTACACACGAGTTCTAGTAAAGGGGATTGATCGGGGAGATAAAAGCAATTACATATTTAATTGATATTGGAGGAAAGTTTATGAGAAAAAGAAAAAAAAAATCGAGAAAATGAAAAAAAAAAGAAAAAAAAAATTCGATGAAGAAAATAAGGAAAGAAAGTTGATTCAGTGGTTAATAAAAGCTAAAATCACCCAGTTTTGTTTCTAGCCTTTGTCACTTGAGTGATTAAGTCCGTTGGGGTGTCTTGACACCTAGTGCCTTAAAACCGACTAGTTTGAGAGTCATTGGCCCAAAACTCGTTACCAGGGTGACATAGAAAGCTTGATTAGCGAGACATTGCACGGGTTGATAAATTTTGAGTGAAGGAAAGTGAATGAAGATGCAATATGATAGATGTTGTGTTTTTGCTTGAAATATCCGAAATGTTCCCTTGCTAGAATTCATAAATCAAGCACGAATGGATGTATATGAAATTGAACTTGTTTGGGATTAGTGTGATGACTTGAGAGTAAAGATGTTCATATGTGGAAAAATAATGATTCTACGTGTTATTTGGTTTATGTGTAATGATTGTGGGGAGTCATAAATGTTGTGACTAGTTACTAATTTGATGAACGATGAGGCAGATAGACGAAGGTCATGAATTTTGTGGGTATATTCTCTGCAAACCCTCACGAGACAAAACTCGTCCACTAGGGGTAACCTAGGGGTTTAACGGCTTGTTGCACGTGCTAAGTGCAATCGTGTTCCCTACGAAAGTGGTGTTATCTTTAGTTTTGTTTTTGTTTTTGTTTTTGTTTTGTTTGGATTTACTCGAGGACGAGTAAAGGTTAAGTGTGTGGTGTTTGTTAGGTCTCATATTTTACATATTTTCATTATGATTTACCTCACATTTATCTTTATTTTATGCCTTGTTGTTAGTCTTTTCCTTTATTTTTAGCCTAATTTATGTATTTTGATTTCTAAGTCGTTTCAATGCTTTTGTAGGCATAAAAGCGATGATTTTGATAAGTTGAAGGAGTATTTATTACGAGAATAATGAAGGCTATCCAAGAGGATGTGAAGAAATACATTAGAAAGGCCAAACGAGAATGTTTCGTTGAAGAAAAATGAAGAGAAAAATTTCTGCACAGGCAACTGCACAACTGTGCAGATATTCTGCACAGGCAACTGCACAACTGTGCAGATATTCTGCACAGCTGTGCAGCTGCGGATTTTTATATTTTTGTGGGCCGATTTTATGACTTGGATGGGCATAATTTATGTATCTAAGACTCCTTTTTAGTTAAATAAAGTGGCAAAAACATTTATATAGGCTAGAGTGAGGTGGGAGAATTTTTTCATTCATTCTTACAAAAAAAAGTAGATCTTGGAGAAGACTTCTAGAGAGAGAAGGAGATCTTGAAGAGAGTTCTTGGAGAGAAAAACTTCATCTTCTCAAGTTGTATTCTTCCAATCCTCCATTGTTGAACATGAGTAACTTTATGTTTATGCAATTTATTTCTTGTTTTTCTTTAATTATGTATAGCTAAATTATTTTCTAGGGTTTAAGATGTAGTCTTGTGTATTGATTTGGATTATTGATGATTGATGGATGTGATTTCTTGTTTGGTTTATCTATTAATGAGTGTTTAATGCTTGTAATTGATTGATCACCAATTGCATGATTTAAGATAAATTAAGAAGTACCGGGAGGTGAATTAGTTTATTGGTTCGGATTTAATAGACATGTGTAAATTGCTTAATAGGGATATTGGTAATTTTGCATGAGACTAGTTAAACAATATTCATAGAAATTAATGGATTCATCTAAATTGGTTTTTGATCATGGGAGTTACGTTAATTAATTTAGGTGGGTACTCATGAAGATCTCGGGAGAGTATTCATGTAATTAAGGAAATTGGGTCTTTAATTTAAACAAGAATGATAATCCATTGAAAATCAATAATCCATAGAAATACCTTGATGAAATCTTAATCCCTAGGCTTTTCGTTAATTGATTGTTCGTTTTAATTATATTTGTGTTAATTATTTATAATTAATTCTGTTTTTATAAATTTATGATTTTAATTAGTTAAAATCTCAAATCCTTGATAATCGATAGTCTAAATAATAAGATAAACTTTGTTTGGTACTTGATAACCTTCCCTGTGGAGACGATCTTACTTTCACTATATTATTTGTTCGATTCCGTGTTGTTACGGACGGTTAACATTGATCCCTGTGCAGATGATGGTCTCCGCCTGCGAGCTAGAGGCACAACATCTTTTTCTTTTTCTTCTTGCTCAGAATCATGAGAGAATTCGAACTTAAGAGGAGGAGAAGGGGATTTTTGCTTTTTCTCCTTCCCCAATTTCTCTTTGACAGCTCAGCGTTAGTCTTAGAAGATTTTTGCGACCTATTTGACAGGTTCATCCTCTAAGGAGGTTGCTTTCTCCTCAGCATCTTCCTGAAGTATCACTAAAGCAGTGAGTCGCACTTTCTTTTCCTTGGGAATTGTTGCGCCACCCCTTCACTTAGGGTTCAGTAGCTCAGGGATCATCTTTTTTCCATAAAATTTAAGAGCAGGGATATCTGATCCGGCAGTGTTGACGTAACCGCAAGCATTTAGAAGATAACTAAAGAGAATCCCATAAGGCCTGGGATTCACGAATTTCTTCAGCACGGCCTTGATAAGATTGAACACGTACGAGGACCTGTTAATCTTCATCATTTTCATCATTTGTATTATAGCGATCATCATGTCCAAAGATCCCTTCCGACATTCCACCATCTTGGCACAGATGTCCGCCAAAATTGCATATTCACCCTTCATATCTTTATTCTTGAAATCAGGCTCAAAGTCTTCAGCTTCAGGTCTTTTCATGATTTCCAAACCTTGGTCATATCGCCCATTGTTACTTCTTTAACTAAGCACCCTTCAGTTGGAAGCTTGAATATTTCAGAGATAAGTTTGGGAGTGAGGATGAAAGGTTTGGCAGCAAACGAAAATTTATAAGAGACTGAGTTGCGATCCTTAGCAATAACAGCATTATCATAGAAGAGTTTGAGTTCCTCCTCATGACACTTAAAGTAAGAAGTGATGAAGGTCTTTAACCCATATTCTTCAACAAGGGAAAGAATTTCCCTTATTGGAAAGTGTTGGTTGGAGAAGCGATAGTCCCAGTTGACTAAGAATCCTGCATTGAGAACTGCATGTTTTTTTTCTTAGATTTTGAGGGATTGGAGTCAACAAATTTGGATGAAGTTTTGCGTGGTGCCATTGAAGAGTTATTGAGGTTTTGAGAGAAAAAAAGTGTTTGTGCGTTAGAATTTTTTTTTTTTTTTTGCAGAGTGATTTATGAAAGAAGCAATAATCTCTATAAATTTTGAGGTATTTAAATCAAATGGCAAAAAGTAACCTCTCAAATGCTTAGATAATGGCCATGTGTATTAATCATTTAATGTGCACCGTTTATTAATAAAAGTGGATGTGAAATAGAGCAATATATTAGGTAACTGCATATGGTAAAAACAAAAATAAAGGAATTTGAAGTCCGCAGTTACTTTTTCAAAATTTTGAAAAAACGTTTGAAAATTTTAGTGTGAGTTGCACGCGCGTATTAGTACATTGACACGTACTTAGGCATGCACAGACACTGAATTACCTATTTAGATAGCAATATTTACCTGCCAGTTGGATTTGATAGGAACGCGTGGGAAGTGACCAAAATGGAATCTTTTGTACTTATTCACACGTCACTTGTTAAGCGATGAAAAGATGCATGAGTTTCAAAAATAATTACTCAGTGTTAAATAGGAATTTTTTTAGCGCTTTGAGTTTTCTTTTGGATAACATATTTGAGCGCTTTGAATAAAAAGCTTTTTATGTTAGTAAGCGATCAATTTTACGTAGCATATAAGTAAGCGCTGATGATCAATACATAAATTTGTGAAAAGTCATTTTTGATCATTGTCGCTAACTGGCTGAAATAAATGCAATTTTAAAGTTCCCCCTAAAATTGATAACTCATTTCAATTTTGAAAATCGCTTAAACATAATAATAAAGTGGATTCCCTATAAATTATATGCCCATAAAAAGTATGATGCTTTATGAATAAACGTTAAATCAATCATACCTAATTCAGTTCTCAAAGTGAGAAAATGTTGTTCATTGAGTGCTTTGGTAATGATATCCGCTAATTGTTTGTCAATTCCAATGAAATGCTTGAGGATATCTTTCTTTTGAACATAGTCACGCAAGAAATGGTAGCGAATGTCAATGTGTTTAGTTCTAGAATGAAGAACTAGGTTTTGAGTCATGGCTAAGGCACTTCGGTTATCACAAGGAATGGGTGTGGGACCTAAGATTACTTCATTATCTCTAAGTTGTTGTCTCATCCAAATGATTTGTGCACAGCAATTGCCAGTGGCTACAAATTCTGCCTCAGCGGTAGAAGTCGCTATGGATTGTTGTTTCTTACTATGCTATAAAACTAACTTGTTGCCAAGAAATTGACATGTACCACTTGAACTTTTCTATCAATTTTGCATCCTGCAAAATTTGCTTCAGAATAACCAATTAGTTCAAAAGGAGATTCCCTTGGATACCATAAGCCCACATTTTGTATGCCTTTTAGGTATTTAAGGATTCTGTTGGTAGCAATTAAGTGGAATTCTTTAGGATCAGCTTGAAAGCAAGCACACATGCATACCAAAAACATAATATCTGGTCTACTAGCGGTTAGATAAAGAAGTGATCCAATGACACCTCTATAATTAGTGATATCAATTTTCTTCCCACTTTTATCTTTATCTAGTTTAAGCGTTTGGCTTATTGGAATTTTTGAAAATGATGCATTTTTCATATCAAATTTCTTAATCATGTCACGTATATATTTAGCTTGCTTTATAAATTTGCCATTACAGAGTTGTTTAACTTGTAATCCTAGGAAGAAAGTTAATTCATCCATCATGCTCTTTTCAAATTGATCTTGCATCATTTTCAAAAATTTCTCACACAATCGCTTATTAGTAGATCCAAAGATAATATCATCAACATAAATTTGGACTAAGAGAATATCTTCGTCATTGGTAATTTTAAATAAGGTTATATCAACGCTGCCTTTTGAAAATTCTTTACCAATAAGGAAGATAGAGAGAGTGTCATACCATGCTCTTGGTGCATGCTTAAGGCCATAAAGTGCCTTATTCAATTTGTAGACCATACTTTAGTCATAGTTGTTGATGAATCCTGGGGGTTGCTCCACATATACTTCTTCTTGGAGTTTACCATTCAGGAATGCACTGTTCACGTTCATTTGATACGCTGTGAACTTGTTAAATGCGAAAAATGCTAGGAACATCCGAATCATTTCAAGACAGGCTACGCGGGCATAAGTTTCATCAAAGTCAATACCCTCTTATTGACAATAACCCTGAGCAACTAATCTGGCTTTGTTTCTTATAACAATGTCATTCTCGTCCATTTTGTTCCTAAAGACCCATCTAGTCCCAATAACTCCTTGGTGAGTTGGCCTAGGAACTAGCGTCCAAACCTTATTACGTTCAAATTAGTTAAGTTCCTCTTGCATTGCTTCAACCCAACTTGAATCATTAAGCACTTCATCCACTTTTATTGGTTCCTTTTGAGATAGGAAACTAGCGAACATGACCTCATTAAATGCAGCGGCTTTAGTTTTAACTGGTGCTCCAATATCTCTAATTACTAGATCTGGTGGATGATTTCTAAGCCATTTACGGTCTGGTTGGAACGGGTTAAGAGATTCTTGATTATCAATCGCTTGACCTTCATTTATCTCATGTGCATTCACTTGACCATTCACAGTTCTAATTTGTCCTTGATGATTATTCTCTTCATGACCATTAGCATTTCTTACAATATCATCATTGATAACCTCACGAGTAACCTTAGGAGGGGGCACAAAGATCTCATCATCCTCATCACCGTCACTATCATCATCAAGATTCATTTAAGATGCTTGTTGAGAAAGATCTTCAACTCCTACATCATTCACATTAACCTTACTTGGGTCTTGTTAGCATCATCAAACACAACATGAATAGATTCCTCAACCTCAAACTTTTTCTTATTTAGGATGCGAAAATTCTTTTCATTTTTGGCATAGCTTAGAAAGATTCCCTCATCTGATTTAGGATCAAATGTCTTTAGGTTGTGGGATCCATTGTTATGAATCAAACATTTTGAACCAAATAAAACATTTTGAACCAAATACATGAAACAAGAAACGTTAGGCTTACGTCCCTTCCATAACTCATACGGAGTTTTTCTATGTTGTTTGTTGATTATACACCAGTTCTAAGTGTAGCAAGCGGTGTTGATTGCTTCGGACTCGACTAACATAGTCCTCACAACCTCTTTAAGCATTATGTTCGGTCGCTCAGTGACTCCATTCTGTTGAGACGTTCTTGGCGCATTATACTCATAAAGTATTCCATTATATGTACAAAACTTCTCAACAATATGGTTAGTAAATTCAGTTTCTCTATCGCTTCTAATTCTCGTCACCTTTAGATCTTTTGATGTTTGTAATTGATGGATTAGCGCTATGAGTTTGCCACTAGTTTTATCTTTAGACGCTAAGAATTCTACTCATGTATAGCGTGAGAAATCATCAACTCTTACTAACGAATACTTTTTACCACTTCCACTCAAGATTTGAATTGGACCAAACAAATCTATATGCAATAGTTCCAAAATTCTAGATGTTGATAGATGAGGTTTCTTCTTAAAAGACGATTTAACTTATTTACCCATTTGGTATGCATCACATAAGCGGTTTTTCTAAAAGGAACCCTTAGGTAATCCCTCTACAAGAT
The DNA here is from genome assembly GCA_019426215.1 of Buddleja alternifolia. Lineage (NCBI taxonomy): Eukaryota > Viridiplantae > Streptophyta > Magnoliopsida > Lamiales > Scrophulariaceae > Buddleja > Buddleja alternifolia. Next base: position 22,698,793 of record CM033399.1, on the reverse strand, counting down.
TTAGCGATATTCATTGAGAGATTGCATTAAAGTTGAGGTGGTTCATTTTTCTATGCCATAGCCAACCCATTTCATTTTCATTTTTAGCCACGAAACATGTAGGTTGTTGCTAATTTTTGAACCCCAATCCACTAAATAAACATTAGATGTTCTTTTTCCTTTCAATTTAGTAGATCTAGTCTTAGCGTCGTTGATATAGCAATAGTCACTTGAAAATTTAATTTCAAAACCTTTATCGCAAAATTGACTAATGCTCAATAAATTATGCTTAACACCCTTAACATAATATATGTCACTTATCATGACATTACCTCTATGCGCGGCACCTATAACTTTGGTTTACCCTTAGAGTTATCACCGAATATAACTTGAGGACCATTGGTTGAACGATAGTTGATCAAAAGATCCTTTGAGCATGTCATGTATCTTGAATACCCACTATTAATGTACCAAATAGATTAATCAGCGTTGGCTCTAGGTACCTGCATGAAAGGAAAATTCTAATTGTTTTTGGGTACCCATTGTGACTTGGGTCCTTTCTCATTATTCTTGTCCGCATTATGAATTAAACTTTAGTAACCCAAATTTACCTAGTCTTCATTGTGGGAGGATTGGCCTTTTTGGGTTTCACCTTCTTGGGTGTGTGCTTGTGAGATGTATAATAATATCCTTAATCATAGTTGTAATCATAATCATAATCATAATCATCACAGTATTGATTATATGATCTTGATCTTTGTGGATATTGACGTTGGTATTTCCTTGGCACTGGCTTAGGGTGTCTTTCAGCGCTCGACGCTTAGCGTTTGATTCACATGTGCAAGGTTTTTCCATAGCTTCTTAGTGTTTGAATAATCTTTTCTTTGTGAATCATTCACTTTCGCCTTTCCCTTTTTGCCTGAGTTAGCTTTGACTTTCGCATTTGGCCTCGTACCATTGTCCTTAGGTTCATTCAAAGTTTGATTGTTTGAACCTTTCTCGACAAAGGATACACCTTTTCCTTTGTTGGTTGCTGTAGCCTTTAACATTTTCGATTTGTTATCGAAATTATCACAACCTAAACCGGTCTTTTCACTGAAAAATCTAGTTACTTCAGTCGCATTGTCTAGATTTCTCGATGCTTTTGACAATGATGATGAGACAAGTTGTTCTAATTTGGCAAGTTTAGCGATTAGCTCAGCTTCTCTCTTGACTACCACATCAAGATCACTTTTCAACCGAGTGATTTTGATTTCAAGTGATTGGTTCTTCTCAATGCATTGTTGCTGAACTTGCAACTCTGCCTTGAGCGCCACATTTTCATTTTTAAGCACTGTGATTTCCTCAGAGTATTTTTGATATATTTTGGCGGCACCTTAACAAGCTCCATGATAATCATTGATCTTGTTAAGTAATTCTTCATAAGAGAGAGGATTAGATAGTTCAGTGGGTACCTCTGGTAGTGAGTCTTCAATCTCTTCTCCGTCTATTGCCATATGATAGATTAGCGCTGAATCACTTGATGGCTCATCACTGCTATTCTCTTCTAAAGATTCTAGATCCTCTTCAGGTGCGGAGAATGGTTCAGATTCCACTAGTAAACCTTTTTTTTAAGGTCGCTCCTGAATTGGTTTCTATCCACATAATCTTGCATTGTGGGCTTAGATACATTCAGATAAGGACAATTAACCTAGTAGTGCCCTGGTTTCCTGCAATTGTAACAAAGATTAGTTTTCATCTTTTGTTCAATTGTTAAACTTGACTTACTCTGTGGCTTGGAAACCACTGGCGCTGAGAGATTCTGATTGGGAGACACTTGGTACTGAATCAGTGCTGGAAAAAGCGGTGCAGAATACACAGGCACTTGGTACTGTTGCACTTGTGTAGTGGGAGGGGTTTGGTATGATGCTTGTCCATTGGAATTCTTCCTTTCATATCTCATGAATTTCTTAAACTTCTTTACCAATAAAGCCATTTCCTTGTCCTCATTTGGTTCTGATGCTTGCACCTCGCTTATCGATTTACCTTTGGCAATTGCAATTAGTGCTTCGGAGTCAATCACTGAAGTCGGCACATTGCTGAATTCTCCCAACTCAAATTTGAAAGCCCTTAGTTCCGAAAATACATATTCTAGCGTTAGAGTCGCCAACATCTGGGATTCTCTCATTGCAATAGTCTTCATAAGACATTTACTTAGAAGACTTTTGAAAATCTTATTGACCATTTCCTTATTGCTCAATTCCTTGTCCGATGACCCTAACTCTGTAATAAGCCTAGTAAATCCGGCACCCAGTTGATCTAGCGTCTCATTGGGCTGCATCTTAAAATGCTCGAATCTTTGTATGGCTTTGGAGAGCTTAATCTCCCTCATTTGTGTGGATCCTTCATACATGGTAGCCAACATATCCCATATATCCTTTGAGGGTTTGCATAACTTAATCTTATTGAATAATCCCTCATTATCATTCAATGCTGAGTAGAGAGCATTACATCCATTATTGTCCAACTTTGCTCTTCTATGGTCTTCAGGGGTCCATTCAACTTTCGGTTTCTCGACATAACCATCTAGAAGGGGGGTTAAATAGACCTAAAGTTTTCTTTTAACGCTTAATATTTTCTTGCCTCTTAAAATATTTTGAACGCTTGGAAAGCAAAGCGCTTGGTTAAGCGCTAGGAAGGAGATAACTTAGACTTAGTGATTTTAGCAATTACCAAAGTAGGGTAAAGCTTAAATCACTTAATCAGGGTTAGCACAACAGAAATGATTTAGTTACTTAGCGTTTGGTTTGCCAATTTAGTCGCTTGACTGATTTTAATGCTTTTAAAGAATAATATGCAAATGATAGAGAAAGCAATAAAATAGTAAAGTAAATAACACGAGATATAAAAGGTTCACTAGGTGATGTAATCCCAGCTACGTCTTTCTTCTCCTTTGCACTCGGAGGAACTACACTAAATGATTATCAATGTATTCACACCAGTTTGGCTTTTATTTTTCTTGTCTTTAGATTAGTAGTTTGTATTTAGTTACAATCTATGTAATCATGAAAACGAAGAAGGAAGACGAAGGCCAAATTGATGACTTGTATGCAATGGCGATCCATTGTAATAGTTAGGTTATTTTTATTTCCTGGAAATCCAGGCCACTTTGGCTCAGTAGGTTGATTAGGTTAGGGCTCGAGGTGGTTCATCCTAATTTACCGCTTTGTGGATGTTTATTTTTTCTGTCTATCTATGATGTGTTTGGAATGCATGCATAGGATAGAAAATAAAACAAGATAAATATGATCTGATGAGGCCTATATTATGTTGTAATGCCCACCCGCGAAAATATTAGGCCCATATGGAATTGAAATTGGATTTCTCTTCCATGCCTTCCTCATAAGTGGAAACATGTGAAATGTCATTGAGGCTAGGTGAATCACTCATATAATTGGGGATTAGCTTAGTCGAGATAGGCTGTGATTGTCACTAAGCATAGAGATGCTATGTGGGATCTAATCACTTATTTGCACTCATATAATTGGGGTGATGAACTGAGAGGATTGACCATGGAATATTTTGATAGTTTGGCCTAACGTTGAGGTACCATATTGGACACCCATATAATTGGGCCATATGTGAAAGACGAGGTGAAACCATCTTGAGAACCATCCAACGAGATGGAAGCCCCGGCGTGGCTACTAACTAAATGGATCAATCACACTCTTATAATTGGGGTGATTTGATTAATTTAGCTAGATCTCAAGTCCACTAAGGGAAATTAATTTTTCCTCGAGTTCTATCCAGATGGTGGTGGAATTGGAAAAAATAATGGGAGCTTTGTACAATTAAAAACCAAATTGCATAAGGACTTTGTTTAGAATGAATGCTAATATATCTGCCTTGCAGAAACCTTTGTAGATCATTATTAGAAATGGCTAAGAATCCACTATATGCTATTCTTGAAACCAACAATTTAACCAGGCCTAATTATGCCGATTGGCTGAGAAATCTGAAAAATTATCCTTCAACCTGATAAGAGGGAGTACATCCAGATGGTTGAACAACCTGGAATAACTCTCAAAAGCACTAATAAAGATAGGGAGTATGCTAAGCTATGGTCTGATGACAATATTCAAGTGCGGTGTCTCATTATGAATTCAATGTCTTACAAAATCAACATGAAATGAGGACACTCGCAAAGAATATTGTCAACCACCTACAAGAGCTATACGGAACTGGGACTAGGAAGGAGAGAGATGCTATCTCCATAGAATTATTTGGGGCAAAGATAACCGAGGGATCATTGTCGGGGATCACATCCTCAAAATGATCTGTCTGATCAATAAGTTGAGTGACTTGGACGTGGTACTCGATGGAGAACTATATGTCGATCTAGTGCTACAATCTCTTCATAGGTTCTATGACCAGTTTGTCATCAATTTCAACATGAACAACTTGAATCCCTCACTCAATGAGTTGTTGAACATGTTGATGACTGCTGAGAGCACCATCAAGAAAGAAAAGCTTATGCTACTTGTGAGTTCTTCATCTAAATCCAAGAAACGAAGGAGGAAGAAGAACAAGACCAAGGAGCTAAAAGGCAATGGTGGTATGAAGAAGACAAAGAAAGGTAAGAAAGCCAAGTCAGATGATTGCTTCAACTGTGGAAAGCCTAGTCACTGGACGAAGGACTGCAAGGAGCCACCAAAGGCTCGAGATATATCTTTGTTGAAGTTAACATTAGTGTTAACAGTGCTTCTTGAATACTTGCCACTGGGTGCGGTATTCACATTTGCAATGATATGCAGGGATGACAAGAAGCAAGGAGCTAAAAAAGAGAGATGACTCTAAGGATGGGAAATGGGGCAATGGTTGCTACCAAGGCCGTAGGGACCATCCACTTAGCATTAGGGAGTAGGATATTAATTTTAAATTCCGATAGTTTGTACCCAAGATAATAAGAAACATCATTATCATTCCTGCTTTGAATTGATTCTACTTTAATACATGAACTTTTTTTTTTTTTTTAACAAGTGTGATTTTGAGTTGATTCTACTTTAATACATGAACTTTTTTTATTATTTTTTTTACAGTGCATTCCATCACAGACTTGACGAACATATGGATTTCTGAAGAAACGATATGCAAAACTTAGGATCAATGAATTATGAACAAAAAATTTTCGGGTAGAGATGAAGCATAAGGCTAAATGGGGAACTAGCAACTAAGACGACCAAGACACTCTTTAGTTCAAGAAGGAATGATGGAAATTTGTCTCTGAAAATAAATTACAGCAAGGAGATAAATTGACCTTTGTAATAGTTGGGGAAACACCAAATAGAAGTCACCATGTTATTTTTGTTACCCATTAGTTTTGCATGAACGCTATTTGTTTTGTGTGTTAAGACATGTTTATTTCCATTGTGAACGAGGTCGAATTCTGATTTGACATATGTTTTTAAGCTTTGGTTGAAAATTAGTAGTCTGGGCATTAAGGCGCGTTGCTTATTTTGCCCTAATGTGTGTGTGTGTATATATATATATATATATATTATTGTATTCCCAACGTATTGTATTCTAAAATTTTAAAAATCCACGTATCCCGTATCCGTATCATATATGTATCCCCATATCCGCATCCGTGCATCATTGGTGGAGGATAACCCCACCCCCACATTCCCATCATAATTAAAAATAAATGAAACCCCAATGTCTATGTATGTGGCATTCTTTATATATATATATATATATATATATATAAAGAATGCCACATACATAGACATTGGGGTTTCATTTATTCATTTATTTTTAATTATATATATATATATATATATATATAATCATGAATAATATTTGGTTACTATGAATATGAAAAGAAAGGTATAAACAAATACATAATAGCCTAGTTCTTATATATTGTGGATTAAAGTGGTTTTAAAATCTTTTGTCATGAAAGGTTAAAGTCAGAATGACATTGCAGATGTCGAATTCATATTCACATATCAAAAATAGATTGATTTCAATTGTATAGAACAAGAAGGAAGATTTTGCTGGTATTCCATCTTTTTCCAACAGAGATATGGCTCCTCGGTGCAATTACAGCACTTCGATAGTTCACAACAATTACAATCATTCATAGACCGGAATCACTATGGAGCCCACTTCTGAAACTCCGCATCACTCGTGTTATCTTTTTTTTTTTTTGTTGCCCACCCGGTTCACTGGAACTTTGCTCCGACTACATCCGAATCCGACCCGAGTCGCACACCTGGCAGTGGTGGGTGAGTCTCCCAGCGGAGGTTTTCTGCATTCACAAGGTCTCGGAAGCAGAACCGAGCTGCTTACCACTCGAACCAACCCCCGTTGGTCACTCGTGTTATCACAAATCCCAAATCTCAAATTATATCCGCAATAATGATAGGAATTATTGGTTGTGCTAATCATGTCTCTGTCAAACTAATTTAAAAAATGTATAGTTGTAACTGTATCCCAGGCATCAATCAAGAAAAAATTGAATTAATGTACAGTATAACCAATATTGTTTTTATTATACTTCTTGATTTGGTAGAGATTTTCTTTCACAACCCCTAAAAAACAATATTACTCAAATGAAAGTATGTTATTCGTGTTGATAACAAGTTTGTTACGTTGTTATATGTCTTAAGTGCTCCTAAAAACGACTCGACATTAATTGTGTAAAGTACATGGACAATTTGCGCAAAAACGATCAAGACCTAAATTGTCTCTCTCAGATATGGAGATCAAGGACGGATCCAAAAATAAAGTATTGGGGGGCCGGGTTGTCATTGAAATTATCTTTTTACAATATATTTATGTAGATATTCAAAGTTATTCTAATTTTAATCTATAAGTAAGATAACCATCTTCATGTGAAGAAAACTAACTTTCAATAAAATTTATAGATAAACACTCATTGAATTTTTTTTCCAAAGTTATGCTGTATACGACGCCTTGTCATGTTATAAAACTTATCTATAATAGACTTTGGTAATTTTTTGTCTCATTTAATTAGGAGTGAATGACCTTGTCTATTGTGTTCTTAGATACAAGCCATTAGTCTAAAAATAATGCTTTATTTTTTGATTAAAAAGTGCACCCCCCCGCCCCAGCCGGAATCCGTCCTGATGGAGATGCAATGGGATCAAACATATACTAACATGAGTTATTCAAAAAAGATACATAAGAATCATCGTATGTTTTCCTTAGAACCGGTCAGACAAATCATTAACAGAAGCAAAGCATGGATCTGGATTCTGATAGTTGGTAGAAGTAGAGATGAAGTGTCCAAAACCCAATAATGAGATGAGAATTTCTACAAAATGTTCATTGTAACATGGAATGGTAGGTAGTTGAAATTCAGAATATAAATTTTAATTGAAATTCTAGCATGCCTTTCCGCCCTGTGCACAATATTGTACATGCAATCACGTAAATTCACACTTATTTTACTCGTTCCATTTGCTTTCATCTTGGTGAAGCAAATTCATGAAGATATATTTGAAAGGCGTAGGCATATACATTGACCGTTATGTCCGAAAGGTTGATTGTTGTGTCCGAAAAACTCAAAAAGTGATTCTAACTTTGGACACCACATGTATCTATGACCATTGATGTCCGAAAATGATAACGGTGAGTTCCAATCGCTAGGCTAAACAACTTAGAGGGTGTTTGACCAAGCTTATAAGATGTAAAAAAGCTTATAAGCTCTTTTATAGTGTTTTGATAAATTTTTCAAGGAGACACTTATAAGCACTCAAAATAAGATGTTGAGACCTTATAAGATCTTTAAAAATTAGTTGAGAATGGCCAACTTATTTCTTAAGATACCAACTTATTTTTAAAATGTTCGAAAAACCACACATTTAAACACACATACACTGCATACATTTTCACATGAATCGCACGTTTTACACACACTACACACATTTTCATACACACGACACCTTTTCACATGCTACACATATTTTCAAAAGTGATTCTAACTTGGGACACCGAATGTATCTACATTTGACCATTGATGTCCGAAAATGATTACTGGAGTTCCAATCACTGGGCCAAAGAACTTAATCACATTTGACATATCATCCTAGCAAGTCAGGGCAGATCAAAGAGTTGGCAATGAGAATATTCTTAATCAAAATAACTATCACCAACATATTCTCCCAACCAATTTCACAAATTTGTGCTAATTTCTTTCACTATCATGGTTTTTCTGAAAGCATAGCATTACAGGGTGTAAGAGGAAGATTTGTACAGGCGAGGTAACATCATATTTTTATGAGAAAAAGATTGAAGGAAATCTGAGATTACACCCAGATATTGAAGTCTGACATGCATGAACCAAAAACTACACTAAAAGCATCGAAAAGATTCCGAAATAACCTCAGAGCAGTTATGAGAAGCAAAATCAAACATAAAAATTTGGATTAGGGCCCTGGATATACACTTTGTAAACTGCACTGGATATTTTCTTATTTGCATCCAATCCATCACCATCTGTATTAGGGCCCTAACCCATTTATATTGAAAAAATAGGTGTTCAATTGATTCTTCCTGCTCCCCACAAAGCACACAATTAGGATCTGGAATCAAGATGAAATGTTTAAGGAGTGTTTTGGTATATTGAGGTTGTTCCAAACCATTCTAGCTTCTTTAAAATCCCTTTGGTGACCCCTCAATCATTCATAGCAACTCTGTACAGTATATATGCCATCTTTGGTATGGATCCACCTCCCTTGGTTGAAACCATCTTGTATTTTGCTTTTTATTGTATGCAACTTCCTCCATACCCATATATACACTTTGTAAACTGCACTGGATATTTTCTTATCTGCATCCAATCCATCACCATCTGTATTAGGGCCCTAACCCATTTATATTGAAAAAATAGGTGTTCAATTGATTCTTCCTGCTCCCCACAAAGCACACAATTAGGATCTGGAATCAAGATGAAATGTTTAAGGAGTGTTTTGGTATATTGAGGTTGTTCCAAACCATTCTAGCTTCTTTAAAATCCATTTGGTGACCCCTCAATCATTCATAGCAACTCTGTACAGTATATATGCCATCTTTGGTATGGATCCACCTCCCTTGGTTGAAACCATCTTGTATTTTGCTTTTTATTGTATGCAACTTCCTCCATACCCAACTACAATCCATTGGGGGAGTGTGTGCCCAAAAATCCTCCGTTTTTAAGTATAAACCACTAATCCATTTAACCCAGAGTGTATCTTTTTTCTGTGTAACTGCCCAAATTTGCTTCCCCACTGAAGCTATATTCCATGATTTACAACACTTTATGTTCAATCCCCCTTTTCTTTTTGGTGCACAAACTTTTTCCCAGCTAATCAAGGCCATTTTGTGTTGTTGTTCCTTTTTCCCCCATAAGAACTCTCTGCACAGTTTCTCTACTTGTTTCACAACATATTGTGGGAGAATGAAAATTGACGACCAATAGACATGCAAGGAGAACAAAACCGAATTGATAAGTTGTGTTCTCCCTGCATAAGATAAGTTCTTGGTCGCCCAACAAGCAAGTCTGGCAGTGATCTTCTCTACAAGAATATAACAGTCTGTTTTATTCCATTTAGTTGGTGCCAGTGGGACACCCAAATACCTAACAGGGAATAAACCTTCTCCAAATTTAGTTATCTGCACAATCTCCTGTTTGACCCCATCTCCTCTGATATATACACGGGACTTACTACTGTTTGCTGTGAGCCCATTAGCTTCTGAAAACCTCTGAAACACCTCCCACACTATCTGTACAGACTGTTTATTTGCCTTACAAAACACCATTAAGTCATCAGCAAAGCATAAGTTGGTGAGCTTTAGGTGTTTGCATCCTGGATGAAACCTGAACATACTATCTTGTGCTGCTAACCTCAGTGACCTAGTTAGATATTCCATAACCAGGACAAAAATAGAGGAGAAATTGGGTCCCCCTGCGTTAGTCCCCTTTCTCCTTGAAAAAATCCGTGAGTTTCACCATTCAGAACTACTGAAAAGGACACAGTTGTCATACATTCCACTATCCAATCCCTAAAAGTCTGGGGAAGTCTGTATCCATCCAGCATGGCCTTGACAAAATCCCATTCAACACTGTCATATGCTTTTTTTCAAATCAATTTTCATTAGACATCTTGGGCTCACCTTCTTTCTGTTATACAATCTTTTTAATTCTTGACTAATCAGGATATTCTCAATAATGGTTCTCCCCTTTATAAATGCCCCTTGGTTCTCACTAATCAACTTAGGCAGTACCATGGCAAGTCTATTGGTCAAGAGCTTAGATATACATTTATATAAAGTGTTGCAGCAAGCAATCGGTCTAAATTCACTGGTCATTACAGGATTTTCAACTTTTGGTATAAGAGACAGAAGGGTGCAATTAGCCTGTTTGAGAAGCTTTCCACTTTGAAAGAAATCAAGGATGGCTTGAGTAACTTCCTGCCCAACCACTTTCCAGGCTGATTTGAAGAAACCACTTCCATATCCATCCGGGCCCGGGCTTTTAGTACTACAAATATCAAACATAGCCTTTTTAACCTCTGCTTTGCTAAATGGTTTGATCAACTCCAATTGATGCTCAAGACTCAATCTAGGCCCAGCCTCAAAAACCTTTTCATCTGCTTGAGTGGTAGCACTTCTAGCTCCTAACAATTTTTTATAGTAGTTAATGAACATTTGTGTTACCTGTGAATATTCAGTCACAACTTGGCCATTTTCATCCTGTATTGACACAATTCTATTCTTGTACTGAGTCTTCTTTAAAAGTCTGTGGAAATAGCTGGAATTCTGATCTCCATACTGTATCCAAGTAGCCGTAGTTTTCTGTAGCAAGAACTTTTCCACTGCATTTTAAGTTTCCTTCAACTTCTGTCTAGCCAAACCTTCCCTTTCCTGGATGCCTTCATTCATGGGATCAAGATCTAGTTGCTCTTGAACTTGCATTAACTCTTCCCTGGCTTGATGTATTTGCAATTCAATGTCACTATACTGGGTTTTGTTCAAGTGCTGCAATTCAACTTTTAACATCTTAAGCTTATATGTAACAACATACATTGGAGTCCCACTAACTTGTAAAGTCCAGCTTCCCCTGACAATGTGCTCAAATTGTGGTGAATTAGCCCACATGTTAAAATATTTGAATGACCTCCTTCTATGCAAGTTCTGCTCATTGATCTGCATCAACATAGATGTGTGGTCAGAAGGTCCTGCTGCTAGGAAATGTGTTTCTGTAGTTGGGTATGCCTCACAGCATAACTGGTTCACCATAGGTCTGTCAATCTTGGAGAAAATCCTTACCCCTTCTTCATGGCAGTTATTCCAAGTAAAACGACACCCTTTCCATCTCATCTCATCCAACTCACAATCATCCATACATTCTCTAAAGTCTTGTATTTCCTGCCTGATAACTGGTGCACCCCCCATTCTGTCAGTAGTTGCCAGTACACTATTAAAATCGCCCATGACTATCCATGGAGTATGAATAGCTTGACCTAAACCCTTTAAATCCTCCCACATTTGTCTCCTCTCACTAGAGTGATTGAACCCATACACAAAAGTAGCTGTATATTCTTTCTGAGTGCACACCTCAGACACTACACAGTGCACTAGTTGAGCTGTTATAAAAGATACTTGTAAGTTAATTTCAGCTTTCTTCCACATTATCCAAATTCTTCCTCCAGGGTGGTTCTGTATGTTAGTGATCACTTCTGCACACATCCTTTTACTCACTTCTTCCTGTTTTTGACTTTTTATTTTATGTTCTAATAGACCACAAAGATTTATGTGGTATTTATTACAGAGGGCAAGGACTTCCCTCTGTCTTCCAGGGCTGTTAAGCCCCCTGACATTCCATGTAAGGATCTTTGTCATGGTCAGTAACTAATATAGTTACTTCCCCAACTTGCACTTGTAGGGCCTGCGTTGTGTTTGAGGACCCCTCCTGCTCTTCCCTATGTGCCACTCGTTCCATTGGTCTGCCCCTGGGATTAACAGTTTTCCACTGATTGACCTCTCCTCGCTTCTCATTAGCTGTTACTGTTATTGGATTTGGCTGCATTTGCTCCTGTACTTCATGTTGTGTCTCTGGGTTTTTTTGAGGTTGGTTCTGTTTAGGCCTCCATACTAGTTTACTTTTCTTTCTGCAGTGCTCTTCACTATGCCCATACCCCCTGCAATGTATACATTGGATTGGTTTCCATTCATAAACCATTTTTTGTTCCACCAAAATGCCTTTCTCATTTGCAAATTGAATGGTCTCTGGCATTGTTCCCACATCTACCTCAACTAGAACACTCGCATAGTGCAGTCTGTCTTTGTTTGCAGTCATTGGATCAGCCATGATTGGGGTTCCTATGGTACTTGTGATTTTACTCAAAGCTTTTAGGCTCCAGTATTTTATACTTAACTCTGGCAATTGAATCCACACTGGCACTTTTGCCACAATTTTCTTACTATAGTCACCATTCTCAGTCCATGGAGACAAGATCAGGGGTTTGTTATCAAAATGAAAAACTCCCACTTGCAATACTGTGTCCCTCTCTTCCACTGTCTTAAACCGAGCTATAAACATACCCGAATGCAACATCATAACTTTTTCTAACCCGTACTTACCCCAATTGCGTTTCAGATAGCCATTCATGATAGTGTATGGCACGTTAGCTCCCAGCACATAGCAGACAATGGAGCTTTTCCAGTATTCAACCTCCAGTTGTACATCCTCAACTTCAATCTGCCCAATTTTCTGTCCATTCATCTGCGCAGGTTCCATAAATTGAAGCTTGCCCCCAGTAGTTCGAAGTTTCGAAACATCGAAATCATCCCAAATATTTCCCGTCTTCACTTGGCCCTGTTCCTGTTGATTTTGCCATAAGATTTCTAGGTCTTCCTCCAAATTTGTTGATTGGTTAGATCTCTGAATCTGATGCACACACTCTTCCAATACCTTAACCACATCTTGCTCTTGGGCGCCTCCTGTTGCTGAGAACATTAATTCCTTCAGCTCATTACATAATTGCCCTAGCTTATCTGGGTTTCGATCTGCCTCCTTTGTCAATTCCTCACTGCAATTTTCAGTAATTGCAATCGGTGATGTCTCTGGTGTTATGATGTTCGTCGTTTTTCCTGCTTGCGTGCCTCCCTTCTTTCTCTTGGCCATGGCCAAGCTCACTCGCTATCGTGCGCCGTGAGAGAGAGAGAGAGAACTAAGCCTAGTGTATCACTTCAATATGAATTCTATTATATTCTTAATAGAATTCATATTGAAGTTATATAAGTCATTTTATGTGTTACAGCAAAAAAAATTACAGATGGTGAAGATCACGTCCTGCCTCTGCGAGACACAAATGTCTGTAAGAGATCTTATGCAAACGATAAAGCAATTTCCTATTAGCCACATATATATAATATTGCTCTTGAATACGTGTGCCATAGATTTTGATTAAATTCAAGGGCACTGTTTCAAACATCACCGGTTTGAATAATTTACCTTATTCCTAAGCATTTGTCTTTCTTGTGGAGTCCAATCAGCTGTCATGTCCAGAACATTTTGCAGAGAGACCTCATCATACAAGATACCCACCTGAAATTTCAGAACATCTTCAAGGGTAATGATATTTCCACTCCACTAATTACTATATGAGCTCCATCTTTAATTTTTAAACTAAATTACGACAAGAATGCCCATAAATCTTAAAATACATTAGATATAATTTTCAAAATTTAAATAAGAGCAAAGCATTATCAAGTTCTAGATGTTTCTTTACATTATATCAAAGTTAGTCCATTAAAACTATGGAGCATCATCCACAAAATAAAGTATATAGTATGTTAAATTTGAAAAAAAAAATTATAAAATGAACCAACAAAAGGGTAAATTCAACTTGAATCCACTTCAGTTTGACATCGTACTAAACCAAGCAATCAAATTCAAAATTTTCTTCCTTCAATGAAATAGACCATTGTGCAAAACCCAAAAACAAAAGAAAAGAAGTAAAATACATCAGCAACAAATACACAAAAAAATGCTTAAATACGCATCGGTTCTATTAAATGAAAAGCATTAATAAGTAGTTAGTATTTTTTTAATATTAGTTAATGCATATAAATAGATAAAGTATGTGAAGTACATAATTCATAACAAAAACGACAAAAAAAAATTCTTTTGAAGATTTAATATTCATTTCGTATGATTTTTATATTTGTGTAAAAACATATGTTTTACACCATTATGCAGTTAATAAACATTTCATTTAGATAAAGAAAAAAAAATGTTATATTAGTTATAAAGAAAGGTATACGGTGGGAACAAAGATATATGAGTTATAAAGATTTAATAAATTATTTAAATATATATTCAATTTGTAGGTTGTTAGGCTTTTATTTGTAAAGGGGTGTTATAGTCATTTTGTTAGATAGAGAAATAAAAGTGGAGCTCATATAGTAATTTGTGGAGCTCCAATATCATTTCCCCATCTTTAATTGTCAAAAACATGTAATTGGCTTTTAGCTTTTGAGGGTTTCCAATTGCCCAACCCCTCACCAGCAGCAACCACCCTCCAATTGCTAATGAGATTACAAATTCTCAGACTAAGGAAATTGAAGGTACACTTAGATTGCGTTTGGATTGAAAGATTTGAGAGCTACGGATTACAACTCCATAAAGCTTCATTGGGTAATTCGAGTTACTATTTGTTTTCAAATTCTTTAACATAAGCTATTTTGCCTCAATCATCATAATGAATTTGAAATCAATTAAGTACTGGAGTTATTGAAATCACTAGCTCCAAAATCTTTACTAAAATCCGATCACTCCATCCAAAAGAAACCTGACTAAATTTTTAAGATCGATTCTTCAACACGAACATGTAAATTACTAGTCATCCCAACAATCTTTTGTTTTGTATTATTGTAGCTTGATAAACACACTCATGCTTGGAATCCCATATAAACAAGACAACAAGATTAATAATATGCAAATTAAGGATAAAATACCCAAAATGCAGGCAGGGCGCAAAGTCTCCTCCAAGGTCCTCCATCAGCGCCTCTCATCTCTAAGTATCTCTTAAGCCTAACCTGGAAAAAAAATAACACCTGAACTCATTAAGACCGAGTGGACCAGAATATATATTTCAGCCATTTAAATTAATATCAACTAGTCGCAATCGCAGTCGCATACTCGATGTGTGTTTAATTTCTTTAAATTATAAATTAAAATAATTAATTCATTTATTATTTTGTTATATGAAAATTTATCACTATCACATGTCTTGTTTGAAATTATGCGAGCATAAATTTTACTTATGATTTTATGTCAATTATTATAAATAGTTAGAATTTAATGCAATAGAAAGAGAGAAAAACAAATAACCAAAAAGAAAAGGAATATTTGTAGAGAAATAAGAAGAAAAGGTGAGTAGGAAGAAGAGGAAAGAGGGAGAAGAAAGAAAGAAAGATACGTGAAGAGGAGAGAAGGGGGGAGGAGAAACTGCCTATGACACTTGTCATAGTTATAGTGGGTGCAAAATACCATACCAAAAAGTTGGCAGACCAAAGGTAGTTACTCTAAGGCCTTACCTCTGGAAAAATTGTTGTCAAGTGATTCTCCCAGTCATTGAGGTTTGGGTATTCACCCGGAAGAGAAGGAAGCTTCCCAGCCATAAAATTCTGGAGCAGATTTGAATAGGAACAACTATAGTCAGCTAAAGTAAAAGCAGAATCACATCATGACATAATTAGGGAGAAAAACTCAAGGATAGATAAAAATCCTGAAGGACAGCCCAGCACAATCAACATACTTTTTCTTCCGATAGACAAAGTACATTGGAACATCAAGAGCATATTCTACATACTGTTCAAACCTGTTTCAACAAGTCAGGGAGTTCACTTAAGTACGAAGCAGTTCATTAATACCTTAGAACCAAATAACATATAGTCAAGATTCTAAAAAATTCAGAAATGACATAAGAAAAATGCAACAGAAATATGCTACTTTTATGGATTCGGGAACAAACAAAAATGGTAATTCCACCCTCTCCAGGAAAAGAAGTAAGAAATTACCATACTCCCATGTAGTGGCATGAGAGGCACCAAGCTATGTAGGAGGCACATTTTCAACCTCATAATAAGCAAGAGATTTATGTATAAAACACACGTGATCTTTACAATCAGACAACATAATGTTTTTTAGTTGAGTTGCTCATGACAAACAACAAATCCTGAACTCAAAGTTAGGTGGGGTCAGCTAAATGGATACTCACTCATGGCTTGAGGCCAATGAGCGTGTTTGATTCAACAGTTCTACAGAACATATCATATCAATAACACATCATAAAGCACATTATTTAATATCTCTTTGATGTGATGCTTACACCGTTACACGTATATATGGCTTTTGAAAGAGAACTTTTCTATTGACCTTCGCACCATATTGAAGGTAAGTTTCTTTATTTTTGTATTATAACTAGAAACAGGTGAGGCTAGCTTGCACAATGACCCGGAAATGC
The DNA here is from genome assembly GCA_019426215.1 of Buddleja alternifolia. Taxonomy (NCBI): domain Eukaryota; kingdom Viridiplantae; phylum Streptophyta; class Magnoliopsida; order Lamiales; family Scrophulariaceae; genus Buddleja; species Buddleja alternifolia. Next base: position 22,682,297 of record CM033399.1, on the reverse strand, counting down.
CACATTTGCAAAGCAAAGTGTCTTAACATTTAATGAAAGCTTTTTTTAAAAAAATTACATAACAAATGGTGAACCAGATGAACAGAACTTTATTGTCAAAAGAGAGGCAAAGAAAGAAGATGCATAATAAATTCTTTGAATAGCACAAGAAAGTTTCATCTTAATAGATTTGATCGATAACAGGTTATTCTAGTGTATGCAATATATCTGCACACAATGTCAATGTGTCAAGGTATGTAGGTTGACTGAGGGAATCCAAAGAAAGGCATGTTAATTCCATCTCAGAAGAGAATGGGCCAATATCTTTCTCCAAGGATTTCATATTCCAACTTCACCAAATAAACTTTTGAAAACTGAGCAGAGATTTAGGATGACCGATGATGCAGTGATTTCATCAGTTTCATATCAAATACAGCTGGAGCTCATATTTGTTATATGAACTATAATAGCATTACGAACTGACTGCAATGCAAAAAGGCAATAACAATTTAAAAATGTAAAGAAAAAAAAAGGTCAATCAGTGAACCAAAGCTTTGGTCACATTAGTAGATTTGTAACACTTTCTATCTCGAAGTAAGGTTTGACCGGACGTGGTCCTAGAAACTAGAAATTGTGATGGCTTTATATAATTTGTACAGTACACAGAAACAACTCCGGAGTTGTGGCAAGTCGAAAAGCAGAATGGCTGATAGAGGTGTATGGGACTGCTTAACTGGATCTATAAGGTCTATGGGAGTAGTAATAAAATTACAGTGGGTTTCATAAGTAGGGCTGGTGATACAAATATATTACTATCTGACTTAATGATGGTAGTGATAGTGGCTTTAAAGCTCCCTCAATCACAGGGGTTAGTGGTGGCTGAACAGATTCGTAAATACGCTTCAATAACAGATCAAGGTGAGAGAAATCTGTAAATGTGATGTGTGCAATATTTTTCAATTGAATTGTGGAATTAGTTCAGCGAGGTGTATACTTAGGAAGGAAGGTTAAAGAAGTATTCTTTTTATGGGCCATTTTTAGTAGCACAATCCAAAGTGGAAGAATACAAATCTAAATGAAGTGCCTGAGAGTAGCTCTGGTAATTAGTAGATTTTCCATTTTCCTAATTAAAGCGCATAGAGGACAAGGGAACTTACCCAAAAGAGTCATCAAAGACAAAAGGAAGCATCCCCGAACGATTATTATCAGTGTCAGTCCAGATTTGGTTGTGGAAGAAAAAAAGATTATAACATAAATGGAAACTCTCAATGAAGAAATCAAGAAAATACGATTTCTTTACGGAAAGGGAAACATTGAAATGGTGGAAAGGCTGAACCATGTTAGTGACATATAACTACCTTCTCATGCGAAGATAACCATTTGGTTTCCCTTCAGTGAAAGGAGAATTTGCAAACAATGCCGTAGCTATCTGTTTTCAAAGTGAGTTAGATTGAGCATAACCAAATTAGTTTCCAACACAACAAATGACTAACTTACAGGCTGTAAAGCAAGACCAACTCAGAATTTCCTTATCATATCAGCTTCAGAATCAAAATCCAGGTTCACCTGTAAAAGACAACAGGACCTACAATGCTCTTAAAAAAACACATATAGCATGACACTGAAAACATGGTAGGAGGCTTTTTATAAAGTATGGTTGCAACTAAAGTAATACAAACATAAAAGAAGAGTTCATAAATTCGTCCTACCTGAACAGTACATGTTCGAAACATCATATCGAGTCCAAGTGACCCAACTTTTGGCATGTAATTTTTCATGATCTCATATCTTCCCTGAGCCAAGTTATTTTGTCAGTACGTATGGAAGCATCAATGTCATAAAGTTGTTAAAATTTGTAAGAACGGAGTTGGGACAAATTGTAATAAGCACAAAAACTCAATTAGATGAAGGAAATGGATTGTGATGCTTAAAAACCATATTCTATAGTACAATTGAAAATTATAAACATCAAAAGTCTGAAAGGTTGAGTCCAACAGATCAAAATGCTAATTTGTTTTGGCAAGAAGTTGCACCCAGCGCTTATTGTCAGCAATGACAACAAAAACTTGATTTTCATGGTTGCCCTTAATATTTTTAGGCATAATGTTGGTCTCACTGTTTCCAAATCTCTGACTCGGTCTTATCTTAGAATGATTCAGTAACTTTATGTTCTGTAAAATTGCATTTCTTTTAGCAGAGAGGATCGAATTCGTAAAAGTAATCTTCACTAAGAAAGTCGAAAATAACAAACAACCAACTTATGGTGAGGCTGTATCCTTGAATAAAAAGCCCGTTAGTCCTGAGAAGCACGTGCCACATCCTTTTTGGAATAACATTTATGATATTATGGAGAAGTATGATCAAAAAAATATTAATCTAAAGCATAACCAGTTTAAAATGAACCCATATATTATTATGTTATTTTTAAAAAGGCATACCTAAGTCCAGGTATTTTTAGAATTGGCTAGCAAGTTCTTATTGTTAAAAGTGATGCTCGCCTATTGCGTAATCAAGTCTCAAGATAATATGAAACTTTGAATTCTTAAAGTTGATCACAGATTGTGTTGTTAAAAGCAGTATTACAAACAAAATTGTCGATTTTGTCCTCCAGTTGAAGAACTTTGATCCCGTCAATTGAATTAATCTGTTTTCTCTTCTTCTTTCTCTTTCTGAAGGAAAATCCCAGAATAATTTAAGAATATCTTATTCCTAATAGTTTCTTAAGACATGAATGCTCCATTAAAATGTGGACATAGAGATGAGAGATGTCAATGCCGATTTTGCACATGAGGCAGCAATAGGATGAAAAGGTTGCCATTAATTCTTTCCAAAGTTTGATTCAAGATAGTAAACAGTCCAGTAAAATGCATAAATGTGATTCTATAGGAGGGAAGAATAAAACTGCAACTGTTTAAATCCGAAATTCAAATATATGAATCGGTAAAGAGGTTACCTTGGGCATCACTGGTATGTTTTCACGTCTCCATTTGGGCTGAAATCCAATTCCTGGAAATCCTATCCCCATCTCCTCTGCAACAGCCTTAACCTGCGAAGATGTGTACTTCTATACCATACGTGTATTTTTTTCCTTCGTCGACTGTTAGGTTCTTGGAGGGTAACAAGAAACCTAGGGGTGATTGGAAATTGAAGTTCGTTTATTTTCCAATCACCCACTTGGGTATATCAACACCTTTGCGTTGGAATGGGAGCGTTGCCCCTTATCGTGTCGCCCATGTGCAAAAGCAACTCAGAGTTATCTTTAGCAAGGCGGGTCTATTTGATAGTAGATTTGACATTAGACAATTCTATACTCATGGTATTTATACCTTCACTTTTAGTGCTTCGTGTTGTAACTTCTATGTAGTGTCTAGCCTCATGCTCTCATATACTAGCACTTGGTGGTTTTATGGAGGCACTAGGGTGCCCACGGGAGGCAAGGTGGGCTCTACCATGCCTCGAGCTTCCCACGCTCTACTCAGTCATGGTGATGGGCCCAATCAGTCAAGTCCCCCGCACCTCACCCTCTTAGATTTTGCTTCGCCAGAGCAGGTGCCATGCACACTGGGTTTCGATTGCTTGATGCAGATTTAGGCTCTAAGGGTACCCAGGGCCCTAAAGAGGGCACCACTGTTAGCCCTCAGGGCACCGTTGTGTTGGAGACAGGGGATGGCAAAAATGCTATTGGGAACTCAACTCACTCGTCTCCAAAAGCCAGTCGTGGTAAAGGAGTAGCCCTTCCCGGAGAACATGTGCCCTTGTATTCTTTGCCTCCGCTAGCTCCAGCGGCGAAGCGTGCTTGTGGTTATTCTCCGGGGAGCTCTAGCTCCACCAGACTTAGCACTAGTTTGTTTAATTCTGGGGCGTACTTGGACCCCGACGTCAGCTCTTTTTGGGATACTACTGATCCTGTGACTCCTTGATCTATGATGAGGATGGTCGTGACTAATTACGACGCTACCCGCTTATCATCCCTACCGATTTAGCGTTTAGATCAGGAGATTTGCACCGGGGCATGTCGGGTAAGTGTTTACACGTGTTATTGCCATTATTTAGAGGCTACATGTTCGCGCCTCTAAGGTTTTTTTTAATTTTTGTTTTTCTTAGGCGGTCCCACTATCACACTACCTCTGACTTATGTGCAAGGAGATGGAGAAGGAGCATTGAGAGAGCCTCCAGCAGAACCAAGAGCTTCTTTCACGATTTTGGAGAACTAAGAACTTGGTTGACAAATGGAAGGAAAAATATGAGGCCCAAAAGAAGCTTGAGACGAGAAGTCCAATGGTAGCTACTTCCTTAGCTCGGATGTTGGGAAAAAACTCTATGTGATGCCAAAAATTCGATGGTGGATAAATTCCCCAAGAGTGCTGCCTTTATTGAGGAGTGCAACCAGCCGGCGTATAAGGTTGCTCGGGGATTTATGACCAAGACGGTGCGCAAGTGCCGTAGGACTCTTCACGATAGTGATTGGTACCCCGACGATGATTTTACATGGCTGTATGAGAATGTTCCCCAATACCAGTGAAGGGAGACCGATGCTGGGAGTGGTGCCGCTAGTTGAGGCGTTGGTTGTCTTTTTAGCTTTTAGGCCCTCTTATGCTTTTACCCATCAGGGTTTATTCATTTGCTTTTTCGAACTATCTTTATTTTATATTTTGTTTTATCATTTGTAAGACTTATTTTTATCTACCCATGGATGGGCTCACTTCGTCCTTGAATTGTTATGCTTCGACTTGTAGCCTTTATCGGACATTTATTATCTCCTTTGCATGTTGCCTTTCGGGGGTTTTCATTAATATTAGCTATCTCGTTTTGCCTCTTAGCTATCTTAGCACGTCATGGGCATACTTTTTTAATTGATAAATTATTTATTCTATTCCTACTACCTTTCAGTTTAGCTTTGGTATTGTTGGTGGTTTTTTCACCGCCGGTGTTTTTTTCACCGCTGGTGATTTTTTGTACATCAGTTAGCTAATAACTAGTCGTTTTTATTTCTCCACCCCATTCCCCTACTCCTTAATATGTAAGTCAAATTCAGGAGTAAGTGACCAGGTAACATCCATTTGAAGCCAGAGAGTTAAAAAGTTGTCGTTTTATTCTTTTCGATAGTGAGAGCTTTAGGCTTATTTTAACGTATGTCGACCCTAGTGTTTTTGTGGCACAATGTTTTGTGATATTTTCACGAGGGTGACATTTTTTCTTATAGGCTTGAATAGCCACTGGTGTTATTTATTTGTGAAGTGAACTACGACCTCTCTCATGTTGGTGGGAGGTGAAATATCTCCTTAGTTTCAGTTGTGTGAGGTGAAAGTTCACTTTTGTCATATTTATATGAATGAGTGGCGCTGCTTGTGAAACTCGCAGCCACTTTTCAGCGGAGGCTTGGTCGCCTCTTATTTGTTTATTTTTGTATAATCTCGTTCCAAAACCTTAATGGGAGTAAGGAGACCTTTCGTAGGTCCTCAGCCTCTCTCGATATTACTGGACGGATTATGAAGTGACCCATCCTCGTTCGAGTCATTAACAGCTTGGGGGATTTTTGCGGTGCCACCCATATCGACCTCTAGTGGGGTCACGAATAATTTTATAACTCCTCTAGTGGAAACTTAATTAGCTCCCAGGGGTCGTATTGGTATTTTTTGAACTAGCCTCGGTCGGAAGCAGTGATTCTGAGGGGCGTTTGTTTTGGGTGTCGTTAAATCACCACGGATAATATAGTACCCATTCATTATGCTAGCATGTTATCATGTGAAAACGACATTCATCATATTTAATGAAAAAGGGTGCTATTTAACACTTAATAAAACATTCAATCATCCATGCAAAAAATACAGGGGGTGCACATAGGCACCTCAAAATGATAACGTACGTGGGTTCACTTAGGCACCTCAAAAACTTAAAGTAAAAGGGAATGTAACACTTGGCTCATGACCAACATGAAATTGTCCAATAGTAGAGCAGGAAATAAAGTGGTGTTTTCAATTTGTTACTTGTTAACGTCTCATGGGGCTTAATGCTTTCTCGGGTCCAGGGAGTGATTCCCCGTGATGTTCACCTTGCCAGTGAGCTTCTCTGCTGGAACGTGGCCACCTAAGGGTGACCATTGGGCTAATTTGGCCTTGCCCCCTCCTTCCCCAAGCTAGCTTTCCACAACGATAATAAGTTGATGGTGATTTGTTTCCCTTTGTCTGTGGGATCCTTGTCGCCATGCTTACTCTTTGGTTTCTTCAATGCACTTGCATAACATTCCCTTGCGATCTTAATATCCCCGACAGCTTCCCCAATTCCCACGGGGTTGGGAAATTTGACCTTTATGTGGTAAGTCAAAATGACCGCTCGCAATAGGTTTAAGCTCTGCCTCCCCAGTATGACATTATAGGTAGAGGGGGCTTTGACCACCAGAAACTTGACCATCTTGGTTGAGCGGGCAGGATATGCGCCCAATGAAATGGGGAGAGACACTTCTCCCAAGGCTTCCACAGCCTCCCCCGTGAATCCATTAAGGGAGGTGTTGATTGTTTGAAGCTAAGCGTAGTCTACCCCTAGATGGGTGAAGGCATTGTAGAATATTATGTCAATTGAATTCCCACTATCGACTAACACTTTCTTCACCCAAAAATTTGAGATGGTTGCTGATATTACCAAAGCATCATTCACCAAGGGGTTGCCCTCTCCCAAATCATGCTTCCCGAACTCAATGGTACGACTGTTGGGCTCTATATGATTAACTTGCTTCTGTGGGGGAAACTTAAGGCGTGGAGCCTCGTTGCTGCCTTTAATGAGGCCTTCCTTGAGTTCACCGAGTCTCCTCCTACTGGGCCTCCCAAGATCACCCCTATGATTCCATTCACTAGGGGGTTATCCATCTTGATAAACTCGTATTTTACACCTTTTTAAGCGCCTCTTTTATTGTATTTTGATGAGTTCTTGAGTGTATTTATGCCACATATGCTTTGATTTTGTGATTGGTTGTGTTTTTATAGGTTATTTGAGAATTGGAGAAAAAATAATTGAAAAGGTCAAAGAATCTCTCAAATTACACCTTTAGCCACGGCTATGAAGACCCTTAGCCATGGTGATCATGAAGGAACCTTTGTACTTTGAAGATATGAAGTTACCAAGGCTAAAATAGGCAAAAAAACGTGAACAACAGATTTTAGTCGTGGCTACCATCTTTTTAGCCGCGGCTAAGGGCCAATTTCAGCATCTATAAATACGCGCTATTAGGTCAAAATTCGGGACTTTTGCCCACTTTTGAGGGTTTGACACTTTGAAACACACCAAGAGGGTTGAGAGAAGTCTGGGGAAAAAGAAGAACGCGAGGATACTCCATCTTTGTCTATGAAGACGGAGAATTCAAGCAAGATCTATCAAGAAACGTTATTAGGGAGTTTGAATTTCATGCTTTTAGATTTGTTTATATTGAACATGTCTTTCAAGATGAATTATCTCTTTTCTTTTACGATTATGACTTAATTTCCCTTTGATTGAGGCCATGTGAAATCCAATTATTATGTTTGATTTATGAGTATTATTTTTTCGGATTAAATTTGTTTTGGGTTATGTGTTTAATATTTGTTCTTAATGCTTATGATTGCTTAGCTACCAATCGTATGAATTTGTGCTTAGTTTTGAGACCGAGAGGAGATAAACTAGGGATGCATCTAGGTATTAAACACCACAATGTAAAATTGACTAGAGATAGATTCGATTTCCTTGTGTGTGCTTTCCGTGAAAACGGAAAATTCCATGAATCTTTGTAATGCATTTTCATTAATTTGAATTTCATATAGAGATACAGAAATCGTTAATGAAAATAGAATTGCTATACCAAGAGATTGGATAGTAAGTAACTTAGGGAATTTCGCCTTAACCTAATCAATCTAATAATCGGGTAAGATAGAATCATAGTCAAATTGAATAATTGGTTGAATCATGTGCCTTAATCACTTTTCTCGTTGATGTAATTCAAAGTTGATTTCTCTCATTAGTTGGTAATTGTTATTTAATATTTTAATTCATAATTCACATCTTTATCTCTTAATTTAACTTAGAATTAGATAACACAGTAATTTCAGTACTTAAATACAATTGTCTCTAGGGTACGATAATCCGGACTTACATCCACTATATTACTTGCACGACCTAGTACACTTGCTAGGATTTTGTGTGTCAAGTTTTTGGCGCCGTTGCCGGGGACAATTGTTTATTTAATATTGAGATTCTCTTATTTGTTCTAAGCTTAAGTCTTTTTTTTTATTTTTTATAGTTTAGTCTTTTTATTTTTATTCTTGAAGAGATGAATAATAATAACTTTTATTGGTCACAACGTGGATGGAACGTAGGAGCCTATGGGAGTCAAGTGCAAGATTTATGTTCGTGGTGTAGAGGCGTTCATCATAGCGATTACTGTCAACACGGGGGGAGGAATCATCATGATTTTCCATTAAGTTTTTATGTTAAGAGATCTTCACCCTCATACTTGCAACATGATAGTATGATGCAAAAAGAATTTCAGCCGATTGACTTTCAGAATCAAGGGAATTATCAGCAACAACGTGATAGGAGCCTGAGGTTTGAAGAGTTGATAATTCAATGGATGAAGACGAATGATGAGCGATATCAGAATATCGAAGCATCTATGATTACATGGCAAACACAAATCAATGAACTTTCCAACTTATGGGCAAAGAGATCATTAGCCACTTCACAAAGTAGCATAGAAGAGAATGATGAGGTACTTAGTACAGAAGTTGAACAAGTTGTTGATTCGGCACCACAGTGTCTGCACCCTATTACTACACCAGCACTACCTTCAGAATCTATGTGTGGTAAAGCAGAGACAACATCACTGGAGCACCTTCAATTCACCACAGAGATTCCAAAATCCACTCCATCACATGACCATGAAAGGAAGTTACCAATCTTCAAGAGCTCAACACCACCTACCACCATATCTCTCGAATTCTTACAAAATTGTATCAATAACCAGAGAGACAGAGTGGAGGAGGTTGAAGTCAAGGTTTACAACTCTATTGATTCATTCGATGCATATTTTGAGAACCCAAGTGATACTACGGTCGAGAATGAGAAAATCAGAGGATATATAATTCACTTGGATGAACCACCATTTGAGTTGTCAAAACTAAGGCTAGGGGAATATGGGACAGCCACATATGAGTTGCAATCATCCATTGAGGATTCTTTCTCACTTTCAATTAACCTTTCATCTTTACACTTCAATTATGTATTTTTGAAAGAGACCTTATGCTCACTTCTAATTCTTTTAGGTTGTGTGATAGAGATTGGAGGGGAGAAGCCTCTACGCAACTGGAAAAAGCACAAAAAGGCTCGTCCATACAAAGTTGGCATTGCTCCTTATGATCCACCATGAGCAGTGCAAGGGAGTCTAGCTAATGACTTAAAACAAGCGCTTCTTGGGAGGCAACCCATGTTTATAGTTTTCTTTTATTTCTTTTGTTTTGATTTAGTTGAGTCTTTTGTTCTATTTTAGTTTGTTTCGTGTCTCAGGTATAGCATTACGTACAAGTGAGAAATTCTAGACGAGCGGCATCACTTACTTAAAAATAGAAAATAAATTTTTGTTATAATGTCAGGTATTTTAGCCACGGCTATGGTTCATTTTAGCTGTGGCTTAACAGTACAAAGTTTTGAAATTTTCGCTCCCAGGTATTTTTAGCCGCGGCTACCCATCACCATAGCCACGGCTAAAAATTTGAAACCATTCTATCTCGGTAGCCGCGGCTACCCATGGTTTTAGCCACGGCTAAATGGCGATTTTACAAAAAAAAATAAAAAAATAAATCATAAACGTTTTTAAGTCCCAATTTTCCCAACCTACAATCCATAATTCCCTAAAACCCCCAAAACCTCCCCAACACATCTAAATCAACACCAATCACCAGAGGATTTGGGATTTGATCCTAATGATTTCTTTTGAGCTTATGTTATGATTTTCAAGATATGCTATTTTATTCTCGTTTTATCGTTATGCTTTTTCTGAGACATTTTGTTAGTCTTTCGTTTCTATGTTTTTCTTTTAGTTTTATCTTGTTAGACTTGTAATGAATTCTAATTCCCTGATTACTACCATTGATGTTTGATTGATGGTTTCTTTTGTTTATGTGTTTAGGTCACATCTATTCTCCAGCTTCGCGAGTGATTGTAGTTAGCTCCCATGCACTTTCTGTCTGGAATTCTATATGGATATTTCAACCTCAATCTCTGATCAAGGCAGTATTTTTCCCCTAGTTACTTTTATTTTCCATCATTTAGCTCATTGAGGACAATGAGTTGATTAAGTTTGGGGGTGAATACATGTTATGCATGATAATTTTTTGATATGCCCAGAAATTGATGTAATTTATACACATATGTGCAAGTGAAAATGCCTTGAATGATTCTAACGAATTGTCATTTTTCTGATGAAGCTTGATGATTTTGCTGTCTCATTTGTTTTTAGCTTCAAATTCTTTTCTCTGTGATCAACATGCTTTTCTGTGTCTTGATATCTTTTTTAGTCAAACTTATGTAAATTTTTGAGGACTCGAGGCATGAATTTTCTACGTTTGTTTAATTTTGAAGAATGCATTGATATTGCATGACCATGATATGATTTAGGCCATTTTTGATTTGTCTTCAACCTTATATTAGCTTGCAGTATATTCATTGTCTCTAGAACCTTTATTTGAGCCGTATTGTAAAGAATGGGGTGTGCTAAGCACACCATAGACCACCATTCGCTTTTTGTTCATAAACCACATCATCTACCCGTTAGCCTAAAAGAAAAACAAAGATAATCACCCGTTTATGGGAGCTTACAATTCGGTATCTTTTAGCTATGTTTGGGTGTGTGTTTTATTGTTTTGTGCACATAAGGATAGGGAGGTTGATGTTGGTTTATTTGGAGAATTGATGAAGGTTTTGAGATATACTAGATGAATGAGAAGGATGTGAGAAGCACTTGAATAAAGTTGAGCCGGAATAGTCGCAAAAAAAAAATGAAAAAAAAGAAAAAAAATCTCGACTAGGCTATATATGTGATGCTTCGATGATCATTGGTTAGGTATTGTAACTCGTACACAACCCAAGTTCAACAAGAAATAAGTTTGGGGGTTGTGAGTTTGGAAAAGAAAAAAAAAAGAGAAAGAAAGTGGTGAAAATTGTGAATATGATGCATTTAGTTAGTGAGTGTAGCTTGAAGATATCGAGTTTTAAGCTCTCTAAACCCTTAATCACTTTCTTCCATATATGTCCGTACCAAGCCAACACCCGAGCCTTACATTACAAGCCGGAAAGACCTTCTGATCATGGTTATCGCGTATTGTGCATTCAAATAAGTTATATTTTCAAAGTTGGTTTGTGTTGACGAGTTTGATTTGTTTGCATAATCTTGCTTATTGTGGATTCTAGACATATGAGGAGACGTGGGTGTTCATGATTTGAGATAGTGTGGCAGAAATTTTGAGGCATGTGAATTTGAATGTTTTTGATGAATAAGTGATTCTTCATAAGTCTTGTTCTAAGGTGTTTATCTTGCCTTTGTGTATGAGTTGTAGAAATTTCGAGCTTATGTGTTTGCTTTAATCTCTTTGCTCGAGGACGATCAAACTTAAGTTTGGGGGTGTTGATAAACTCGTATTTTACACCTTTTTAAGCGCCTCTTTTCTTGTATTTTGATGAGTTCTTGAGTGTATTTATGCCACATATGCTTTGATTTTGTGATTGGTTGTGTTTTTATAGGTTATTTGAGAATTGGAGAAAAAATGATTGAAAAGGTCAAAGAATCTCTCAAATTACACCTTTAGCCACGGCTATGAAGACCCTTAGCCATGGTGATCATGAAGGAACCTTTGTACTTTGAAGATATGAAGTTACCAAGGCTAAAATAGGCAAAAAAACGTGAACAACATATTTTAGCCGTGGCTACCGTCAAATTTCCCATTTCCTTGTGTGTGCTTTCCGTGAAAACGGGAAATTCCATGAATCTTTGTAATGCGTTTTCATTAATTTGAATTTCATATAGAGATATAGAAATCGTTAATGAAAATAGAATTGCTATACCAAGAGATTGGATAGTAAGTAACTTAGGGAATTTCGCCTTAACCTAATCAATCTAATAATCGGGTAAGATAGAATCATAGTCAAATTGAATAATTGGTTGAATCATATGCCTTAATCACTTTTCTCGTTGATTTAATTCAAAGTTGATTTCTCTCATTAGTTGGTAATTGTTATTTAATATTTTAATTCATAATTCACATCTTTATCTCTTGATTTAACTTAGAATTAGATAACACTGTAATTTCAGTACTTAAATACAATTGTCTCTAGGGTACGATAATCCGGACTTACATCCACTATATTACTTGCACGACCTAGTACACTTGCTAGGATTTTGTGTGTCACATCTCTGAGTCTGCCGCTGGGGGGTTATTTTTACCTCCATCTCTGCCCCTCGGTCTCTGGGGTGTCTGGACGGTTACATCGGATGGGGAAACTACCTCTTGTAGGTAGCCTCTTTTAATCAACTTTTCTATTTCAACTTGCAGGCGATGGCGTTCCTCGGTCGTGTGGCTTTGTCCAAATGAAAACTACAATACTTTTTAGATTTGAGGCATCTGGGACTATTCTTCATCTTTTTGGGCCATGAGACTATGTCTTGTTTCTCAGCTATAGCCAGGACTTGCTCCCTTGAGAAGGTAAGGGGAGTGTACTTGGCAAACCTCGAATGGGGCATAGGTTTGCATTCTTTGGCCTACGGCATTTTGTCTTCGTCTCTGACTTTCCTCTTATTGCCACCACCTTCATTCTTAAGTGGCCCAACGGTCTCTTCGATTCTTATGTACTTCTCAACTCTAGCCAACAACTCTTCCATGGTTGATGGGAGCTTCCCGACAATTAACTCCTTGAACCCACTATTGCGTCGGTTCCTCTGCATAATTCCTGACAACAGTTCATGGCTGACGTGCGGCACCTCTGACACCACATTGGAGAAATGCTGCACATATTCCCTCAAAGATTCACCATCCTTTTGAACCACCATGAACAAAAAGGATGTTGTCTTTGGGTATTTCTTGTTCATGGAGAAGTGATTGAGAAAATACCTAGTCAGCTGCTCAAAACCGATGATGGTATCGGCGGGCTGATGATTAAACTAACTAAGCGCCCTTCCAGAGAGGGTGGTTCAAAAGATCTTGCAGTAGGCTGCGTCGCTGATGTCATACATGTCAGCCTTAGCGTTGAATTTGTCAATGTGCTCCTGGGGGTCTCCAGGTCCCTCATGCTCATTCAGATAGGGTATTTTACGCCCTGGTGGAAAAGACTCTGCTAAAATTGCTGAGTAGAAGGGACTTCTCTTTAGGGAAGCCACATCTAGTGGCACCAGTAGCATTTCTTCATATCGCATGTGGTTCTCCGAGCTTTTGTCATGGCGAGGTGTGAACCTTCTCCGGCCTTCTTTCCTTGGTAAGGCTTCCTCGGGGGTCAATGAGACTTGACCTCGGCGTGGAGACCTGGGAGGCGTTGGCCTTCTATCTCTACCTATCGACAGCCTCTCAGGGGGTGAGACCACACTATTCTCTTCTCTTTCTCTTGCTTCCCCATTCACCAGGGAGTTGGATTGTCTTGATCCAACCCCGTCGGAGGTCAAGCTCGGCGGGGGGATTGGTCTAGCGCTCCTCGAGGAGGGCGACTCTTCTCTCGAGGCTCTAGACCTCTATGACCAGATAGAAGAGGTGGCTCTTGCGGCCCCCTTCTCTTGAGGTTGGGGAGCCTCCTGTTGTCTTCTCACGTGGGGGTCTTCCCCTCTACTAGCTGATGGAACTGGTGGTGCCCGTGATGGATGTGCCTGGGCGTATTGCTAAACCGCCCTCGCGGCTTATCTCGAACACCCTGGAAGCAGGGGGTGGAATCACCGCTGGTGTTACGGGCGGCTTATTTTGCTCGTTCGTTGGAGGCGCTACTTGAGGACCTCCGCCGTCAATCGAGCCATTAGGGGAATTTTCTTCTCCCACTTGAACATTGGGCCGATCTTTAGGCATTGGGTTAGAAAGTTCATCGGCAACAGCTGGCTAATGATGGCTGGTTATTGTATCTCCGGTAGTACGAGCTTGTGACCTAGTTTGCATACTCAATGGCTGGGGTGTTATTCCCACAGACGGCACCAATCTGATGATGGTAAAAATCGCCAGTCATTGAATGCCATGTGTTTGACCACGTGGGATGGTGAAACCGATCCAACGCACGACAAACTAGGTTGGGGGTTGATGAATGTATAGACTGCACACGCTATTTAAGTGAGCTGCCTACGTACCCGATGAATATGGGATCAAGTCAATTCATAGTTCTGTATTGGTTTTACTCTCAGTTCTAGCCAGTGGATTTGTTTGGAGAGAGCAGATAATGAGCCTTTCCCAGCTCCTTCAAGGTATTTATATAGAGTTGGCGATGGACTATGGACCATGGGCTTCACTTTGTCAGTGGCCCATCAGACTTGATAATATTACTCTTAGACTAATAAAATAGCTCAAGTATTCTTAATAGGCCGCCAGTCCTTTTGGGTTTGACTAGCATGCTAACCGCGGACTTTAACCCACGGATGGCGCCCCGGACCTAGCTGAGGATACGTGTAATTACCGTAATGTCCTTAGACATTTTTGGTGCACAGCATAAAATCCTCGTATTATATTGAAAATAGGCTAAACACCATATCTTATTAAAAAATTTGCTCGAGATCTTCATTAATATTTTTTAAATGATTTTTACCTTTATTGACATGCTCATTTGACATTTATAACTCTCCATACATTATAAAAGGTAGACAAGGTTCTTTCACCTAGAAACATATATGGATATTTCTTCTCTCTTAATAACGGAATGAGGACTCACACAGACTTTTTAATAATACAAAGGGATGTTTAACTTATTTTGTTAATACATGAGTTTTTTTTTCCCATTTTCGATATAACATAGGTGGATTTTATGCATTTTACTCTTAAAGAGAATTAAAATAAAACTTTGTCTCTTTAAGCATCAACCACATGTCTATTTTGCCTCCATGTGCTGAACTCCAGAATAAAATCGTGTTTATTACTTCGATTGTACCAACTACCAAGTATAATTAGATTAGAATATCAGTATTTGTGTAATTGAGCTTAGCGTAAGAAAATTAAAACTAGTGTTCGACTATAGTTGGATTTTTCTCCGATGATCTTCATTCTGCTATGTTTTTATTGTTAGATTAGAAAAAATCCCGTAGGAAACTTGTATTACTGAGTAACATATTTATAGAGAGACATGTACTGGGTAAACAAGAAACTTTAACTATAAACAAGGAAAAGACATCTCGAAATACCCCTCTCTCGAGATGATAGTACTCAAGGTGCAGTAATGACTTATGATATGAGACACACAATATAAGAATATTTTTCTTGAAATACTATGACTTGGATAAGGTTCATGATTTTAACTCTTTCTAGACGAAATCTAGGTAAAAACTTTTATGTTTGTTTTAAATAAACTAAACTAAATAGTTAATAAGCAAAGAACTTTGTGAGAATGATAGAAACATTAGGTTAGTATATAAACTATAGTGTAATCGTAATATGCAAGTGAGATGGAGCAAAACTTCTATTATCTACTAAACTATGGATAAGAACTTGGTGAAAAGGTCAAGCCTTTTGCCAATAGAAAGCATGTTTCAATTCCATAACCACTTTAGAGGACTCTATCATATGATTAGTTTAATTAAATTGTTCTTCATTTTTCATTTTCGTCCATTGCAATTTACTTGTATCGTTAGTATTAACTTTATTATGATTTACTGTTTACCTTGTAGAGAGTTCAAGAGCCAATTGTTTGCCTCTTTAACTAAAAATAATAATATTAGCAAAATATATTCAAATACCACTAGATGAGATAAGAACTTGTATAGAAGATTACTTAATTTTAGTTGCAGCAACAATGAAAAAAAAAGGTGTGAACTCATCAGGAAACAATGTAACATTTATCAAACCAACAAAATAAAATGAGGGAAATACAACTGTAAATTATTTCACTGCATACTTGTACTTAATAAAAAAAATGGAAAAGAAAACATTTTGGTGTTAATAACTTTTTTGATTATACATCTATCTATCTATATATATATATATAGCAGAGCGATCTTTGACTTTCATTGACTTCAATTGAGCTAAATAGAATTTTCTCAAAATTTTGAGTTTTTTAATTCCTAAGAAAAATTCTCATTGGCCGGATAATATGAAAATTGCTGGCTAAATTTGAAAAAATAAAATTTAAATTTCAAATTCGAAATTAGAATAAATATACAAATTAGTTTTTAAGGATAAAAGTCAATAACAAATAGGATGCGTTTGGTAACCCAATGGGAATGGGCTTTTAGCCTCAAAAGTCCGTTTTGATAAACTAGGGTTGTTTGGTGGTTGATTTTAAATGGACTTCTAAAAAAAGTCATGTTGGAAAAAGTCCATTTTGGAGAAGCAGGAATTAGTGACTTCTCCAAAATGTATTTCCTGCACTTCTACCATGGTGGTTATAAAAAATTGGTGTATTCCAAGTTTGTCCTTTCTCTTTCACCTTAAATTACCAGTATTATCCTCACAAATGTAAAAACCCACTACTGCATGCAGTGAAAGCATCATAACAGCACAAAGCCTCAGAACGGAAGACGAACAGCAGACAAAGCATCAAAACGAAAGACATCTTTCAGAATAATTCAAGGTCAGCCATTTCTCCTTCTCCAACTCTTGAGTTGTTTTACACCTTATTTGGATTGATTTTCTGTTTCGAGACTATATTTTCTACCAAAAAAAAATTAATTTTCAATATTGATTCTAATTTACACCTTTTATTTCTATTGAGCCGAACCAACAAATCTTTTTTACTGTTTTTTGATAATTAATCGACAAATGAATCAGATGTGGAATCACGAGACCCACTTCAGATTTTACTTTGTGGGCTTCCTACCTTTTTCTTTCATTTTTAAGAAATATCGATTGTCAGGTGTGACGAGTTGTTGAGTCTCATGAGGAAGATTTTGTTTTTGTACTTGAGAATCTATGTTTATTGTTTGATTTATTTGATGTTTAGTTTACAACAATTTTAGTTTTGGAAAATTGAAAAAGAAACACTGGTTCAGTAAAAGTAGCATCTTTCTCTCATACTCTTTTGTGATTGATTAACTAAAATGAAGTTTAGGCATGAATGATAAAGAGTAGTTTTCTTGTAAATGGAAAAATTGATGAGTGTAGAAGTTGGTGTCTAATGGAAGCATCAGTTCTAATATAAATTTGTTCTTATGTTCTTAGGTGGAGTGCTTTGACAGCTAAATTAATTTTTTATTTTCATCAACTGTCCTTTAGACTTGTAAATTCTATTCCTTTATGAACTTATATGTGATGTTGGATCTTTAAGTTTATTGTCCAAGGATAGGTTTTGACAGTAGTAAATTTTGTTGTAAATTTGAGATAAGAAAAACAAAAGGAAAATTTTATGGAAATTATTGAATTCGTATTCTACTCTAATTTATCCACCCAATTTTTGTATCTATTATTTAAATAAAGGGTGAAATAATGTCTCATCCAAATGAATCAGTAGGGAACAAAACATGCATAAGGAATTGATAAAATATTGCCCTTGTATCTTACTAGAGTGAATGAAATTGCTAGGTACTGTTGAGACTTTAATTCGAGCGTGAATGAAACAATTTGGTCAAGCTCGATTCGAGCTAGATTGTTCACCCCTTTGATCATGCAAGATTATTTCATAACATTCTATTATTTAAATTCTCGAGAATGATATGTTATGATAATTTTTACTTGTTATTTTTCAATAATTAACTTACTCTTTATATTCCTACCGTTATTAATTTTCATGATATTAAGATAATAAATTCTTAGTAATTAGTGTTAACAAAATAAATCGGCTTGACAATTGTGCTTTGAAGTCTAGTTGAAAGTTGAAACAATTTTTTTTTTATGGTAGTAGCATGTATTAATGGCACGTGATTGCTATAAACTTGGTAGGGGCAATATTGTCAAATGATGCCAATTAAGCACTTTTGAGCTTGTTTACCAAACACAACTCCATATAAGAAAATGGACTTTTGGTTCTAAAGTACTTTTTTAAATGTGTTTTCACCAAACATTTATTTGTAATGCAAAAACACTTCTTAAAAGGCCCACATTGGAAAAGTCCATTTTGTAAATGGACTTTCACTTTGAAAGTGCTTCCAAACACATCCTATATTAGGATCCCTACAATTTTGCTTATGAATAAGGAACGTACCACATAAGTTTTTGTTCTTCTCATCTTTTACTAATTATGCCACCAAATTATTCTTTATCAAACCAAGAAATCTGCAGCAATGTTGTTTACAGAATTGTTACTGTAGCATTGGTGTTCTTCAATCATATGAAAGGTTTTTCTATTGCTTTTTTAATTATCATTTTCAAGCAATTATGTTTTTTGTTCTTTCTTTTCGTGTTATATTTTATTGATGTTTTGAAAATTATTTCCATAACCTTCACTCATATTCTCTAAATAGAGTTCTTGTTATGTTTTTTTGTTGATTAATTAATTTATCTCTTTGAACAATCTCTTTTCCTTTTAATTTGTTTCTCAATCTTTCGATTTTATTTTTATTCAAGTAATTTTGTTGTTATTAATTATACCATATGGAGGAAATTCTGCCTATGATAAAAGAATGGAAATGGTTTGTTCAAATTTTTCGTTTAGATATTTGGCTTCAGCCTTTAAATATTCCATCTCAACTTTTTTACGTCATTTAGTATATATATTAAGTTTCTTGAAGTAAATTTCTTTAATTTTCGAACTTTCTTTTGTTTGTTGATTTTCTTTAATCAATCTCATTGTTTGTCAATTTATTTCTCAATCTTTTGGTTTTCGTACACTAAATTATTGTTCTTATTTTACCATTGAAAAAAGAATTTATTGGGTTCTTCTAATTATAAGTACATACACACTCAAATTCATTGGATTTATTAGATTTTAATATTTTATTTCTTAATTTTTTGATTTCTTATTTTTGCTTATTTAATGTATTGTTCTTAATTACCATATAAAAGAAATTCAATGGGTTCTTTTAAAGTACTAGCGTACAAGCACAGTCAAATTGATTGGCTTCATTAAATTTTAAAATTAGATTTCAATCATTATGTTTGCCTTCTCAATTATACGTGCCTTTTCATTATAAATATATATATATATATATATATATATATATATTCTTTTAATATTAATATAGGAAGGAAGAGTTTGACCAATTTTAACTAAAACTCAACAAAATACTATTTTTCTAGAATTTTGAATGATTTAATTCCCAAGAAAAAAAATTCATTGGTTGATTCATTAGCAAACGGGTATGGTTCCCTTGATTTTGGCGTGATAGTTTCTAATTCAAATTCAGAATAATTTTTTCCTTATTTATCTCGGTAGTTTGGGATTTAAATTTTAAAATTAGGCAGCTTTTAGTCTGTGCTACCCTTAATGCCCCTAGGGTTTTTACGTAGTTGAGTGGTTGGAAAAGGATATATAATGTCTTTTCGTGCAACATAACTGATCCTCTCCGTAACTGCACAAGAGAAACCCACGTTCTTTTCCACAATCTCCCACACGTCTCTCTTCTCAACTCATTCTATCGGCCGGGTAACCTCTCGACCTGCAATTTCGTATTGCCATTTCGTCCAACAAGATTCTTCACATCCTCAAAATAATGGCCTTTCCTACCCACAATTTTCAATGGTCATGTGGGCTCGGGTGATAGAATCAAGTTTTTGTGTCTAGATGCGCAACTTCTAAAGACAATGGGCGTAATAGAAGAAATACGAGGGAATCACATGGTTCTCCGGTAAATTTTTCAAAGTTTTTGAGTGAATTTTTATTATAAGGTTTATTTTTCAAACTCTACATCTTACTACAATTGGTATTCTCTTATTTATTTTATGTGCCTATGATGATTTATGGGTTAAAAATATTTAAGAAATTTATTCTTTTGTTAGTTTGAATCTATTAGGCAATTCGATTTTACCTCCAATTCAATTTTATTCATACTTTTTCTGTCTGTGTTGCATATGTTTCAGCTTTATACACGAGGTGAATGAGAATTGCTAATCAGAATACTTAAACGGAAGGTATTGATCGCTCACATCATATACTTTATTTTGATTTATAGGATATCACTATTTTATTTTGCTTTATCTACTAAAATCAGTCACTTTTACTATTGTGAAATTAAATATTGTTGGAGAACAAAAGAGATAAAGGCAGTTTTTTTTGTCTCATTCAACTGTTTCTTGCACACATCTAGGACTGTCAATGAGCTCAAGCCGACTCGAAACTCGAAAGCTCGGCTTGAATATTTTCAAGCTTGAGCCGAAGTTTAAGGCTTGAATTCATATTCAAGCCGAGCGTGAGCGGAGGTAGGCTCGGCTTGAATTGAGCTCGGGCTCGTATAAGTAAATAATATATATATATATATGCATATATTCAAAATAATATACTAACTGTAATACTATATAAATATCACTTATACTTTATAAACAAAAAATTCATAAATATAAAAATATAAAGATAATGTGGAAGTCAAATTGGATGAAAATAAATCAACCGTATTTTAATTGTAAATTTCTCAAGTAGCGAAATAATATAGAAAAATAATGTAGTGTTTTTGACTTTATGAAATCAAGTTTAAGGATTTTTAGTACGATTATAGTTTGATATTGATGATTTTAAAGTGTTTTGTAATTGTTATATTTTTTCTTTATTTTTATCAATTGTACTAAAAGGATAAAAATAGTGATATTCTAAATTCAAGCCGGCTCGGGCTCGGCTTGAAGCTCATCAAGCAGGGCCCAAGCCTTGAACACAAAAGCTCGTTTAGTATCAAGCCGAGCGTGAGCCTATGGAAGCTCGGCTCGATTGACAGCCCTACACACATCTTCTAAATTAGCCTTCCTTTCAAATCCTTCCTTACCCCCATTCTAGAAATTTTTCTTTCAGAAGGTACTTCAATATTTGTCATTCTTCATACTCAAATTTGTTTCACAATTACAAATCATTATTTGTTTTCATAGATTTTGGAAAACCATTGTGGGTGTCCCTGGAATAATTGTTTTTTTTTAGAATCCTTCTTTTAATTAAATCAGAGGAGATTTTGTAGAACATATTCTGCGTGTATGTTTCTTTTGTAATAATGGTGAAAATCCTTTGTTCCTTTCTCTAAAGATCAAGGAAGGATTATATTCTTACTCAAATTTTTGGTATAAGAATATTGATTACTTACTGTTCTCATTTGCTATTTTTTTTCACATTATTTCACTTATATTTTTATATTTTGTTATCATTACTCCAGTTGTCAGGGGTTATAATATTGGTGATAATGTAAAATCTCACAACGTTCCATATGATTGAATCGGCCAATACTTTGAATTATGGCAGCACCTAGAAGCTCCTATAGTTGCTGATTTTGGATAGGTAATGACTTGAGCCTCCTAAAACTTAAATTTTTCTTTAAGTTTGATTTTGTATTTGAGAAAATGTGTTATCAGTTATAAGTTAAGCTTCTTGCATATCTGGTGGGGACTTCCATTCAAGTATTGCCATGAATATGTAACCACACATTCGTGGAGCTGTATACCGAAATGAGTGGGATCTCTAATCTAGTCAAGATAAGCAACCAGCTCCTCTACTGAAGATTTGCTCTTGCTTCTTCTTCTTAAATTTAATTTAATCTCCTTTTCCAGAAATATAGTTGTATTGTATCAGCAGCTTAATTTGCTCTATGGGTTTATTGTTTCTCAAGTGAAATATTTTTCAAAAAAGTACATTTACATTATAAGTTTGAGATATAAATTACATGGAACAAATTCTTTTGAAAACTATAAAATGGTCAAATATGTTGCATATCATTATCATCCCGAGTATAGATTCATATCAGAATTGAGTATAACATATGACAAAGATTGGGTAGTCCGGTGTCAAAATTAATAGGTTGGGGGGCTAAAGTGTTCTCAACAACATATGTTGAGTTCGAAAATGTTTTATACTGTTGATTTATCTGCCAATATTTCAATTGGGTTCTACTGAGTTCGTTGAAGTAATCTTTTCTTACTCTGACATTTTTGTTATCCAAAGTTTATTACAATTGAGTCTATTAAGTAATTTTTCCAAACACTATTAGTTGTTATCTTTTTGAAGTGGAGAATATTGATACGGAATTCTTTTTTCTCCGTTTCGCTTCTGGATGCAGGAAATTGTCATACATCTTAAGGAGTAGTCTCAAAAGGGAAGAATGAAAGCTTGAAAGAACGTCGAAGCACAAGTTTATAAGAAACCGTTAGATAAAGTTTATTTCACTTTGTTTCAAGCCAATGTATCTTTGAAAGGGACATTTAAGAATTGAGGGTTCAAGCTTTTTTTTTATTTTGGAAACCGAGTCCTATCCTTAAAAAATGCAAGTCGAAGACTGCAAATGATTTTACGATTTTGAATTTTGAAAAAAGGAAATAAAGTTAGAAGAAAACGTTGTCAAGCCCAATCTTATGTCTAAATTCTTATTTTATTTTGTTTTTTGGATATTTGATTGGATACATCCGGTAGGTTATCTCTACATGATTAGTCGACCCAAAATATTAGATTCCGATTCAATTGTAGCTAAAACCCGAGATTAACACAAAATTTTCAAACCACTGTACCTAAATAATGAAGTTAGGTGGGTACTGAAAATCACAATTGAACACCTACCCCAAAATTGAGTTGTGTACATATTTGTAATGAAAATGGAATTAAAAATTTAATATTATTGTGCATTTGGCCATTATGTGTTATCTTTTATTTTAATGAGTTGGGAGTTTTATTTTGGAAAATGTAAACAACATTTTTCTTGACTTAATGACATGTTCTTATTGGAGCGCACGATAAAAAACAAACTAAACATAAAGTTCACAAGTCAATCAATATACTATTTATATTGTCGTTGATAAATATTCATGCAATGTGATTTGGTAGGTTTTCCAAATTCTTTGGTAGTCTCAACTTTACAAAAGAAAATGATATTCATCTTTTTAATATAGATTAAATTAAGGAATGTGTATAGATTGAATTCTTAGTTCATATGAATTCATTCTTTAGACAATGCCACATGTCGAATAATTCCCGTGCATAGCATGGGCCACACACTAGTAAATGTATATTTCTTAGCACTCTATTAGTTAACTCTTTATATTTGGTATTTAACCATCGATATCCCTATTTGTTCTCACTCGGATCAAAGGTAATATTAATCTTCTTTAGGGGCGGGAGCAAGCAACGAGATAAATCTCATTTGAGAAGTGTGACTTTAATGTTTTGAATTTTGTACAATGATAAGAAACAGCATTCATAATCAGTTCAATTATCTTTCGACGATCTACTTGCCGGGCCGATATAATGCTTTGTCAAATATCTAGAATGAAAAAAAGCTAGGGACCAATATAGTGTTGGTGAAGTGGTAAGCATCTCCCATCCCCGTAAGAAGGAGAACATAAGTTCGAATACCGGCAGGGGCGGATCTACCCATTTCTAGGGGGGGGGGGCAGTGCCCCCACTGACAATTTATTTTTCCCCCTTAATATAAACATATTTGCAAATTTTAATTTTTTAATTACATTAGTGCCCCCCTTCAAATTATTAAGTGCCCCCCCCCCCCCGGGTTAGGTTTTGATTTTTATTTCTTAAGATTTTCAATTTCGGTTTTGGTTTTGGGACTCGGTTAACCGAACTGAACCAAAAATCAAAAGAGTTTACAAATAATATATAATTTTTATTTATAGTGGGGGCTAATATGGAATTTCAAATAATTTTGGGGCTAAATATCTAATTTCACTTTAAATAAGTTAGAAAGTTAGAAATTAAAGAAAGCCATCACATTCCCCTCCATTCATTTCTGCCTCTCACTCACAGACACTCTACTGTCTCTCTCTCTCTCGCCCCTCCATTCATAGAGCAATGGTAATTATTATTTACAGTATTGTGGAGTTCTCCTTTGGAATGTCTTAGTGATGCAAATTGGGCTTACAAGAAGTTGGCTCTAAGTCAATTGGTGGATGGTTTTTTACGCTCGATGGTCATGCGGTGAATTGGTCGTCAAAGAAATGGATCTATGTGATGAAATCTGAATACGTGACTATATATGTCACTAGGAGGTAAGGATATATATTTTGATGAGAAAGATTCCAAATGCATGTATCTTTCATAGAGGGGCCTACTCAACCAATTAACAAGTAATTCGATTACAAGGTATTTTTCCCCTTGGCGAAAATAAATGATTTACAAGCAAGTCTAAATATTTTTCTAGAGAATATTGCTAAATACCACAATTAGTGGAAATGGAGAAGTCATAAAGACTATGAGATGTTAAGCGGATGCACTTACTAAAGCGCTTTTTAAAGAAAGTTTTTCAAATCTTGAGGGAAATAGGATAAGCACTAGTGCAAGTTGGGATAGCTAAACTTGTAGCCTACTTTAATTAAGATATTTGTATAATATCTTTTTAAAAGTTCAAGGCAACTTTAACTTTATGCCAATCAATTGGAAAGGAAACTTGGATACTTTCCGAGTACATCAATTAAATTTTTGTGATAAATCCTATTTCTATGAGGTGATGTACTTTAATCTTTCACAAATTTGGAGGGTTGGACATATGGTCCTTAACATACTTATAGGCTTATTTAAGTTGGAGTGAGTGAAAGCACTTTTTATAAGCTTGCCTATGTGAGTGTAGGATGTCAGGGTCGCATCCAATGGATTTTTTCTAGTGAAATCCTAGAACACTCATGAACACAGGATAAGCACATGACCTTTAACGTGCGGCTTTTGTGTCACCATCACCCGAGTATGGTGGAACTCAATACTTTAGACAACTCATTGACAAGATCAAGGTTTAATCCGTTTAGTCACG
Organism: Buddleja alternifolia; assembly: GCA_019426215.1. Taxonomy (NCBI): domain Eukaryota; kingdom Viridiplantae; phylum Streptophyta; class Magnoliopsida; order Lamiales; family Scrophulariaceae; genus Buddleja; species Buddleja alternifolia. The sequence goes on along the minus strand of CM033399.1, from coordinate 22,657,324 downwards.
GAGCCTGATCTATTTAGTTCGATCTTTATGTTCAAGGGTACTCCACCTATTGATTACACCATATTTTAATTATAGATTTAAGTTTGATTTTTTCTTCTTTTTGTTTATTTTGAAAATGTTGAGGAATTGTTGGAAATTTCTATTTTCAAAATACATTAAGTTAGGATATTCATAAGATATAAATAATAATAAATTATTTTAGATTACAATCCCATTAGCAATTAAGACGGACGAGTGCTTCGAATGATTGTGGCTTTTGACGAGTTACTTAACTCTTGAAACCATACCATTGCAACCATTTAGAATTCCTTCCATTTTAAATGTGTATTTACCGTTGTAAGGATATATATATATATATATTGTAACGCCCCCATACACATTCAAATATGATCCAACACATTCTAAGATTCAACTTAAGACATGGTTCATTCATACATAGGTTATGACAAGACAACTAACAACGGAAAACATTATAGCTAAAACACTACGGTCTAGCATTACGACAAACTTATCCATACACCTTCATGACATGCTTAACCAAACCCAAAAAGCATATCTCTTATCGAGTAGGGTCATAATTTCTAAGATCGCTAACAACAAAAGTGAAAGAAGACATTACTCCTACTACAAAAGTCCATTGCTACGATTTACCAAGACTATACTCGGCAATCATCTGAACTAGTTCCACTGTCGAATCTATCTATAACTGGAAGGAAGATAGAAAAGAATAATACGTAAGCAAAGGCTTAGTAAGTGCCAGTGATCGCGTGAAAGGTGCTTTGTTTCAAAGTTTTTAAACCCAAAAGGTGTCAAACAAGGTGGAATAGCATAAGCTTTATTTAAAGATCGTAGAAGCACAAATTGACGAATTATTTAAACAAGGGTTTAGAAAATTAAAGTACTTTGACAAACTGTATGATGCTAAAATTTTCGTTTATGTAGTGATGCGATGCAGTAGGAAACTAAATAAGCACTCTTTACATGTAGTGAAACAAGAAGTCTTTTTATGCAATTAAACAAGTAAAATGTAACTTGTACATGCAACGAAACAAGTAATTTCACAGCACACTTAAGCAGGAGGGGGCCATGCTAGCAATGACGTCATGTCCGATGACTTTGCTCATGACGCTTTGGGTCCCACTGCTTCTTCCTTATCACCTCTGAACACATGGCTTATAAGCCAATCACCTTATACCTCTCCACGAAGGCTCGCGATGCCGATTTGGTCATATCCGGGTATGCCACAATCCAATTTCTATGACCCATTCACCCTCAGAACACTCCATCTTTGGGTGTTAGGATATGGTTGTAGATAGTGGGAACTGTTTAAGACCGCAAGCCTATGCTTGATCGGCCGAAACCAGCCCTAGCCACGTCCGACACATGGCCCCGACACTCCACCACATATAATGCAACATGATCTCAAGTTAAATGCAACACGACATTTTGACACGATACGAGGACCAAATAATGGAGTAGTTCCGAGAAATCCATGAAACCGGTGTTTTTTTTGAAATCATGTTTGCAAAGTATTTTTGAAACATATATGCAGTTGTCTTTAAAACCAATCATGCATGTAGAGTATTGATGTAATTTTGATAGTATTGAGATTTAGTTGCATTTGAAATAGTCAATCATGCTAAGAAATATAGATATATACATATACAAGTTCACAACACACTTCCTTCCAATTCTAAAATCCATAGACATAGTTTTCGAGTGGCAACTCACCGTATGCAATCAAATTATTTTGCGTAGTCCTCGAGCAGGTCACCAACACCACCTGCTAATCCAAGAATCATATTAGGATCCTATTCTTCAAACTCGGTCTTAATAATCTTCCTAGCTTAACCTATGTAATACTATGAACTACATGATTATGCATAATTACCACATTCTTTACAATTAGGCTATAACCAATTAAATTCATAAATTAACAAGAACCTAATAAAAACAGTTTTGCGTGGTTGTAGCTCAGACAATTTTAAAATTCGTAAGATTTGAGTTTAAATCTAAATTTTTTCAGAAACATTCAAGGTACATTGAAGAAGATCTAGTAAAAATTTTAGAATCAATGGACATTTCTAAGTAAGTGTTTTAACAAGATCGGGCTGTTTTGAAATAGTTTTTTGACCTTGACAGCTTGAATTTTATAATTTTTATAAAATTCCCTTTTTAACAAAAAATCCCAAATTTTGTACCTAGTATTCCCAGAAGACACAATATAGTCCTGTAAAAGTTTCAAAGTTAACTAGTATCTATAAATATAACAAAATCAGCTCATATCTTACCAATTCGGAAGGTGGATCCTCTCCATAAGTTAGCCCGTTTATACATTAAAGAAATTGTGAGACTACATGGTGTTCCGGTTAACATTGTCTCTGATAGAGACCCAAGGTTCGTTTCACAATTTTGGAAGGGCTTACATGCTGCATCAGAAACTAAGTTAAGCTTTGGCACAACAGCCCACCCTCAGTCGGGTGGACAATCTGAGCAAGTCATTCAAATACTAGAAGATATGTTGCGAGCATGTCTTTTGGATTTTAAAGAAAACTGGGATCAATACCTAGCTTTAGCAAAATTTGCTTATAACAATAGCTATCAGGCCACAATTGGAATGGTGCCATATGAAGCACTATATGGGCGAAAGTGCAGATCGCCAGCTCATTGGGAAGTCGAAGATAAATGGATTCCTAAGAGGAAGAATCAGGAACAATCAACGTTCCCACAATTAGATTTGGTACAAGAAGCTATAGATAAAATCCAAATTGTTCAAGAGCGAATGAAAACCGCACAGAGTCGCCAGAAGAGTTACGCTGATCAAAGAAGAAGTGACTTAGAATTTTCAGTCGGAGATGAGGTATTGTTGTGGCTATCTCCTCGGAGAGGCATTATCCAGCCTAAGAAAAGTGGAAAGTTAAGCCCTAGATATGTTGGACCTTTCAAGATCTTGAAACTAATTGGAAAAGTGGCGTATCAATTGGCACTCTCACCAGCACTTTTTAGATTGCATGATGTCTTTCACGTAAGCAGGTTAAAGGAATACCGGCTTGATCCTTAACATGTACTCAAGGTAGATGCAATACCAGTTCAGGGCAATTTGATTTATGTGGAGAAACCAATAAGGATTGTGGATCAAAACGTTCGTGAACTTCGAAAAAAAAATTCCATTGGTCAAGGTGATATGGCAAAACCACGACAAATCAGAAGAAGCGACCTGGGAGGCCGAGGAATATATGCGAAAGCACCATCTGTACCTTTTATCAGGTGAGAATTTGGGGATCAAATTCTTTTAAGGGGGTAGACTATGATAACCTAGATTTCCTTAATTGAAATGGACTAGTTAAAGTTTTTTTTATTATGTATCTTCACTATATTCGTAATGTCCTTCATAGTTAATTTGTTTTCAAGAAAAGGACCTTAGCTCTTAAATCACATCTATGATGGGCTTCTATGCTACATGGTTTAGTTTAGGAATTTAAAGGAAAAGAATCCAAAAAGAAAAGAGACACTAAGAAATTAAAGTATTGCTCTAAAGAACTTAAGCTAAGCCTATAAATAGGGCTTGAGACCTTTCATCTTCCATTCTTCCAAATAAGACATTATGGAGGATTTGGGGTGAATATGGATTTGAGTTGGGCGAGTGGTTGGGGGATTTGGGGTGAATATGGATTCTTCAACGGTAGACATTATGGAGGGTCACACAGTACTAAAACCAAAATAAAAAATAACAGTAGAGAAAAAAAGACATAGGAGAAAAAGAAAGTAAAAATTACCTGTGATGAACCGATGGAAACGGTGATCAAAAACGCGCAAAAAATCCAAGATTAGAGGATTTTTGAGTTGCTGAAGTCTGTTTAGTAAATAATTATGCGTTGAGGGAAAAACAACTTATATGGACATAAAAAAGGGAAAAATTTTAGGAGTGGAGCTATGACTATAGTCACCGATGCGACGAAGGGGACAACAACGGAAGATCCGGTGGCCGGCGGTAGATGAAAGAGGGCGGCCATGGCTGTTGTGGTAGGCCCAAGATTAGGTTTAGGATGATATGATGTTATAATGTAATTCCCCTTGAATATAATTGATAATGAATAAGGTTTATATAGAGATTACAAGGAAATAGTAAATACGGAAATAACAATAGACATCTAATATAAAAGGAATACTAAACCTATATAAACTCTAACAAATATATTAACACATAAGATTTTATAGGATTCACCCGTAACTTATAAATGAAAATCTATAGTACAACGATAACATGAATAATTCAATTTAAAAATAGTAAATAATTTAGTCAATCGTAAATGCTCTTTGATAGAGAAACGATACAGAAAGATAGTTAATATAGTGAGTTTCTGAAGTAAGTTGAAAGAATTTTTATTACGCGTAGTTACATATGAATTATGATATGAGTTCTATAGAAGCATTTAATTTGATTGGGAAAATTTTGTAGTATATTGAAATTATTTTGTTATATTTTAATTACTATATTTATCTTATTAATTATACAAGAAATAAAAATATTAAAATTTTGAATTCAAATTGTCTCAAACTCGGCTTGCAGCTCATAAAGTCAAGCCCTGTATACAAAAACTCGTTCAATATCAAATCGAGCGTAAGCCTAAGCAAGCGTAGCTCATCCAGCTTAATTGACAACCGTAGATGCTTAATAGCAAAAGATAATTAATTTTATACATCTGAAGCCTAAACTCAATTTTACTCTTGACCTTTAGCAATCAACTCAGACTAGGGCTGCAACTTGAGTAGAGCTAGCTCACGAGGATAACAAGTCGGCTCGAGTCGAGTTTGACTCGAGCTCAAGTTTTGTCTGGCTCGAGCAGAGTCTCATAGGCTCGAGCTTCTCATCAAGTGGAACTCGAGCTCAATACTTGTTGATCCCAAGTGGCATACGGAAAGGGTCTAGAAGAGGGGAGGTCGAATACACCCTAACGTTTTCTCAAACTAAAAAATGTTCTTTCCACAAATCCTTTGAACGCTTTAAAAAAGCTAAGTGCTTGGATAAGCGCTTGAATGGAGATAGCTTAGACTTAGCGATTTAGCAATTACCAAAGTAGGGTAACACTTAGATTTCTTAAATCAGGGTTAGAATAATGGAAGATGTTTTATGAAGAACTTTTTATGCGGAAGAAGGTTCTTTAATATAGTCGTCTGAGGTCGTCACTTTGATTTTTTTATGCAGAAGAGAACATGAAAAATGAGCCAATAAAATACTTATATAATATATTTGTCAAGATCCAACAATATAAGGTATTGAAGAACCCTAATATTAGTTTGTGGAAAGAGCATTAAATATATAAATTTATTTATTTATCTTTCATTTAAATAGTTTTAATTATTATTCATGCATTGTGCTAATGTCTTTTTTTTTCTTCATATCCAAAGATGTAGCAAATGTTTTGTTGGGAGCTTGTGAATAAAGATTATCAGTGGAAGATATTCAAAATGATGCAACAGTAACTACTTTTGAAGTAATGAGAGCAGTAGGAGATGATTGAGTTTGTTGATGTAATTTTTGTTTTGTATTCAAATGTTTAGAGATTTGTGCTTTTGGAGAATGAGAAATTTTAAACTTGATTTTTTAATTTAAAGTTCAAAGCTTCCTTTTTTAATGTTTTACAAATTTGTTTTCAGTGATGAAGAATTCCGAATGAGAATCCACTTACATTTTTTTCTGTTTCTTAACACCTTTTACAATTTGTTTCGTGTTATCTTAATTTCTATGTATTAAAGTGTTATGAAATATGCAATTGCAAGAACGCAATCACTATAGATTTGAATTTTCTAATCCATATCATCCAAATAAGCACACATGTGAATGGCGATAGGAGAAGTTAGAATTAATCTGGAATGGGAAAGTAGAAGAAGCTTCAGATGTGTTACTCATTTAACTTCATTATATTTAGTTAAGAACTTTAATAATAATATCAAAAGACAATTGCACCCAATTACATTGGTATTAATATTGAAATATTAAAACCCCAAAAAGAAAAACTGAAAAAATAGACAATATTATTAAACTTTGACTTCTCCCAAAAGGCGTCTTTTCATTTACCAGCACACCACCTTCTATGTTTTGATTGTTTTCAAGTCCTCGCCATCTATCAAGCTTTGACTACTCCCAAATGTGTTAAGAAAAACTTTGAATCTTTAGCAGCGCTGCCGATTAAGCTAAGGAACATGACGAGGGAGGTGAAACCATCAAGAATTGGGAAGTTTCTGCATCAAGCTTCTCGAGTCTAGAGAATTCGAAAGAGATCCTTTCTAAGTCGGGTGTTTGTGTCGGTTTGGGGCATTGAGGGATGCTATTGAGGGGGGAGTAGGTGGGTATTCTTTATTGCGAGAAGTGAAAGAGGGATGATTGAAAAAAATCTAATGAGGTAGCGGAGTCGGAGTCGGGGTCGGGTTAGCACTGCGAGCAAGTTATGAAATGTATTATCCAAAAAATCACACATAAGTCATCAAGAAGAAAGTTTAGTTGATTAAATAATTTGTCTGTTGCTATTCTGTCCTACTATAATATCTATATGTCACAAATTGATTTTTTCTTTGTTAAAATTATTGGCTGATGCTAGATAGATTTTATTGGTCATAATATGGAATAAAGATTAAATGCGGAGAGTGTTGAAAATGCTGTAGTAGCGGCCATTTTTAAAGAAATAAGAGCACAGGAGTTGAGTTTACTTTTAGAATAATTTTATTATTTATTTTCTAATTCAAATGTTTAGAGTTCTTTTTTGGATTTAATATTTGCAATTATTTAGATTTCATATTAGAGTAATATTAATTGTTGTAGGATTTTTTAAAATAACATTGTAAACTTTCAAAACATAGTGCATTTTGCAACCAAAATGAAAACATAAATTATATAACCATTAATCAGTAATGTGTTCCATTTATTTTTCTCTTTTTCAAGTTTACATGATAAATACATATATGCATATTTTTTAATCTCCTACTTTCCCATGCATATCAATAAATGACAATATATTGAATTTCTTCAACTTAGCATTGAGGATTTTCATCATAATATAATATAATAATTATAAATTCCACTTCATTGTAATTATTTAAGTCCAATTACCTAAATCGCCTTTTTTCATGTTTGGTTAAATTTACCAATAATAATTAACAAAATTAAATCAAAGTTTGTATTAATGACGATAGTTACCTCTCATTTTAATTTCTAATATTTTTTAATTAAAATTTCCAATATTTTATTATTATTTTTTAAATAAAATAAATATAATTTAATACCCATATAAAAGAAATTTCGATAATAATCATTGAAATTGAGTCATATTTTTTTAGATTATAGATAAACAAATTATGCAAGGATGAATATATATTTTTAAATTTTCTTTTTACATATTGAGTATCCCATCCTGTGCCTTGGCACGGGGTCACTTCTAGTTATATTTATTATGCCAAATGGGTCGGTTCGGGCAAATCTGAGTCCAAAACACCAAAACTTGAGAAAATGATCCAAAACTTGCTTATCTCTTGTAAGCCCGCACCAAACGGGATGGGTTCGGTACTAGCCCAGATGTAATCGGGAAAACTTCTCCAAGTAAGATTCAACTTCAATATATTTATATTTATATTTATTATTTATATGAAAGTTATGAGACACATATATGTTTAAAAATTAGTATCGGATACTTCTCGCATTTAATACGGGTAAGATACATGGGGCATAGAACGTAATGTGTACTTTTTTTGGAAAATCCAAAATTAAAAGAAGAAATAAAATTGTGGACGGAGTAACAAATAGAAAAATATAAGTACCTGGTACGTTTGAATACGGCGGGTTATTCCGTAGTCAACTACGTGTATGACACTCGCCTTTTTTTATTCTTTTTTTTACCGTTGAGACCAAAAGTGCAACTAAAATTCCAATGAGACTAAATCTGAAATTGATGTAATCCTACGTGATCATAAATGAAATTTTCCTACCAAATTCGATTATATTTGGTTACGGAAAAATTATTTTTGGCACAAATTGAAAAAAGAATAGTTTTAAGTAGTATTCTTTAATTAATATTTTATTGTTCGACATTCTCAATAATCAATATTAAAGAGTTCATCGAGACATTTACATGATAACCTAAATGCATAATCCACTTGTGCAGAACATTATTACAGGCTAGTGCCAGAAATCCTTAACATATTGCTAGTAAGTTTGAGTAATCTCAATAACAACAGAGCACCCAAAATAGTTTTTCTATGGGCAGAACACAACGCGGTAATTGGTGCCACCAGGACAAGTGAAAAGACTTGTTGGATCATCCTGAGGATAGCTATAAGCATCAGGGCACCTATCTTTAAAGAACCTCGAAAATGTTGTCGGACTACAACTTCCAGGCCCATTTGTGCAACAATATTGATTAGTGCGAAAGACCGTACATGGATTGTTACATCCACCTGGAGCCCGAAGCTGACTGGGGCATTGATCGTTAATTGGGGCCGTGCACCTAAGGTTGCGGCACACGTTGGTTGTTGGACTGAACTCCATTGGTATATTAAACCCATCTACCAAGGAAATGTCAACAAAATCCCTGTTTTGGAACTGGTTTAGGGCAAATTCGGCTAGGGTGTTGGGGGCTTGGCCGTAACCTTGACACTGTAGTAATCCATTACAATCACCTGTTTGACAACGACCTCGACCATTTCCATCAAAGTTGCAATTGGTCCGACCCCAAATTCGGGCCTGGGTTGTGCCCGGTGCTACATTGATTTGCCACGATTGGCCCGAATCAAGTTGTCTACCCCCACCGGGCCTCGCGGCTGCCCAAACAGTGTAGCGACATTGGTTTATGATGTTGAAAGTGGCAGCAAGGGTGGAGGTGAAGAATAGGATGGGCAAAAGACAAGCTAAAATTGGGAGGATTTTTGTGAAGCTCATATTTACTTACTATAAGGTGATTTTGCTTTGTAGTTGCGTGGTTTGAAGAACAAATTGGCTGGGGTTTTTATAGACAATTGGTTGCATAGATATTGTATATTATTTTTGGTTAGAAAAATTCAAAGAATTCGTCCAACGCCACTAATGTTCTTCTAGTGTTTTTGGTTAGATAGTTCAAAGATTTTGTTAGAATTTTTTTCCTGATGACCATGTAAAAGAAGTACATTTAATTTAAGCGATAATTAGTCTTCCCCTCTATTATACTATAGAAATTAATTCGATTGTTTACATACTTACATTTATACCCTTGTTGGGTTATGATATAGGGTGTTTCTACAATCAGGGATGGAGTCGGATTTTGTCTCAGGGGGTGAGATCGAAATGCTAAAAATATTGGTATTTTAATATTTATTTTTACACATATTTTTTTGATTCGATAATTAATTATTGAAACATAAGTGAACAACGGAAATATTGTATTTAATATTGACGCAAATTACGATATGTCATATTTCAAAAATATACAAACCACTGCTAAGTAAAATATATGTGCTATTTATTTTTTATAGTTTGGGCATGCTAAACTGTGCTTGACCTCTTTAGTCTCTTTCTTAATTAACATAATTTTTATGAATATTACAAATATCTAAAATTCACAAATACATCAACTACAAGAAATGAACATAATTAAACTATAAGAAAACAACTACATATTTTGTAAATTCTAATCACACAATTCCTTGTTTTATATCTCTATGGTTACTTTACCTCAAAATTTAAAAATCTCATTGTCAAGAAAGATGGAGCATTGAACATCACCTCAATTGAAACAAAAAAAAATTGCATTTTGCATGTCAAACAGCATTATCAACTATTCATACCACATGTTACCTATATATGATTTTTCCTTAAGCTCCCAATTTTTTTCTTCACTATTCTATATTAATTTATACTCATTCTATACAAAAGAAACCCCATGTTACTCCCCGACACACACACACACCTTTCTTCATTTATTTTTCTTAGCATTTATATTTCACTATCAAATTCTTGTCTTGTAGATACTCATCATCTATTTGTTGAAATTCCTAATACAAATGAAATTTCGTTACTATAGTTCAGACTTTAACGTAACACATACTCAATATATAACAATATATCAATATTGTATTAAAATAATACAACACCTTGCTATTATATGAGAGGATTAACATTTTTTGGTAGTGAAAACAACATTGTATATCCAATTGCAATCTCAATGGAAGACATCATCAAATTCTTTTGCTTCCTAGTCTTTCTTTGCCTTGTGACTGAAGGTTCAAGGGAAGTATGCCCACCAAGTGTGATCAAAATCGACCAAACCGTAACAGGGAGGCAAACAGAGTTGCAGAAAGAATGGACAGTAAACATCACCAACACATGCTCATGCAGTATTTTGAACTTGAAAATATTGTTCCCTAACTTTCAGCCCTTCGTTCAGCCTGATCCATCCATCCTATCTAAATTAGACGGCACACTTTGTCTCATCAACAATGGAAACCCACTCTATGCCCGCACCTCTTTCAATTTTACTTATGTTTTTTATCGCGTCGATTTTGCACCGTTTAAGTATCGAGAAGCTTGTTCTTAAATCTAATTAAAAAAAAAAACAAACATATTTTGGTTGTATAATTTAAGGGAAATAAGACCAAAAAGTTCTTTTTTTCCTCTCTTTGTTTTGATAAGAGTAGATGAGGCAGTGTGCATTTATCGAAATCAAAGACCAGCAGCATGCTTTTGGATATGAACCAGGTGCTCACAGCTCATAGGCTCATTATCTTAAGAAATGGTTGATAAGCTTTGAACAAATCATCGGTAATGAGAAAATGCAAAAATTATAACAAGATTTCTAACTAAAAATTTGAATATGTAGCCCATTGAATTATCCCATTGAGTCAATTTGTTTTACTATGTGGGTTTACGTTAGCTTCTGGGTTAGAAATGTTGAATTAATTAGGGTGACGAAAATATAAAATTTTAAAATTTAATACCTATAATTAAAAAATCAAAAAATTGAGGGGCACCCTCAGCCTCCCTTGCTCCATCCCTGATTGTAATTACATAGTATGATGAGTTTCTGTATTTTTCGATTTGGTCTTGCGGTTCTTGGCTAACTATAATCACTTTGTTTATGCAAAAACTTGATTATTGAAGCCAACATATGAAGTAAGGGTAATTATATATACTAATCACGTATCAACATAATGTTGGTGAAGTGGTAAGTAGTCCCCACCCCCGTAAGGAGGAGAACATAAGTTTAAATCTCGGGAAGCGCACTCATTGGGAGGGGGCCCTACCTTTAATGCTCCGATCCCCCGGGAATTAGTTCTGGGCCTCAAATGAGGCCTGGGGATACCTTGAGTAAACAAAAAAAAATATATATACTAATCAAGTTGGCACACTTAGATATGTGTACTTAATTAAAAATTATGGTTTAAAGTATTAGATTAATTATTTTAAGCATAATATTTACCTTTAATTTTGTATGAGATATAGTAATACGTAAGTAATTAGAAGAGAGCGGAGAGAAAAAAAAGTTATTGTAAGAGAAAGATATGAAAATATGAGAGAGGGAAGATAAAATAAAAAAAAAGAGAACGTGGAAAAATGGGTAATTTTATATCAGATCGAGTCTAATGGTCCGAGTGTTAAATCTGTGTTCATGTCTTTTACACAAATGTGTGTGGACACCAGACATAATATACTTTACTGTTTGAAAGATATAGACACTAGGACTACTGATCTCTGTCTAGCATTGATTTTTTCGTGAAAAAATAGAAGAGAGAAGAGGAGACAAAAAAATCAATATTGATGCTTGTCAAAGTTTTATTATGTATATGTGCGATTGCTTAAAATCCTTTCAATAAAAACATCCACATGAAGTGAATAAATCAATCTACCTTATCATTGATTTGGATTCGAACAAATCGAATTTGAACCAGAAATCATCTTACTTTGGTTCAAGTAAATTTTAGTTCTTATTTCGTTCGTTGTCTAAAGTTACTAATGAGTGGGTCTAAGGTGGGTTCGTCAAAACCCAAGACCTGCGCCACCATTATGGATCCGAGACGCTTCCCTCCGCAAACGTCAGACCCGACAATCGAGTTGGACCCAATAGACTCGAATGTAATTTTAAAAATTAATCTTTTCTTAGAAGAAAATGGTAACAACTATCTAAGTGTTAGAAAATTGTATTATTAACTAAGAATGAATTATTTATCAATTTATACTTAATTTTTCAATAATTATAATTTCAAGCATGTTTTTTAATTATTTTTATTGTAAAAGTATAAACTATTAATTATTTTGTTTATAGGTGTATCTTGTTAAATATTTCTATGCTGAGGTCATGCAAAAAATACACATTTTTTTTATATGTATAGACATATATATATAAATCACATAAACATATATACACGTATAAGTATATTTATAATGCCAAATGGGGCGGTTCGAGCAAATCTGAGTCCAAAACACCAAAACTTGAGAAACTGCTCCAAAACTCGCTTATCTCGTGTAAGCCCGCACCAAACGAGATGGGTTCGGTACGAGTCCAGATCTAACCAGGAAAACCCATTGCCATTTCTATCAAAGTCGCCTAAAAGTGATTGACTAGTTTTGCAATTTTTTTTTTTAAGGAGAAGCGGTGATTTTATTTCATTCAATAATCAGTTTATAACGTCAAGAACAATACAACTGAGACTGTCTCTGATGATGTAGTAAAAAACAATTAAAGCACCAAATATCAAGTTCTTCAAGATAACAAATCTTAAGAACTAATAAACGACACAAAACCACACTCTTATTCAAGAGAGACGAAACTCTCATTCGAGAGAGAGAAAACAAACTCACATACGAGAGAGAAAATAAAATACTAATCAAACTATCTAAAAAGCTATATAAAATCTTATGAATCACCCCTCTTCATCTTGTCAGATCCGTCTCTGTCTCGTTAGATCCATCACCGTTTCGTCAGATTTGAAGTTGGGTTATACAATTTGAAGAGGGCGCTCCAACCCAGCCCGCCGACGATGGTAGTGGCAAAAGTGGTGAAGAGGCGACTGCTTCACCAAGCCATCGTCGACGGAGAAGAAGAGAAGAAAAAAGGTGGCGAGGGTTTTTAGTCTTCCAATGTCAAACCGTAATTCAATGCAAATTTTCTCAAATGCAGCAAAAAGGCATGCCAAAAAGACTTCCAATGTCATTATTCTAGTCTCATGGTCTTTGGTCAATTTTAATTAGGCTGCATTTATTTTCTTTTCCACTACGCATTTCATATTGATATAATTATGCTGAACCGTAGACCTTAGTATACAATATTAATGGCTTGTTGAAAATAGTGATTTTGTATATCATAGCGCTGCTTAGGAGTTGAGTTTTTGATGTTTGCTTTTCTTCGTACAAAGGTTAGAGATAGGTGGGTAGTTCACATCGATCCACTAATTGATAATCTATAAATTTACAAGGATGTCGTGATAATTACGTAATAAGTAAAACAATGTACCTATAATTATCCTTGTATTTAATTATATTTCACATCCCAAATATTAAAAATTACTGTCTCTCTCTATATATATATTTAACATAACTACTCCCTATATTATCGTTTCTACTTTTTAAATAATGTATCTGTAATTATACTTGTATTTAATTACATTTCACATCCCAAAAAATAAAAATTACTGTCTCTCTCTATATATATTTTTAACATAATTACTACCTATATTATCGTTTCTACTTTAACGATGAATCATCCTATATGCAAGTAAACTCATTTCCTCCTCTCATGAAACCACCCCCCCCCCCCCCAAAAAAATATATCCTGAAAATCAATTGCTTTGGACTCGATCTCTCAAAAGTTCAAATGATGAAACATGCTTGGAATTTTTGGCTTCATCACTACAAACACTAGGAATGTATCATATAGGGAGAATTACTCTTTAAGTCCCTAAACTGTATTACTCAAGTAGTTTTGGTCCCCCATTATTAGATTGGACAAATTTAGTCCTCAATGTTCCAATTTTAAACAGATTTGGTCCATGCTGTTAATTTTCTGTCCAAAAACCAATGAAATGTGCTCAAAATGGGGGAAAATTGGTGAAATCTCACATTATTTCATCATTTCAGCAAAAACGCTAAGTGTCTCTTTAGGTCCCTAAACTGTATTACTCAAGTAGTTTTGGTCCCCCATTATTAGATTGGACAAATTTAGTCCTCAATGTTCCAATTTTAAACAGATTTGGTCCATGCTGTTAATTTTCTGTCCAAAAACCAATGGAATGTGCTCAATTTGGGGGAAAATTGGTGAAATCTCACATTATTTCATCATTTCAGCAAAAACGCTAAGTGTCTCAATAAATTACCCCAAAATTACACCCTTCAAACAGTAATTCAACGCAAATTTTCTCAAAAAATTTGTATACCCTAATTTGATAAAGCCTTAGTTTTTAAAAATTCCCAAGTTTTATAAACTCTAATTACTAATTTTTCCCAAAAAATTGACAAAAATGGAGGTCGAATGTGCAAATTGATGTTTTCAGCGCCAAAATCGACCAATTTCCCCCATTTATGCTCACATGCGGCCATTTTGTTCTTTGATGGAACGTTAACAAAAAAGATCAAACCTGTTTAAAATTGAAGATCTACGATTATTTTGTCGAGTTCGATAAATAACCAAAACTTTTAATCTTAAAGTTGAGGAACCAAAACTGTTATTCTCCCTATTTTATACCAACCTCTAGAATCCAATGTTGAATTCTTTACTAAAATGTCATTTTATTTTGGTCAAGAAATTTTTATTTAGTCATTATTTCAATTTTTAAAATGTATGTTTAATTTACTTCAAGTTATGAATTATTTCTCACCTTTTAACTAATCAAGGGTCATATTCACAATTTATATTTGCAATATCTTTTCTGTTACTGTTAGTGTTTGTTAAGAAAGATTTATATTTAACTGCCTTTTAGTTTCCTTTCAAAATCAATATTTAAATAGCAATGTTAGAGTTCTAAACAACGTAAATATCATTGTATTATTAAGAAGTATATATAGGTACAAAATAATATCAAACCATAAGCTACAAACAAGGACATAAAGATATACATGGATATGTACTAGCAATAGAAAACCTAAACGATAAATATGAAAAATAATATTTAGCACTCCCCCGTTGTCGAAACAGGTTGTTCCCGAACATTTAGACTGGATCTGAAATCGAGAAATAAAGGTGAAGACAAACCCTTTGTGAATATGTCGGCAAATTGATGAGCCAAGGGCTCATGCAACATACGCACTTCATTGAGTGCTACTTTTTCTCGTAAAAAATGAATATCTATTTCAATATGTTTAGTATGTTGGTTTTGCGTAGGGTTTGAAGAAAGATAAATGGAGTTGATGTTATCACAATACACAAAAGTGGAAGAAGTAAGAGGACAATGTAATTCAAGAAGTAAATTGCGAAGCTAAGATGACTCGGCGACGGCATTAGCAACACCTCTGTATTTGGCTTCTACATTTGATTTAGAAACTACATGTTGATGTTTTGAAGAACAAGAAATAAGATTATCGTCTAAGAAAACACAATAACTAGTGGTAGAACGACGAGTACTCGGGCACCCCGCCTAATCTGCATCCGAGTAGGCATTGAGTTGAGAAGTAGAGGAAAATCGAAAGTGTAGACAGTGAGCAATAGTACCATGAACATAGCGAAGAATACGATTTATACTTCTTTATATATGATAGGGTGGAACAGCGCCTACTATACTTGAGAGAAAAGCCTCAGTACTCTCAGTCAAAGAAAGAGGCCTGCCGGGAGAACGAGTACTTATTTCCCAAACCCTGAAACTTAGGAAACAACAACTAGAGCACTTTGGGGATGAGCGGGTGATAGTGAGATACTGCAGAGCCCCAACTAAGCTACGATAATGGGTAGGGTCGGAAACAGGAGGACCTGACAAAGATAATTTCGCACGAGTGTCGACAGGAGTAGTGCACGAGTTACAGGAAGCCATTTTGGCATGATCTAAGATATCCATAGCAAACTTAGATTGAGAAATAGCGAGACCAGAGGAAGAACGAGAAACATGAATACCTAAAAATAATTTAAAGAGTCGTTGTCGATCATAGCAAATTCCGACGAGAGAAGCTGAGTGATTTGAGAAAGAAGAGATGGAGACAATGCAGTAAGAACAAAGTCATCCACATAATGAAGAAGATAGGCAGTGAAAGTCCCATGATGAAAGACGAAAAGAGAGGTATCCGCTTTACTACTAACAAAACCTTAGGAGGTAAGAAAAGAAACGAAACGATGACCAAGCCCGAGGTGCTTGTTTGAGACGATAGAGAGCCATCTTGAAATGACACACATGAATAGGAAAGCGGAATCGATAAAGCTGGGGGGTTGTTTCATAAAGACAACTTCATTGAGATGGCCATGCAAAAAAGCATTCTTTCTGCCTAATTGATGAATAGGCCAAGAGCGAGAGAGTGCAAGGCTTATGAAAATTCGAATGGTGGCGGGCTTGACAAGAGGACTAAAAGTTTCATCATAGTCTAAGCTAAGTTGCTGGGTATATCCTTGAGCAACTAGACGAGCCTTGTATCATTTGAGGGAGCGATCAGATCGAAATTTATGACAAAAAATCCATTTGGAACCAACGATATTAGTGAGAGGGGGACACAGAACGAGCTCCCATGTAGAATTAGAATAAAGAGCGGAGATTTTGGCTTGCATGGCGGCTTTTCAATTAGGGTCGGATAGAGCTTGAGTTGGAGTTGAAGGGATAGGAAAGAGAGAGAAGAGAGAACTGAAAGGTTAACAAGCTGACGGAGACGGGTGATGCTGGATTTGGAATGAGTAACCATGGAATGAGTAGAAGGGTCGGCAGAGGAGGCTGGTTAGGCACGACGGGAGCAGTAAGGGAAAAAGTTGGAGCTGGGGAGGCAGGTCATCGTCCAGGTCAAGAAAAGAGTAGTCATGAACAGTGGACTGCATGGGAGACGAGGCATAGGGAAAAGAGGATTCATCCAAAGTGACATGACGAGAAAAAATGATCTTATTAGTGGAAAGATCTAAACAGCGATAGACACGATGATTTTGCGGGAACCCGAGAAAGACGCAAGAAGTAGAATACGAAGCAAATTTGTGTGGGGTGACAGAGGTAAGATTGGGCTAACACAAGCATCCAAAGACACGAAGGTGAGAGTAGTCCGGTGGAGTGTGGTACAAAAGTTCAAAAGGTGTGCGATAATTTAGATTAGTGGTCGGGAGTAAGTTGAGAAGATGAGTAGCCATATGGAATGCTTCAACCCAAAAAGTAGGCGGGAGAGAGGCTTGAAAGAGAAGGGTACGCACGATATTGTTTATAGATTGAAGAGTGCATTTGGCCTTGCCATTTTGTTGAGACGTGTGAGGGCAAAAGAAATGAAAAGTTATACCTAGACCACTGAGAAGAGTATGAAAATTCTTATTATCGAACTCGCGACCATGATCGCATTGGAAAGACTTAATTTCAAGATTAAATTGATTTTTGACATATGCATGATAGTTTAAAAAAAATTAAAAACTTCAGATTTGAGATGAATAGGAAAAACCAATAAAAAATGGGAAAAATTATCTAAAAAAATAACATAATGTCGAAAAACAATAGCACTAGTTGTTGGTCCCAAGTGGCATACGAAAGGGTCTAGAGGGGGGGGGGGAGTTGAATAGACCCTGAAGTTTTTTTTGACTTAAAAATTTCGTATTAAAATTGTGTTGGACGCTTGAGAAGTAGGAGCTTGACTGAGCGTCTGTTGAAGACTGTTTTTAGAAAGTTAACTTCGACTTCAAGACTTGAATACTATAACTAAATAGGTCTAAGTGTTCACTTCTTTGATCAGTGTTAGCACAACGGAATTGATTTTATAGTCTTCTTGTTTGAATGCTTTTAGCGTCACAAACTGTTTGCAGTTGCTTGGTTTTTGATTGTGTTTTACTTAATCAATTTATGCACCTTCTTCTCCTTGATCACTTGGAGGCAATCCACTAAAATGATTCTCAAATAATCACTCAGAATCTTCTACAAATTAGGGAGAGATGGATGTCGATGACTTGAGCTCCTTTATCACACAGATTTCTGCTCCAAGACACTTCTATCCTCTTGCTTCTTTCACTCAGAAATAATGCAAGTATCCAACTTCGACTTCACACAGATCGCGAGGCTTGGATGAGGTTTTTCTAAACGGTTTGTTTGATTTTGACAAAGTTCAAACAACTGGGAATATCTCAATAGTAATGTAGGTTTCTCCGAAAAGAAAGTATGAGATATTAGTTGACTGTCTCAGGAATTGAAGAAAAGCAAAGAGAATGTTTGCTTGAATATTCTGGCTTTTCTAACAGTTTAAGGAATTAGATTTCAATTCAACAACAATTTTGCTTGGAATCAATCGTGTATTTGGTTTGTTGTTGAAGTCCTATTTATAGGCATTCTTGGAAAAAGCGTCTGTTTGACACATGCACAAGCGCGTGTCTCTCACTTCCGCGAGTGAACAACTTTTGTCCTTTTTCTTGAAAATCTGCTGCACAAAAGTTGGTGCTGCAGTCTGTAAAAGTTGACGGTCCAATGGGGTGGCTTCTCCGTACGTCCGAAAGAGCTTATCATATTTAATGCTCTTATCAGCATTTAATATATTAGAATTAAATGCCTGTTGGCACTTAATGCACTGAGAATATTTGCATTAAACTCCTTCTGGACTTAGAAATAAATTCAGGTGAAATCAGTCATTGATAGACACTCATTCATCCTTGAATAACTTATGTCCTAGTAAACGCTTGATATAGCTGGTCGTTTGGACGCTTGGAATCTTTACTTCAGGCGCTTGAGTCTTCAAACTTAACTACTGATAAACCCACTCAGAAATTATCAGACGCTCAGTCTAAGAATACTTCGCCTAACACTTCTAGAATAAAAGATAAAACAAAGCCTATAAAGCCTATTACAATTCTGACGCTCAAAGCTTATACATGATTTCTACTAAAATCAAACTTACATATTTTGGGGTCTAACAAGTAATCCTCATTGTCATCATCAAAACATCTAACATGAAATTCCTAACACTAGTGACCGGCGAGGTTCATAAATCCGAAGTATAATTTCAAAAACACGAGAAGTAGTAGAGTGTGAACTAAAAAACAGAAAAAATTTATGTTTCCCTAATTGACAAGCACTACATAACGGTAATAATGAATTTTGACAAGAAATTAAATTCCTAAAAACTAAAAACTTAAAAACAGAAGAGCCGGGATGTCCAAGACGGTTGTGCCAGATAGTAGTAGTGGCGGCGATGAGAGCTTCAGAAGATGGGGTAGAGCGAAGAGGTGAAGAAAGAACGGGATAAAGGTCGCCTTGACTGTCACTGCAGAAGAGGAGGGTGCCCATCGGAAGGTCCTTCACAGAAAAGTCATTTGGGTCAAACTCAACAGAAGAAAGGTGGGTGGAGGGTAAAAAAGTAGAGCCAGTGTGAGAAATAGGTAAAATAGCACCATTACCAACTAATATTGACATAGAATTATCATAATGTATAAGAGAAGAAAGTGTACCTGGTTGAGAGGTCATATGTGCACTGGCCCCCAAGTCCATATACCAGTTTCATCGGGTGTTTGAACAGTCATAATTGAAAAAAGGTGAGAAAGATCCATGGGTTGTTGTTGTGACAGATGCTGGGCCGTATAGGATAAGGTGCACGTGGATCTGGCAGAATCTAATGGGCTGGCTGGGCGGCAAGAAGAAATTGAAACTGGCCCGTAAGGTATTGAGTCGAGAATGCATGACCATATACTGAAGGCGAAAACTGATTGGGCTGCGGTTGAGGAGGCCCACTAAAATAATGCTGAGGAAGGCCTGGTTGTTGAGGAGGAATCCAGGTGTGTTGGCGACCATGATTATAGGTGGTGCTGCTGGAGTGAATTGGGCGGCCTATGAATTTGTGAATAATTTGGTTTACTGAAATTTTGATTATTGTTGCTGCCATAATAATTGGTACCACTACCAAATCCGCGGCCAAAATTTTTACCACGACCACATCCTCTACTACGACCATTATCACTATGAAAATTGGTTTAGTTTTGAGGAAAAAAAAAGGAGAGAGGAATCAAGGGGGGGGGGACGGTTTTATGGGAATCTCGGGATTCGTGGAGTAAGAGCATGTTACGCGCTTGAGCAAATTTAGGAAACGGACGTTGATTTGTAATGACATCAATAGTACTACTATATAAATCCGGTAAATTGTTAAGAATTTGTAAAACTAATTCTTGATTATTAATAGGAGAATCAACATCGGTGAGATTATCTACATTCGTTTCATATCACGACAGAAGTCAGAAATTGACAAATTTTCCTTTTTATAATTTTGAAAATTTTCTTGAAGGTGAAGGGATCGGAATGGTTTATTATTAAAAAATGATTCAAGGTTGTCCCAGATTTGTTTGGCAGTAACAATATCAAGAAGACTAGCATCGACAGAATTGTACATCAAAGTTTTTATTTTTGAATCTAACAAATACCAGTCCTCATCGCCACTAACACTATCATGAAGACGGTCTTTGCTACT
Organism: Buddleja alternifolia; assembly: GCA_019426215.1. Taxonomy (NCBI): domain Eukaryota; kingdom Viridiplantae; phylum Streptophyta; class Magnoliopsida; order Lamiales; family Scrophulariaceae; genus Buddleja; species Buddleja alternifolia. Next base: position 22,636,767 of record CM033399.1, on the reverse strand, counting down.
TTCTAGTGATTGACGGGCACCTTTCTCGTCAAAACTCACATCATACAAGTCTTCATGATTTCCAACGCCCAATTGAGAATTATTGACTTGCATACTATTTTAGTACACAAATATCAAAATTCTCTAGTGCTTTAGAAAGTTAACTCATGTGTTCATGGACTGATAGATGATTACAATATATAAATGCCAATATAATAGTAAACAACGAATTACCTTTTTATTGATAGAATAAGAAACAGTTACAATTTAATAATATCCTTATATTCTCTAATCCTCTAGTGACATTTGAGGATATTAACCTAACAGGTAAACCCTTCGTAAAAATATCTGCAAATTACCTGGACGACGGGACATGTAACACACAAACATCACCAAGAGAAACACGTTCTCGTACAATATGCAAATCCAATTCAGTGTGATTAGTACGTTGGTGCTGAACCGGGTTAGACGAAAGATAAACAGAACTAATCTTATCACAATAAACAATAATGGCAGTAGTAAGAGGACAATGTAACTCAAGGAGAAGATTTCGAAGCCAAGTAGTTTCAGCAACGACATTAACCACACCGCGATACTCGGCTTGTTGGGCTTGGAACTAATTGGTAGACATAACCAGAAGATGGCGGATTGGGCGATGGAGGGTAACCTGGTGGTGGGCCGAAAGCAGAAGTTGGACGAGCTTGATTGTGGAGTTGAGGACCACTAGAATTTCCACCTGGACGATAATTAAGGTTCTTGCCACAAATCCTTGGAACACTTTAAAAAAGCTAAGTGCTTGGTTAAGCGCTTGAATGGAGATAGCTTAGACTTTGCGATTTAGCAATTACCAAAGTAAGGTAACACTTAGATATCTTAAATCAGTGCTAGCATTATGGAAGATGTTTTATGAAGAACTTTTTACGCGGAAGAAGATTCTTCAATACAGTCGTTTGAGGTTGTCACTTTGAACTTTTTATACGGAAGAGAGCATGAAAAATGAGCCAATAAATAACTTATATAATTATATTTGTCAAGATCCAACAATATAAGGTATTGAAGAACCCTAATATTAGTTTGTGGAAAGAGCATTAAATATATAAATTTATTTATTTATCTTTCATTTAAATAATTTTTATTATTATTCATGCATTGTGCTAATGTCTATTTTTTTCTTCATATCCACAGATGTAGCAAATTTTTTGTTGAGAGCTTGGGAATAAAGATTATCAGTGGAAGATGTTCAAAATGATGCAACAGTAACTACTTTTGAAATAATGAGAGCAATAGGAGATCATTGAGTTTGTTGATGTAATTTTTAGTTTCTATTCAAATGTTTAGAGATTTGTGCTATTGGAGAATGAGAAATTTTAAACTTTATTTTTTAATTTAAAGTTTAGAGCTCCCTTTTTTAATGTTTTACAAATTTGTTTTCAGTGATGAAGAATTCCAAATGAGAATTCACTTGCATTTAATCTGTTCCTTAACACCTTTTACAATTTTTTTTTCTTGTTATCTTAATTTCTATGTATTACAGTGTCATGGAATAGGCAATTGTAAGAATGCAATTACTATAGACTTGAATTTTCTAATCTATATCATCCAAATAAGCACACATGTGAATGACGATAGGAGAAGTTAGAATTAATCCGGAATGGAAAAGTAGAAGAAGCTTCAGATGTGTTACTCATTTAACTTGATTATATTTACTAAACAACTTTAATAATAATATCTGCACCCAATTAACTTGGTATTAATATTGAAATATTAAAACCCCAAAAAGAAAAATTGAAAAAATAGACCATTAACGCAAAGCAATTTTTTAAATCTCTAAAAAGGATTCATGTAGACAATATTATTAAACTTTGACTACTCCCAAAAGGAGACCGTATTTTCATTTACTAGCACACCGCCTTCTATGTCTTGCTTGTTTTCAAGTCCTCACCATCTATCAAACTTTGACTACTCCCAAATGTGTTAAGAAAAACTTTGAATCTCTAGCAGCGCTGCAGATTAAGCTAAGGAACATGACGAGGGAGGTGAAATCATCAAGAATTGGGAAGTTTCTGCATCAAGCTTCTCAAGTCTAGAGAATTCGAAAGAGATCCTTTCTAAGTCGGGTGTTTATGTCGGTTTGGGGTATTCAGGGATGCTATTGAGGGGGGAGTAGGTGGGTATTCTTTATTGCGAGAAGTGAAAGAGGGATGATTGAAAAAAATCTAATGAGGTAGCGGAGTCGGGGTCACGTTTGCACTGCGAGCAAGCTATGAAATGTGTCATACAACAAATCAGAGATAAGTCATCAAGAAGAAAGTTTAGTTGATTAAATAATTTGTCTGTTGCTATTCTATCCTACTATAATATCTATATATCACAAATTGATTTTCGCTTTGTTAAAATTACTGGCTGATGCTAGATAGATTTTATTGGTCTTAATATGGAATAAAAATTAAATGTGGAGAGTGTTGAAAATGCTGTAGTAGAGGCCATTTTTAAAGAAATAAGAGCACAGGAGTTGAGTTTACTTTTAAAATATTTTTATTATTTATTTTCTAATTCAAATGTTTAGAGTTCTTTTTTGGATTGAATAATTGCAATTATTTAGATTTCATATTAGAGTAATATTAATTGTTGTAGCATTTTTTAAACAATTATGTAAACCTTCAAAACATCTTGTATTTTGCAATCAAAAAGAATACACAAATTATATAACCATTGATCGGCAATGTGTTCCATTTACTTTTCTCTTTTTCAAGTTTACATGATAAATTCGTATGCATGGTTTATAATCTCCTACTTCCCCATGCATATCACTGTATGACAATGTATTGAATTTCTTCAACGTAGCAGTTGAGGATTTTCATCATAATTAAATATAATAATTATAAATTCCACTTCATTGTAATTATTTACGTCCAATTAGCTAAATCGCCTTTTATCATGTTTGGTTAAATTTACCAATAATAATTAACAAAATTAAATCAAAATTTGTATTAATGACGACAATTACCTCTCATTTTAATTTCAAATAATTTTTAAGTATAATTTCCAATATTTTATTATTATTTTTTAAATAAAATAAATATAATTTAATACCCATATAAAAGAAATTTTCGATAGTAATTATTAAAATAGAGTCAAATTTTTTTAGATTATAGATAAACAAATTATGCAATGATGAATATATATTTTTAAATTTTCTTTTTCCACATTGAGTATCCTATCCCGTGCCTTGGCATGGGATCACTTCTAGTTATATTTATAATGCCAAATGGGTCGGTTCGGGCAAATCTGAGTCCAAAACACCAAAACTTGAGAAAATGATCCAAAACTTGCTTATCTCTTGTAAGCCCGCACCAAATGGGATGGGTTCGGTACTAGTCCAGATATAAACCAGGAAAACTCATTGCCATCTCTATCAAAGTCGCTAAAAGTGATTGACTAGTTTTGCAATTATATATGCAGCAAAAAGGCATCCCAAAAAGACTTCCAATGTCGTTATTCTAGTCTCATGGTCTTTGGTCAATTTTAATTAGGCTGCATTTATTTTCTTTTCCACTACGCATTTCATATTGATATAATTATGTTGAACCGTAGACCCTAGTATACAATATTAACGGCTTGTTGAAAATAGTGATTTTGTAAATCATAGAGCTGCTTAGGAGTTGAGTTTTTGATGTTTGCTTTTCTTCGTACAAAGGTTAGAGATTGGTGGGTAGTTCACATCGATCCACTAATTGATAATCTATAAAATTACAAGGATGTCGTGATAATTACGTAATAAGTAAAACAATGTACCTATAATTATCATTGTATTTAATTATATTTCACTTCCAAAAAATTAAAAATTACTGTCTCTATATATATATATATTTTTAACATAATTACTCCCTACATTATCGTTTCTACTTTTTAAATAATGTATCTGTAATTATACTTGTATTTAATTACATTTCACATCCCAAAAAATAAAAATTACTGTCTCTCTCTCTATATATTTTTAACATAATTACTACCTATATTATCGTTTCTACTTTAACGATGAATCATCCTATATGCAAGTAAACTCATTTCCTCCGCTCATAAAAATCTCCCCAAAAAAATATATCCTGAAAATCAATTGCTTTGGACTCGGTCCCTCAAAAGTTCAAATGATGAAACATGCTTGGAATTTTTGGCTTCATCACTACAAACACTAGGAATGTATCATATAGGGAGAATTACTCTTTAGGTCCCTAAACTGTATTACTCAAGTAGTTTTGGTCCCCCATTATTAGACTCGACAAATTTAGTCCTCAATGTTCCAATTTTAAACAGATTTGGTCCATGCTGTTAATTTTCTGTCCAAAAACCAATGGAATGTGTTCAAATTGGTGGAAAATTGGTGAAGTCTCACATTATTTCATCATTTCAGCAAAAACGCTAAGTGTCTCAATAAATTATCCCAAAATCACACACTTCAAACCGTAATTCAACGCAAATTTTCTCAAAACATTTGTATGCCCTAATTTGACAAAGCCTTAGTTTTTAAAAATTCCCAAGTTTTATAAACCCTAATTACTAATTTTTCCCAGAAATTTGACAAAAATGGAGGTTGAATGTGCAAATTGATGTTTTCAGCGCCAAAATCGACCAATTTCCCTCATTTATGCTCACATGCGGTCATTATGTTTTTTGATGGAATCTTTTCAAAAAAGATCAAATCTGTTTAAAATTGAAGATCTACGATTATTTTGTTGAGTTCGATAAATAACCAAAACTTTTAATTTTAAAGTTGAGGAACCAAAACTGTTATTCTCCCTGTTATATACTAACCTCTAGAATCCAATGTTGAATTCTTTACTAAAACGTCATTTTATTTTAGTCAAGAAATTTTTATTTAATCATTATTTCAATTTTTAAAATGTATGTTTAATTTACTTCAAGTTAAGAATTATTTTTCACCTTTTAACTAATCATGGGTCATATTCATAATTTATATTTGCAATATCTTTTCTGTTACTGTTAGTGTTTGTTAAGAAAGATTTATATTTAAATGCCTTTTATTTTCCGATCAAAATCAATATTTAAATTTCAATGTTAGAGTTCTAAACACCGTAAATATCATTGCAATATTAAGAAGTATATATAGGTTCAAAAGAATATCAAACCCTAAGCTACAAACAAGGAAATAAAGATATACCTGGATATGTACTAGCAAAAAAAAACCCTAAATGATAAATATGAAAAATAATATTTAACACTCCCCCGCAGTCGAAATAAGAGGTTCCCGAACATTTAGACTGGATCTGAAATTGAGAAATAAAGGTGAAGATAAACCCTTTGTGAATATGTCGGCAAATTGATGAGCCGAGGGCACATGCAACATACGTACTTCATTGAGTGCTACTTTTTCTCGTACAAAATAAATATCTATTTCAATATATTTAGTACGTTGGTGCTGTATAGGGTTAGAAGAAAGATAAATGGAGCTGATGTTATCACAATAAACAATAGTGGAAGAAGTAAGAGAACAATGTAATTCAAGAAGTAAATTGCGAAGCCAAGAAGATTCGGCGACGACATTAGCAACACCTTTGTATTTGGCTTCTACATTCGATTTAGAAACTACATGTTGACGTTTTGAAGAACAAGAAATACGATTATCGTCTAAGAAAACACAATAACCAGAGGTAGAACGACGAGTACCCGGGCACCCCGCCTAATCTGCATCCGAGTAGCCGATGAGTTGAGAAGTAGAGGAAGGTCGAAAGTGTAGATAGTAAGCAAGAGTACCATGAACATAGCGAAGAATAAAATTTATACTTCTTTATATTTGATATGGTGGAATAGTGCCTACTATACTTGAGTGAAAATCCCCAGTACTCTCAGTCAAAGAAAGAGGCCAACCGGGGGATGAGCGGGTGATTGTGAGATATTGCAGAGCTCCACAACTAGAGCACTTGGGGGATGAGTGGGTGATTGTGAGATATTGCAGAGCTCCACATAAGCTACGATAATGGGTAGGGTCGGAAACAGGAGGACCCAACATAGATAATTTCGCACGAATGTTGACAGGAGTAGTGCACGGGTTATAGGAAGCCATTTTGGCTCGATCTAAGATATCCATAGCACACTTAGATTGAGAAATAGTGACACTAGAGGAAGAACGAGAAACATTAATACCTAAAAATAATGTAAAGAGTAGTCGTCGGTCATAGAGAATTCCGACGAGAGAAACCGAGTGATATGAGAAAGAAGAGGGGGAGACAATGCGGTAAGAACAATGTCATCCACATAAAGAAAAAGATAGGCTGTGGAAGTGCCATGATGAAAGACGAAAAGAGAGGTATCCGCTTTACTACTAACAAAACCTAAGGAGGTAAGAAAAGAAACAAAACGATGATACCAAGCACGAGTTGCTTGTTTGAGACCATAGAGAGCCTTCTTGAAACGACACACATGAATAGGAAAGGTGGAATCGATAAAGCTTGGGGGGTTGTTTCATAAAGATAACTTCATTGAGATGGCCATATTAAAAAACATTCTTTATGTCCAATTGATGAATAGGCTAAGAGCGAGAGAGAGCAAGGCTTATGATAGTTCGAATGGTGGCGGGCCTGACAACAAGACTGAAAGTTTCATCATAATCTAAGCCAAGTTGTTGGGTATATCCTTGAGCAACTAGACGAGCCTTGTATCGTTCGAGGGAGCCATCGGATCGAAATTTATGATGGAAAATCCATTTGGAACCAACGATATTTGTGAGAGGGGGGCACAGAATGAGCTCCCATGTAGAATTAGAATAAAGAGCGGAGATCTCGGCTTGCATGGCGGCTTTTCAGTTAGGGTCAGATAGAGCTTGAGTTGGAGTTCAAGGGATAGGAGAGAGAGAAGAGAGAACCGAAAGGTAAATAAGCTGACGGGTGATGCTGGATTTGGAATGAGTAACCATGGAATGAGTAGAAGTGGTCGGCGGCGGAGGCGGGTTAGGCACGGCAGGAGCAGTAGGTGGGGCCAGAAGAAAAAAGTGTTGGAGTTGAGGAGGCAGGTCATCGTCCCGGTTAAGGAAAGAGTAGTCATGAACAGTGGACTGCATGGGAGACGAGGCATAGAGAAAAGAGGATTCATCAAAAGTGACATGACGAGAAAAAGTGATCTTATTAGTGGAAAGATCTAAACAGCGATAACCACGATGATTTTGCGGGAACCCGAGAAAGACGCAAGCAGTAGAACGCGGGGCGACAGAGGTAAGATTGGGCTAACACAATCATCCAAAGACACGAAGTTGGGAGAAGTCGGGTGGAGTGTGGTACAAAAGTTCAAAAGGTGTGCGATAATTTAGAGTAATGGTCGGGAGTAGGTTGAGAAGATGAGTCACCATATGGAGTGCTTCAACCCAAAAAGTGAGAGGGAGAGAGGCTTGAAAGAGAAGATTGCGCACGATATTGTTTATAGATTGAAGATTGTGTTTGGCCTTGCCATTTTGTTAAGACGTATGAGGGCCAAAGAAATGAACAGTTATACCTAGATCACTAAGAAGAGTATGAAAATTCTTATCGAACTTGCGACCATGATCGCATTGGAAAGACTTAATTTCAAGATTAAACTAATTTTTGACATATGCACGAAAGTTAAAAAAATATTAAAAACTTCAGATTTGAGACGAAGAGGAAAAACCAATAAAAAAAGCAAAAAATTATCTTAAAAAATAACATAATATCAAAAAACATTAGCACTAGTGATTGGCAAGGTCCATAAATCCGAAGTATAATTTCAAAAACTTGAGTAGTAGTAGAGTGTGAACTTAAAAACAGAAAAAATTTGTTTGCCCAATTGACAAGCATTACATAATGGTAATAATGAATTTTGACAAGAAATTAAATTCCTAGAAACTAAAAACTTAAAAACAGAAGAGCCGGGATGTCCAAGACGGTTGTTCCAGAGAGTAGTAGTGGCGGCAATGAGACCTTCAGCAGACGGGGTAGAGCGAAGAGGTGAAGAAAGAACGCGGGATAAAGGTTGCCTTGACTATCACTGCGGAAGAGGAGAGTGCCCATCACAAGGTCCTTCACAGAAAAGTCATTTGGATCAAACTTAACAAAGACATTATTGTCGCGAGGAAAAGAACGAACAAAAATGAGAATTTTTATGATGTGGGGAGAGACTAAAACATTTGACAAAGAAAGATGGGTGGAAGGTAAAAAACTAGAGCCAGTGTGAGAAATACGTAAAATAGCACCATTACCAACTAATATTGATTTATAATTATTAAAATGTACAAATGAAGAAAGTGTACCTGGTTGAGAGGTCAGATGTACGCTGGCCCCCGAGTCCATATACCAGTTTCATCAGGGGTTTAAACAGTCATAGTTGAAAAAGGTGAGCAAGATCTGTGGGCTGCTGTTGTGGCGGATGCTGGGCCGAATAAGATACATGTGCAAGTGGGCCTGGCAGAATCTGATGGGCTGGCTGGGCGGCAAGAAGAATTTGAAACTGGCCCGTAGGGTATTGAGCCGAGAATGCGTGACCATATGCTGAAGGCAAAAACTGATTGGGCTGCGGTTGAAGAGGCCCACTAAAATAATGCTGAGGAGGGTCTGGTTGTTGAGGAGTAATCCAGGTGTGTTGGCGACCATGATTGTAGGTGGGTTGCTGGAGTGAATTGGGCGGCGGCCAATGACTTTGTGAATAATTTGGTTTACTGAAGTTTTGATTATTGTTGCTGCCATAATAATTGTTACCATGAACAAATTCGCGGCCAAAATTTTTACCACGACCACGACCATTGTCACGATGGAAATTGGTTTAGTTTTGAGAAAAAAGAAGGACAGAGGAATCAGGGGGGGGGGGGGTTCATGGGAATCTCGGGCTTCATGGAGTAAGAGCATGTTACGCGCTTGAGCAAATTTAGTAAACAGACGTTGATTTGTAATGACATCAATAATACTATTATATAAATCAGGTAAATTGTTAAGAATATGTAAAACTTATTTTTGATTATTAATAGGAGAATCAACATCATTGAGATTATGCAATTTGTTTCATATCACGACAAAAGTCAAAAATTGATAAATTCTCCTTTTTATAATTTTGAAATTTTTCTTGAAGGTGAAGGGATCGGGATGGTTTATTATTATTGAAAAATGATTCAAGGTTGTTCCAAATTTGTTTGGCGGTTAAATCATCGCCACTAACACTATCAAGAAGACTGGCATCAATAGAATTGTACATCAAAGTTTTGATTTTTGAATATAACAAATACCAGTCCTCATCATTATCATCCTTAGGGACAGTTTTACCATTGATATGCCCTAGAACTAGATAGCTACGACAAATATCGGAAAAGAATATTTTTCATAAGTTGAAACGAGGATCTTCCTCATAAAGTTTAAAATTGAAAAAGTGAAAAACATTAGTAATGGCAATACTCAATATATCAATACTCAATTATCCTATTCCAAATGAAATTTCTTGACTACAGTTCAAACTTTAACATAACACATACTCAATATATAACAATATATCAGTATTGTATTAAAATAATACAACACCTTGCTAAGCTATGATAGGAGAGAATTAATATTTTTTGGTAGTGAAAACAACATTCTATATCCAATTGCATTCTCAATGGAAGACATCATCAAATTCCTTTGCTTCCTAGTCGTTCTTTGCCTTGTGACTGAAGGTTCAAGTGAAGTATGCTCTCCAAGTGTGATCAAAATCGACCAAACCGTAACAGGGAGGCAAACAGAGTTGCAGAAAGAATGGACAGTAAACATCACCAACGCATGCTCAGGCAGCATTTTGAACTTGAAAATATTGTGCCCTAACTTTCAGCCCGATCCATCCATCATATCTAAATTAGACGGCACACTTTGTCTCATCAACATTGGAAACCCACTCTATGCCCGCACCTCTTTCAATTTTACTTATGTTTTTTATCGCGTCGATTTTGCACTGTTTAAGTATGGAGAAGCTTGTATTTAAATCTGATTAAAAAAAAATATTTTGGTAGTATAATTTAAGGAAAATAAGACCTAAAAGTTCTTTTTTTCCTCTCTTTGTTTTGATAAGAGTAGATGAGGCAGTGTGCATTTATCGAAATCAAAGATCAGCAACATGCTTTTGAATATGAACCAGATGCTCACAGCTCATAGGCTCATGATCTTAAGAAATGGTTGATAGGCTTTGAACAAATCATGGGTGATGAGAAAATGCAAAATTATAACAAGATTTCTAACTAAAAAATTTTAATATGTAGCCCACTGAATTATCTCATTGAGTCAATTTATTTTACTACGTGGGTTTGCGTTATCTTCTGGGTTAGAAATGTTAAATTAATTAGGGGGGCGAAAATATAAAATTTTAAAAATTAATACCTAAAATTAAAAAATAAGAAAACTTAGGGGCACCCTCCAGCCCCCCTTGCTTTATCCCTGATTGTAATTACATAGTATGATGAGTTTTTGTATTTTTCGATTTGGTTTTGCGGTTCTTGGCTAACTATAATCACTTTGTTTTGCAAAAACTTGATTGTTGAAGCCAACATATGAAGTACGGGTAATTATATATACTAATCACATACCAACATTGTGTTGGTGAAGTGGCAAGCAGCTCCCACCCCCCTAAGGAGGAGAACATAAGTTCGAATCTCGGGAAGCGCACTTGTTGGGAGGGGGTGTTGGGTTGACTCATTCCCTCGGGTGGCTCGTGGCAGCGGAAATTAAAATTTTACAAAAGTAAACGTACAACCACCCTAAAACAGGAATATGGAATTGGTTCGATCGAATTTGATAAGGAGGTAAACGAAATTATACCTTTCGAAAATTTCGTTTCACCTCGTACTTTGGATCTCAGCAACCCTGTGGTGCAAATCCACACAATTTCCCTTGGGTGAGAAATTGCCCGTCATTTTTCGTATCTCCCGGTTTAGAGTGCTCCAAGCGTCGCACCTCTAAGATGTATCCACACCTCGTTCAAGTCACCAATCGTCTTGCCTTGCGTGCTAGACAACAAAACGATTCTAAGCTTAAATTAGGCTTGATTATGTGAAAGGTAGGAATATTTTCTAAGTCGTTTAATTCAACACATGAATATAACGACGTCTTGTTGGAAAGAGGAGAGAGGTGGCCGATTTTAGGTCTAAGAGTGGGGGGCGGAATTTTTAGCTTTTTCATCATATATTTTAGTCTCCTTCATCTCTTATTTATAGGTGAAGATTACCTAGAGTCCTATTAGGAAAAGGAAACTTCCTTTCTCCCAAACTCTCTAGTAATCCTTATCCTATGAAGACTTGGAGAAGGGGAAAACTCTTTTCCTCTTCCACCACACATAAAATCGCCCCCTCCCTTATTTACACTCACAAATCGGTCAGCTCCATTTAATTAGACTTTAGGATTTAATTTTGACTTCTCAATTTAATTATAGGTGCAACCCATCAATTAAATACAAGTCAAATTAAATCCAACCAACTAATTCCAACATTTATTTATTTAACTTGGGCTCCACCCAATTAAATAAAATACTTGGACTCTACTAGGTCCATTAATTTAATTAATTCTACAAGATTAATTGAAAGAGTAAAATTAATTGAATCCTTCAATTAATTTATACTCCATGTTAGGAAAGTACTAAACTTTCCTAATTCCCTCAATTTCCTCGAAATTGATTAATCACATCTATTCAAGCAGTGACTCTCTCGAGTTAGTGTGTGACCCCTTAGGCTCGTTTCTATCTAGTAATAAGTACACCTTCCCACAGTGCTAGTGTACCTTCCTAAAATGGAAAGTACTAGATTAAATCAATCCTTTGATTTAATCAAGCCTCGAATTAGTCACCAAGCTAATTCTCGGCACTTACAAATCGCGGTTGCCCACCTAGCATAGGGTCCCGAAGACCTAGATAAAACGAAAGTAAAGATACGCCTTTTGCGATCTTGATCCTCGCATAAGTAAGATCTCTCTATCTAATCTCCCGATTGAATCTAGAGCATTGGCTAAGGTCGAAGCTCTATTAATTCAATACTATGTTTCCCACGTTATGTGAAATCGACATCGACTATCTAAACGAGGAAACCCTACGCCTCTTTAGATATCATACTTCGGCCGAAGATTCCTTAAGTCGATTCACTATGTAACCATAGGAGATTAACCGACTAGCTAATGTCAGAGATAGATACCTCTTGATTCTCACGTGCCTTACTACGTAAGACGTGCATGTCTGAGTTTGCCCATATTCGATCATCTAAAGTGATCATGTAACAAATCAAGAACATGCGCGGTTACGCATAAGACATCCAATGGATTCTTAGGTCCATAAGGATTACTCTTATTCTACAAGACCACTGGAAGTTCCACATTCGACTGGGAATCCATTTCAGGAACTTCCATGGGATTGTTCAGTTCACCCATTACCACAATGGCAACCCTCATATATGCATTGGCTTTCACCGTGCCAGTATCTATGGAACGAGATACACTTCTACCAGAGTATGCATCATATGAGCAAGTCTTTTGGGTTGTATCGATATCCCTTTATCTCGATGAACCCTTTCATGACTTGGAACAATGTTTAAAGATCACAGCCTTCGAGACATATTCCATCATTGCCACACCCAATGTGCAATGATGTCCCATAGCTATGTGTGATCCTTCGAGACTTTATTCTAAGCCAAAGTAAAAACTAATTTAAGAATAAAGACATGCCACACATAAAAAGAGATTGACTTTATTTATAAGAAAACGATTGTTCAACTCTACAGTTACTATTACAAAGAATGGCGCCCAATAATTGGTGCGCTGGGCACTAACTCTAACAGGGGGACCAACCTTTAATGCTCCAATCCCCCGGGGATTAGTTTTGGGCCTCAAATAAGGTCTGAGGATACCTTGGGTAAACAAAATATATATATATATATATATATATACTAATCACGTTGGCACACTTAGATATGTGTACTTAATTAAAAATTATGATTTAAAGTATTAGATTAATTATTTTAAGCATAATACTTACCTTTAATTTTGTATGAGATATAGTAATTCATAAGTACTTAGAAGTGAGTGGAGAGACCCTTAAAAAAAAAAGTGAGTGGAGAGAAAAAAAAAGTTATTGTAAGAAAAAGATATGAAAATATGAGAAAGGGAAGATAAAATAAAGAAAAAGAGAACGTGAAAAATGGGTAATTTTATATCAGATCGAGTCTAATGGTTCGAGTGTGAAATCTGTGTTCATCTCTTTTACACAAATGTGTGTGGACACCACACACAATACACTTTACTGTTTAAAAGATATAGACACTAGGATTATTGATCTCGGTCTAGCATTTATTTTTTCATGAAAAAATAGAAGAGAGAAGACGAGACAAAAAAATCAATATTGACGCTTGTCAAAGTTTTATTATGTATATGTGCGATTGCTTAAAATCCTTTCAATAAAAACACCCACATGAAGTGAATAAATTAATCTACCTTATCATTGATTTGGATTCGAACAAATCGAATTTGAACCAGAAATCATCTTAGTTTGGTTCAAGTAAATTTTAGTTCTTACTTTACTTCATTCGTTGTCTAAAGTTACAAATGAGTGGGTCTAAGATGGGTTCGTCAAAACCCAAGACCCGCACCACCTTTATGGATCTGAGACGCTTCCCTCCACAAATGTCAGACCTGACAATCGAGTTGGACCCGATAGACTCGATTGTAATTTTAAAAATTAATATTTTCTTGGAAAAAAAATGGTAACAAGTTAACAACTATCTAAGTGTTAGAAAATTGTATTATTAACTAAGAATGAATTATTTATCAATTTATACTTGATTTCTCAATAATTATAATTTCAAGCATGTTTTTAATTATTTTTATTGTAAAAGTATACACTCTTTATTATTTTGTTTATAGGTGTATCTTGTTAAATATTTCTATGCTGAGGTCATGCAAAAAATACACATTTTTTTATATGTATATATATACATATATATCACATAAACATATATATACACATATATACGTATATTTATAATGCCAAATGGGGCGGTTCGGACAAGTCTGAGTCCAAAACACCAAAACTTGAGAAACTGCTCCAAAACTCGCTTATCTCATGTAAGCCCGCACCAAACGAGATGGGTTCGGTACGAGTCCAGATCTAACCAGGAAAACCCATTGCCATTTCTATCAAAGTCGCCTAAAAGTGCTTGACTAGTTTTGCAATTATATATGCAGCAAAAAGGCATCCCAAAAAAGACTTACAATGTCGTTATTCTAGTCTCATGGTCTTTGGTCAATTTTAATTAGGCTGCATTTATTTTCTTTTCCACTACGCATTTCATATTGATATAATTATTTTGAACCGTAGACCTTAATATACAATATTAATGGCTTGTTGAAAATTCTGATTTTGTAAATCATAGCTCTGCTTAGGAGTTGAGTTTTTGATGTTTGCTTTTTTTCGTACAAACTACAAAGGTTAGAGATAGGTGGCTAGTTCACATCTGATTCACTAATTGATAATTTATAAAATTATAAGGATGTCGTGATATTTATGTAATAAGTAAAATAAAGTACCTGTAATTATCCTTGTATTTAATATTATTTCACATCCCAAAAAATAAAAATTACTGTCTCTATATATGTATTTTTAACATAATTACTCCCTATATTATCGTTTCTACTTTTTAAATAATGTATCTATAATTATACTTGTATTTAATTACATTTCGCATCCAAAAAAAAATAAACTACTCTCTCTCTATATATATTTTAACATAATTACTCCCTATATTATCGTTTCTACTTTTGCGCCATCCTATATGCAAGTAAACTCATTTCATCTCCTCTCATGAAACCTCCCCAAAAAAATATATCCTGAAAATCAATTCCTTTGGACTCGATCTCTCAAAAGTTAGAATGATGAAACATGCTTGAAATTTTTGGCTTCATCACTACAAACACTAGGAATGTATTATATAGGGAGAATTACTCTTTGCGTCCCTAAACTGTGTTTATAAAGTAGTTTTGGTCCCTCATTATTAGACTCGACAAATTTAGTCTTCAATGTTTCAATTTGAAACAGATTTGGTCCATACCGTTAATTTTCTATCCAAAAAACAATGGAATGAGCTCAAATTAGGGGAAAATGGGTGAAATCTCTCTTTATTTCAGCAAAAACTCTAAGTGTCTCAATAAAATAACCCAAAATCACACCCTTCGAACTTGTAATCCAATGCAAATTTTCTCAAAAAAGATTGTATTCCCTAATTTGACAAAGCCGTAGTTTCTTAAAATTCTCAAGTTTTATAAACCCTAATTATTCAGTTTTCCTTGAAATTTGACAAAAATGGAGGTTGAATGTGCAAATTGATGTTTTCAGCGCCAAAATTGACCAATTTCCCCTATTTATGCTCACTTCCGGCCATTTTGTTAGTTTTTGATGGAAAGTTAACAGAAGAGATCAAATCTGTTCAAAATTGAACATTCACAATTTTGTTCGATAAATAACGAAAATTGTTTTAATCTTAAAGTTAAGGAACCAAAAGTGTAATTCTCCCTATTATATACTAACCTTTAGAATCCAATGTTGAATTCTTTACTAAAATATCATTTTATTTTAGTCAAGAAATTTTTATGGGTTATTCACTTTTATGGTCCCCATGTGAAGTCATTGTGTTATTTTAGTCTTCCATGTCAAACAAAAATGTTACTTTCCCTCATGTTCCTAAGTTGTATCATGTTGATCCTTTCTTGTAATTTTCGGCCATTTTATTCCGGTGATTAATGCACGTGAAATACACACACCTCCAAACAGGGCCTTGTTAATGGTATTAACCCATATTTTCATACTTGAGGGAATTTAATGGATTAAACCCATATTTGAGGCTTAATTCTACCAGAGTACTCAATGTCTTTCTTCAACGAGCAATCCGTTGAGTTTCTAACCTATCCACATTCCTCAAAAATTCCGGAATCACATTTATAGTGCGCTTATATATTGGTGGATCGAGCCACTCGAAAAATTTACACCCTCTAGAAATCTGTTAAAAAAACATGGGTGCAAATTTCAAGTATTATGTCTCAAATTTAAGTTTAAAAAATTGGCGAAAATTTAAGTGAAAAAGTTTACCCGATTTAGCTCGCATCCATATAACCTTCTTCGCATATTTAAATCAGTTAAGCTTTTGCCAGGATAGATACAGCAGAAATCAGGCGGGGATGTACATGAATGATTTCCGCCTGATTTTTAGAGGACCAAAGTGAGATTTTTTTTGACTAAAGTGTGAAAATATGAGTTAAAAGACGAAAAAACCCTTGTTTGGAGTGTGTGTGTTTCAAGCGCATTATTCACCAGATTAAAATGGCCGAAAATTGCAAGAAAAGACTAAAGTGATACAATTTAGGGACATGAGGAACGAAAGTGCCGATTTTTTTACATGGGGGACTAAAGTGACACATGAGAAACCATAATGTTGAATAAACCAATTTTTATTTAATCATTATTTCAATTTTTTAAATATATGTTTAATTTACTTTAAGTTATGAATTATTTTTCACCTCTTAACTAATCATGGGTCATATTCATAGTTTATATTTGCAGTATCTTTTATATTACTGCTAGTGTTTGCTAAGAAAGATTTATATTTAACCGCCTTTTATTTCTCGTTCAAAAGCAATATTTAAATAAATTTTCAAAATCAAAGGGGGTTGATCCGAGTGGTAAGCAGCTCGATTCCGCTTAAGTAAGGACTCGGGTTCGATTCCTTGTGTACGCAATTACCCCCGTTGGGAGACTCACCCACCAGGCCAGGTGTGCTACCCGAGTCGACCAACAGATTAGTCCGGCAATGCCCAAAATACTGTGGTAGGCAACCAAAAAAAAAAATAGATTTTCAAAAATATCTATGCAAGGTGACAATTATTATTAGTATTTTGTATGTCCATTTAAGTACTATATTTGCATTTAAATTTGTTCCTTAAGACGAATCTAAACAAAAAAAATACACTGCAAAAAGCTTTAATACATGAGAAACAAGTTAAGAATATTTGTATTTAATTTTCCGTCGTCCAATATTTCACGTACCCATGACTACGTTAATTTTTTTGAGACAAATACCATTGACCCCCCCTGTGACATATGGAATTATTCAAAAGCCCCCCGTGATAAAAAAATTCACAGAACACCCCCCTATAAAAAAATAAAAGTACAACTTACCCCACTACGCGCGCCACTCACGCAATTTGCGAATGGTTGTGATTTTTCTGCTTTTAAAAAACCAATTTACTCCTAATCTAACACCATTGATCTCATAAGGTAAGTCTGACGGTTTATATTAAATACCTATCTATTTATTCAATTTAATATTTTCAAATTTTAAAAGATATTTGAAAATCCATATATATATATACACACCCCTCTGTGCAATCCTCCCACCACCACAACCCGCCGCCGCTGCTTCATCCCCAAATCATCACCCAAACCCACCACCATTTCCACCATTTTCGCCTCCAAAACCACCACCCAAGTCCATCATTTCCACCCCAAAACCACCACCCAAACCCACCAACATTTCCACCACCACCGTCTCTACAATTTCAGCCCCAAAACAACCACCATTCCCACCATTTCAACCACCACCGTCTCTCCAATTTCAGCCCCCAAAACCACCACCCAAACCCACCACCATTTCAACCACCACCGTCTCTACAATTTCAGCCCCCAAAACCACCACCGTCTCTACAATTTCATCCCCCAAAGCCACCACCAAACACCCCCTGCCTATGGCCTACAAATTGCCACCAATTGCATTACCAATCAGCCGCCTCCGCTGGCCGCCGCCGCCGCCGGCGTATATATGTCTACATGTATTGTGGTGTGGGTTTGAAGTGGATGTGGTGTATTTTGGGGTTTGATTTTTGATGGGAAAAGGGAATTTTATATTATGATTTTGGGGAAGAAGGTAGGATGGAGAAATGGGGAAGAAGGGTAGGTTGGGGAAGATGATGAAAAAATAAATATAAAATAACTAATAATAATATATAATAAATAAAAAAATAGTTAAATTAAAATATAATGTATACAGTTTTAAAAGTTACGGGTATTTTAGTCATCACAGAAAAATTTGAAGGCAAAAAATCCGGAGAGAGGCAGTGTGTATCATTTAATTTTTCTTAGGGGGCATTATTGGTAATTTTCATATCATAGGGAGATTTTTGAATAATTAGCCATACCACAGGGGATAAAATTGATTTCTCTCTAATTTTTTTTTGGCTTAGTCTTGTACTTCTCTTGACTGTAATGGTTGGATTTGGCTCGACTTGTCGGTTATGCTGCAGGAGCCTCCAAGCAGGATTAAACTTCACTATATTTATATGAAAATAATGAGACACATATATGTTTAAAAATCAGTATCCGGATACTTCTCGCATATAATACAGGTAAGATACATGGGTATAGAACGTAATGTGTACCTTTTTTGGAATATCCAAAATTAAAAGAAAAAAATAAAATTGTGGACAGAGTATCAAATACAAAAATATAAGTATCTGGTACGTTTGAATACGGCGGGTTACTTTTTGATATTTCACAAACTTTTTGGGTACTTAAAATTCCAAAGAAATGCTATCTTAACTTATCTTGAATCTCTTTTTTCAAATAATTTATCTTCCAAAATATCTTTATCCTCTTGTTCTTCAAGTGAAATATGAGTTGAGCTTGCCAAAAGTAAAACGATGTTGTGTGATAAGTATAAACGAATATTGTATCACAATATTGATGTTGTAATGTTTGAAATTATATGTAAATATGGTTGTTGGTATTTAATTTAGTATCTAATTTTTATTTACATATATAAGAATGACATGTTTTTGGGTATATGAATAAAGAGATCGATAATATGTTAATGTAAAAATGATCAAATAACTTGAGATATTGGTTATCTTCTCGTTATGTATACATGCTCATTTGCATTTTATCCTCTATGTGTTTTTTTAAATGTTGTATTTGTACATTCATATCTTATCATATCCACATCAGTAGATATGTGCATCATAGTACATCGGTTGAGGGTAAAGAAGAAATTTATACTACCCTAATTAAATAGTTGTTCTCAAGTTGTCGCATATTTTTATTCTCATATCTTGATACGGTACATTTTCAAAATGTTGATAGTTAATCAAAACCGACCTTCTCATAATACTTCCCCATCTTAAAATGTTATTTTTTCAATAAAATTTCAAAGCTTGTCATGCCGATTCTTCGGCAATTTTTATATTATGAAACTTTCATTCGATATAATTTTTTATATCATTCAATGTTATCCAATCAAGTTTTAAAATAATGGTACGCGGAACTAAAGTCTTGCACGTAGTAGGCTATATTCTTTGTGGCCATCTTCATATTCACACAGTCACCTTCTCAGTTATTACTTTTTTGTCTTTTGCTTAACAAGTCGAGAAATTAGGCCTGCCTAAGGCCTTTTCTTCTTTTTTAAGAACACGGATAATATATATTAAGAACTCGAGAAGTTTGTAAGACACATTACAAAAGTGAGAAGAACCAAGCTTAGCCAACTATTTAAATTAGGACTACTTTTTGGCAGTGCGGAAATTTAAGACGTTGTTTGTTTATATTTCAGAGTGAAATCCCTGAAAATTTCTCGAAAAATGCGTACTACGTACGAAGATTCCTGTGAGAATAATATGACGTGTGTTGTGTTTGTTTATGTTTCAAAAAATAGTTGGAATTTGTAAATTGTGTCAAGTCAAAAAATGATTGATTGATATGTGATAAATTAAATATAAATTAAAAATTGTAAAGTATAATAAAGAAAGTTATATAATAAAAAGTGAAAGTGAAATTGAGAAAATGTGAATTTGGATAAAAATAGTATGTAGTATTTTTTAATTTTTTTTTTATGACTCATGATATAGAAAATAGAATTCAAAAACATAAACAAACAAGGCCTATATTTTTGAACGAAGAGATATCTTATTGCACTAGTTTGAGTGGCTATGTGAAATTTAATTTGTTAGTATGAAATTCCCCTTGAATATTATTGATGACTAGCAAAGATATATATAGAGTTTACAAGAAGAGACATAAAATAAGGAAAGACTTAATGTAAACCTAAACTACCATATATAAAATAAAGACTAACATAATAATCCTATAATAAATCTAACACTCCCCCGCAGTCGAAACGTGATGAGTCTGAACATTGAGACTGGAACGAAACTCCATAAAAAGTGTAGAAGACAAGCCCTTAGTAAAAATATCAGCAAACTGGCGTGAAGAAGGAACATGTAATACACGCACCTCACCAAGAGAAACACGTTCACGTACAAAATGTAAATCTAACTCAATATGTTTGGTGCGTTGATGCTGTACCGGATTAGAAG
Source organism: Buddleja alternifolia (assembly GCA_019426215.1). Classification (NCBI taxonomy): domain Eukaryota; kingdom Viridiplantae; phylum Streptophyta; class Magnoliopsida; order Lamiales; family Scrophulariaceae; genus Buddleja; species Buddleja alternifolia. The sequence goes on along the minus strand of CM033399.1, from coordinate 22,616,422 downwards.
AAAGATACACAGAGCTTATATTATCACAAAAAACAAGAGTAGCACGAGAAAGAGAATAATGTAGTTCAAGCAGAAGATTACGAAGCCAAGTACTTTCAGCAACAGCGTTGGCAACACCGCGATACTCGGCCTCAGCACTAGAGCGAGAGACAACATTCTGGCGTTTGGAAGACCACGAGATGATATTGTCACCCAGAAAGACACAATAACCGGAAGTAGAACGACGAGTGGTAGGACAACTCGCCCAATCAGCATCGGAGTAAGCAATAAGTTGAGATAGAGAGGAAGGACGAAGAAGAAGACCTTGTGAAAGAGTACCACGAAGATAACGAAGAATGCGTTTGAGAACATGAAAGTGATGGTCACGAGGGTCATGCATGTATAAGCAAATCTGTTGGACGGCAAAGGCAATGTCGAGACGAGTAAAGGTAAGATATTGAAGAGCACCCGCGAGACTGCGATACAAGGTAGGATCAGACATAGGAGGACTAGACGAGGAGTCGAGCTTAGAAAGAGGATCAGCGGGGGTGTTGACTGGGTTACAGTTCGCCATATTGGCACGATCCAGAATTTCTCGAGCAAACTTAGACTGAGAGAGAAAGAGACTAGAAGAAGAGTGAGTGACCGAAATACCAAGGAAGTAGTGCAACGGTCCTAAGTCAGTCATGGAGAATTCTTGAGAGAGAAGGGCAGTAAGAGAAGATAGAAGGGAAGGTGAGGAAGCAGTGAGAATGATATCATCAACATAGAGAAGAAGATACGCAAGAGAGGAGTCACTCTTATATATAAAGAGAGAGGGATCCGCCCGACTACTAACAAAACCGATCGAGGAGAGGTAAGAAGCAAAGCGTTGATGCCAGGCTCGAAGGGCTTGCTTAAGGCCATAGAGAGCTTTCTTGAGTCGACATACATGATGAGGGAAATGAGGATCAGAGAACCCGGGAAGTTGTTTCATGTAAACAGTTTCAAAAAGATTACCATGAAGAAAAGCGTTCTTAACATCGAGCTGATGAAGAGGCCAAAAGTGAGACAGAGCGAGACTGAGAACAGTATGAATGGTGGCAGGTTTGACAATGAGACTAAAAGTGTCAAAAAAATCTATACCAGGCTGTTGAGTGAAACCTTGGGCAACTAAGCGAGCTTTATAGCGTTCGAGTGTGCCATCAGATTTGAACTTGTGGCGAAAAATCCATTTGGACCCAACAAGATTAGTATCGAAAGGCGGAGGAGCAAGATCCCAGGTGTGATTGGAATGTAAAGCAGACAGTTCATCATCCATCGCAGCTTTCCAGTGTGGATCACGTAAGGCTTGAGTATAAGAGCGAGGGATAGGAGAGGAAAGAGCGGAAGATATAGTGGAGAGATTAAAAAGGCGACGAGGCTTGGTAATACCGGCTTTGGACCGGGTAACCATAGGATGAGTGGAAGGAACATAGGAGGGTTCCGAGGTTGTGATAGCATTGTCGGGTACATAAGTAGGAGCGGGAGGAGAGGGAGAATGGAGATGGTGTAAGAGAGGGGGTGGGTCATCATCAGAAGAGAGAAAGTCAAGAGAAGTAGGTGGGGCAAAGGACGAAATAGTGGAGAACGGGAAGATATTTTCGTCGAAAAGGACATGACGAGAGATAACGATTTTGTTGGTACTTAAGTCAAAGCACCGATATCCTTTATGATGAGATGCAAACCTTAAGAAAACGCAAGTAGAGGAGCGGGGGGATAATTTATGTGAAGATGTGGAAGATAAATTCAGGTAACACAGACAGCCTAAAACGCGAAGATGATCATAGGAGGGAGAGGTGTGGTAGAGCTGCTCGAAGGGAGTTTGGAATGAGAGAGTGGTAGTGGGCAGAATATTCAGAAGGTGAACAGTCATGGGAAGGGCTTCGGCCCAGAAACACGGGGGAAGGGAAGCTTGAAACAAAAGAGTTCGAATTTTATTATTAATGGTTTGAATGGTACGCTCGGCTTTGCCGTTTTGCTGGGAGGTATGGGGACACGAAAAGCGAAAAAGAATACCATTATTTTTGAAAAAAGAGTGCAGAAGATTATTATCAAACTCACCACCATGATCACATTGGAATGTTTTAATTTTATATTGAAATTGAGTGTGCACATAATTGTAAAATTCAATAAAAACATTGGCGGCATCAGATTCTTGGCGTAAAAGAAATACCCAAAGAAAATGAGAAAAATCATCAAGAAAAAGAATGTAATAACGAAAACTACTAAAACTAGGAATAGGTGATGTCCATAAATCAGAGTGAATAAGTTCAAATAAACCACTACTACGAGAAAGAGAACTAGAAAACGGTAAAGTTTATGCTTTCCTAGCTGACAAGCATGACATAAAGAGCTAGAATCGTTTTTAATACAAGAAATAAAATTACGACTAGATGAAAAACTAAGAATGGATGTCCCCGGATGACCAAGACGACGATGCCTGAGAACGGGAGAGGGAGAGAGGTGGGAGAGGGATTGAAAGACAGATGAGAGGTGATGCATGGGGTAGAGGTCGCCATCATTGTCACTACGAAGAAGGAGCTCACCGGACCTAAGATCCTTTACACAAAAACCAAAGGGGTCAAATGTGACAGAGCAATTATTATCACGAGTGAATTGCCTAACAGACACTAAATTTTTAACTAATAAAGGAGAGACAAGAACGTGATTAAGAGAAAGAGGGCGAGAGGGTGTGGAGAAATTTTTTTGACCAACACAATTAACCGGTAAGACAGCACCATTAGAAACAACAATTGAATGAGAAGAACGAGAATGTACAATATTACGTAAGTTACTTTGGTGAGGAGTCATGTGATTGCTCGCTCCGGTATCCATATACCATTGTTCATCAGGTTGTTGAAGAGACATGGTCTGAAATAGATGAGATAAGTCGGTTGAAGCATGCGTGGTGGGCTGTGTGGGCTGTTGGACTAAAGCGGGGCCCGAGAGTGACGGGCTGGACGGCGGAACGGTGCTGGTGAAGCCCAATTGTGGCAAAAAATTGGGCTGGACAGGGACTGCTGGTAAGACGGCTGGAGAGACCCAATTCGTGGGCTGAGGAGAGTCCCAGTTTGGCGGAGTGGACTGCTGGACAGGAGCCCATTGAGTGCTGTTAGCTGATTAGAATGAGGGGCCGTGGTGTTGGGCCTGGCCGCGTGGATGTGGGCTTGAAGACGAATTTGGGACCAATTGATACGAGTACCCCGGCGGAGCAGAGGGTGGACGCGGGTTCGTACCCGAGTAAGAGCCACAATGTGAATTTCCACTGCCACGATTATTAAGCCTGCCATTACCCTTACCTCGACCTCGATAATTGTTATAATTTGTGTTTCGATAATTAGGTGGGTTGGGGGATTGAGTGAATAGAGCCATGGTGGAGTCGGTGGGCGACATGGGTGAATGAAAACGTTTTTTTCATGATTCATGAATAATGAGTAAATTGCGGATTTCAGAGAAGGATGGAAGGGGTTTGGTGGTGGTAATAACAGTGACGAGGGGAAGATAGGATTCCGGGAGCCCGTGTAATAATTGATGTAAAAATGCATTATCAGAAACGGGGCTATCTAAATCTTTAAGAGTATCGGCCAGGAACTTCATCTCCTGACAATATTGAGTAATGGAAAGGGTTCCTTTTTGAAAATTACGAAAACGTTCATTGATTTCTAAGGAACGAGAGGGTTTGTTATTGCGAAAGTTTTCTTCAATAGCACACCAAAGGTCATGAGCAGTGGCAGACTCTAAATCAAGATTTTTTAAAAGTTTAATATCAACGGTAGAGTAAAACCAACGTTTTATGGTGGAATCTAACGAATACAATTGACCATCGGATTTATGTGAGGGTGTGGATTTTCCGGAAAGATGATCAAAAACGGAATAACTACGACAGAGATCCATAAACATACCTCGCCAAAGTTTATAATTTGAGTCATTATCATTTAATTTAAAACCAAAGGAGGAATAAACACTACCGGCTGCGAGAACAGGATGAATAGGCTGAGATTTTGAAACAGGTGGGGTTTGAGTGGTAGGGTCGGTTTCTTGAGGATTCATGGTGAGGAATAATAATCGAAACACGAATTGATAACAATTAACGAAAAAAGACGAGAAAAGAGATAAATAACAAGAATTAATACCGGGAAGAGGAAAAAAAAAATTAAGTGAACCTTGAAGGCGTGGCTGGTACAGGAGAGGCATGAAAATCCAAGATGATAGTAAGTCCGATGCTGTTGAAGGCTGTATAATAAAAGGTAGTGCGCCGAGGGGAAAACAACGACTTATAAACGGGTAGGAAAAATATGGCTGCTGGTAGGAGGAAAATATTGCTGCTGCTGGAAGAAAAATAAGGCTGCTGCTTGGAGAAAAACAAATTTAACACCGCCTTGAACTTCGAAGAAACAACGGCGGCTTGGAGGAAAAAGATGGCTGCTGGCCGTGTAGGTTGAGGTAGGGGTAATGGCAGGTTTAATAATCGTGGTAGTGGAAATTCACATCGTGGCTCTGATACCATGTTAGATTAGAGAAAACCCCGTAAGGAACTTGTATTATTGAGTAACATATTTATAGAGTTACAAGAGAGAGAGAATACAAGAAAACCCTAAACTATAAAGAAGGTAAAAGATAAATAAGGTAATAAGAATACTAGTCTAACAACGAAAGCAATAATAATAATAATCTAATTAGGAGAGCAATAATAATAATATCTAACACTCCCCCGCAGTCGAAACGTGAAAGTCTTGAACATTGAGACTGAACTAAAAACTGAGAAAAGATGTTACGACAGTCCGGGCATAAACAATGCTTAGTAGAGAGATTTTGACGAATACGTTTCTCAAGGTGGAGCAGTTTCGTCTGAAAACCATTAAATAAGGCGGCGACTCCAAGTCCTTATTTTCTAAGGGTGAGCAGCGGCAACTAACAAAACTAAAGGCGGCGGCGGCTAAGCACGGAGGCTAAAACATGGAAAAGATAAAGAAAAGTAAAGAAACGGGTGGTGGCGGCGACAACATAAACAAAGATAAAGAAAAAAAAAACTACCCTAAACTAAACTAGATAAGATGCGCCGGACGGGGTCGGCGACTTGAGGATGGCGGAAGCGAGAGATCGAGATACCATGGCTCTGATACCATGTTAGTATGAAATTCCCCTTGAATATTATTGGACTAGCAAAGATATAAATAGAGTTTACAAGAAGAGACATAAAATAAGGAAAGACTTAATGTAAACCTAAACTACCATATATAATGTTAGGAAATTTCATGTTAGATGTTTTGATGATGACAAGATAGGATTCAATGTTAGACCCCAAATAAAATGTAAGTTTATGTTTTCCATAGATCATTGTTTAAGCGTTTGAAAGTTTGTAATTTTGTTTAGACTTGTAATTTTTATCTTTGTAGGTTTTAGACTAAGTATTAGATACTGAATCGCTAATAGAATTCTAGGTGAGTCTATTAGAGAAGAAGTTCAAGATCAGCGTCTGAAGTCAACCAGAGATGAAGATTTGTTTCTTAGCGTCCGTCAAACGCTAAAGGACCTTTTTTTTCCAGGATTTATGGATCAAGCGCTCAAAGCACTTAAGCGATCAATGACAAATTCACCTGAAATAAATCCTCAAGTCACGAAGGACTTAAATGCAATCATTCAACGGACATTTATTTCCAACGGGAAATAAATTCAAATGCATTAAATGCCTGATAAGAGCATTAAATGTGATAAGCTACTGTGACCTGTGGACAAGCCACCTTTTTTACCAGACTGTTAGAACTTCAGAGTTTCTAGCTGCTACCATCCAATCGGTGCCAGCAGATTTTCAGGAATGTCAGGCTTTAGGTAGAATCGCGCGCTGCGTGAAAGGCACGCTCCTACATGTGTTCAACAGACAGATCCCAAGAATTGCCTATAAATACCTTACCTTCAGCAGACCCTAAAAAGTACGGTACAAAACATTTACAAGAGAAAAATTACGTACACAAGAAAAAGCTTAGAATCTCCATAGCCAAAATTCCTTCAAGCTTTTTATCTACATTCCAGATAGTCACAAATATCTCAAACATCTTCCAAAGAAGAAACCTAAATTCCCATTGAGATATTTCAAGTTGTTTGATCTTCCCAAATACAAACAAACCCTTGTGACAAAAACCTCAACCTTTCATCTGAGTGAGAAAAGTTGTTGAAACTCATTACATGCAGTATTTCTGAGTGAGAGAAGCTTGTAGAAGACGATCTTCATTGGTGCTGAAATCTGTGTGATCAAGGAGCCCGAGATCATTTTCATTCTTTACTATCTTGTAGAAGATTCTGTGTGATTCTTTGATAATCATCTTAGTAATTTCCTCCAAGTGAAAAAAGAGAAGAAGGACTTAGCTGGGATTACATCACCCAGTGAACCTTACAAATTATTGTGTCATTTATATTTTATTGTCTTATATCTGTCATATTACATTATTCTAAAAGACAAGTAAAATTGCAAAGCGATTAAATTATCTAAAAGAACGCTAAAAATCATTTCCGCTGTGCTAACCCTGATTAAGTGATCTAAGCGTTACCCTACTTTGGTAAATTGCTAAAATCACTAAGTCTAAGTTATCTTTACTGAAGCGCCTGACCCAAGCGCTCAGCCTTCCAAGCGTTCAGATCTTTGAAAAGTAACACGAAATTTTTTAAGTCTAAAAAGACTTCAGGGTCTATTCAACCCCCCCCCCCTTCTAGACCCTTTCATATGCCACTTGGGACCATCATATAAAATAAAGACTAACATAATAATTCTATAATAAATCTAACATAATTGTCAAGAAGAAAACTAAGAGAAATTTTATTGCACTACTTTAAGTGGATGGATTAAACTGATGGTTGTGAAGCTTCATCTCTTCGAGTAGTCAACAATAGGCAATTATTTGGTGTAATGAAGGGGTTATTAGATTAGATCTTCTTATATAACATTCCTAATTCCGTTTGTTTTTAAAGGAGTAGTACTCCTAGTTTCATTTACTCGTTGGGTGTATTTGAAATCTCGTGTACTTCTATTCTTCTAATATATAGAAGGAAGGGCACCCCGAAAATACCCCGCTACGACATAGATGTCTTTTGTTAAAAAAAAATAAAAGAAAAGCTATGTGCAAATTTACTAGTCAAGAAGGAAACTATGAGAAATCTTATTGCACTAATTTAAGTGGTTGTGGAAGTTTACTAGTCAAGAATAAAATTAAAAGTGTGGAAATTGCATTATGAAAATTGTGATTTTGTCAAATGCTGATCATTTATTTTAGTGGGTTTCATATGTTTGATACGAAATTTCTTTGGTTAAAATTAAGGATAAAATTCAATTTGGCCCCTTGAATTGTTACTCATGTAACAAGTACCCCTAAACTGACCAATAATACAATTTGCCCCTATTCCTCATGTAACAATTTCAAAGGTCGAAAATCGAAAAGTTAGCGAATAAAATACATGGCTTTTTCCTTCTTTTAATTATCAACCAAATATTTTTGCTTTGGCACCTCATAACACACACAAGAGACTGATATTGTAAATCACATTCATCATACATGGGATATAGTTGCATAAGATTACATATTTCTACTTTGATTGAGTTTTCCCAGTGAAACAATGTCGTTACTAATCATGACCAACTTGTATCTGATACTACATTTAGCAAAAAAAAACTTGTATCCAATACTGTTATTACAAAGCATAATGATGATAGTAAAAATTGTCAGTTGTTGAATATCGCGTGTCTGACCACGTGGGTTGGTGGAACCAATCCAACGTACAACAAACTAGGTTGGAAGTTGATGAATGTATAGACTGTACTCGTTGTTTAAGGGAGCTACCTGCGTACCCGACATATGTGGGATCAAATCAATTCGTAGTTCTGTATTGGTTTTACTCTCAGTTCTTGCCAGTGAAGTTTTTGGAGAGAGTAGTAATGAGCCTTTTACAGCTCCTCTAAGGTATTTATAGGGAGCTGGTAGTGGAGTATGGTCAGTGGACTTAGCTTTATCAACAGTCCATCAGGCTTAATAATATAACCCTTAGACTAATAAACTAGAAATGGGTCGTCACCCCTTTTGGGCTTGATTAGTATGTCACCCGAGGATTTATACCCACGGGTGGTGTTCTGACCTGAGCTGGGTGTCGATTAATTACCATAGTGCCCCTGGACATTTTTGCACACATCATAATGCCCCCCATTCCCGGGTTTACCTTATAGGAGGCCTAGGAGTAGGAATATGTATGGAAAACTTGGTCGCCTTGAAGGGTGTAACGAATCACCCTTTGAAGGGGGATATTTTAAGTGTTACCTCGAGGCAATGTAGGTGTTGACTTAAAGCGACACCCGTAGCTACCTTGGGTTTTGACGCCTTGAGGTTGAGCGCCGCGAGGTTGGATGCCTCGGGGTCGAGTTCCATGAGGTCTGATGCCTAGGGGCCGGATACCTTATAATGCCAGATTGTGCGAGGTATCTCGATTTGAGTATGCATTTCATGTCTTAGGGGGGAGCTCGCTTCACCCACATGAAGCTTGTCATTTAGAGGGAGACTTAGAATTCTAAGGCCTCGATCTGGGGTTTCAGCACCCCGGAAGGGACTTATAATTTTCTAAACCTCAATCCGGGTATTTGCACTCTGGAGGGGACTTAGAATTTATAAGATTGACCTTTGCCCCGAGGTGGAGGGGTAAGGGTCGTTGACTTATTGCAAGGGGATGAGAGCTTTTGCTACTAGGTGAGAGTGCAAGGTCCTTTGCCTCAAAAGGGGTAAAGTTCTTGGCTCTATGGCGAGTGGGCAAGGTCCTTCGCCTCAAGGTGAGGGGGCAAAGCCCTTAGCTTCTATGGTAAATGGGCAAGGGCTTTTGCCTCGAGGTGAAGGGTAAAGTCCTTAGTTTCTATGTGTGGAGGTCGTTTTTTAGCCAACACTTAATTGATTTACTTCATGACCACTACGCTCTCATAGAGGCTTTTTACTAGGGGGGTCGAGCCTCGTTCGCGGAGCCTGGGGGCGCCGAGTGGGCATCGAGCCTTGTTCGAGAAACCCAGGGGGCTCCAAGTGGTTGATTTCGTGATCGGGTCGTGTCCTTATTTCCTCCTCGGGTCTGATGTACCTTGGGGTTTTGTTTCAGGGCGTGACTTCAAATTCGTCTTGGCACTCGTTGATTTTTGTTGGTCCTTTTTTACTTCTGAAAATTTTTGCTTGTGCTGTCGTTTCTGATAGCATCTATAAAAGGCTTGTTTCTAATAAGACCCCCTATTTTTCATAAGATTTGGGAGCTCTTCCTCCTATGTGGCTTCACAATCTCTAGCGGTGTGTACCCCATGGCCTCATGAGCATTGGCAGAGGCATTTTGTACTCCTTGTCTTTATGAGCGCTAGTGGGGTGCTTTGTACCCCTTGGCTTGATGAGCACTAGTGGGGGTGCTTTGTACCCCTTGGCTTCATGAACGCTAGTGGGGTGTTTTGTACCCCTTGACTTCGTGAGCGCTAGTCGGATACTTAGTCATTTTTATGTGCCTTTAGCAGGATTTCATGAGTGCCGAGAGTGCTAGCCCCTCTGGTGTCTTGCTACACTTGAGCATTACTTACTAGCATCTTTACTTAAAAGACATTAGCATTTTGTTAGATAGTTGCTCATTAGCGTTTTGAAAGCACTAGCATTTTGCTAGCTTGTTTAAACCCCCCAACTTGGGGGGTACTTTATATTGAGAATTGTATCCCTCTAGGTAGATGTATATCCACACATAGGGGTTAAATAGAGGTGGGCGTTAGGCCTCATATTCGGAATGGGGGTCGCCATCCAGAGAGGGTGTTGTCTCGGGGCTTAATGCCTCCGTGGTCATTAACGGGGGTGATCTGTGGCTTTTTTATTTGCCTTACGTGTGTATCTGCATACTTTATCATACGATCACTTTTTGTTTATACGATTGTGAGCCAGTCGAACGTTAGCAGCATTCTTGCTTTTGACTTAGCACATTTGTGAGTTACTTATTGGCCCTTAGTAGGTTTTTTGTTTTCCTAACCCCATTGCTTCATGAGCTTTTTCGGGGTGTCAGCGGTGGCGTTACTTGTTAGCGCCTTGTGATACTAATGGGTGCCCATGGTGGCATTACTGTGCTCAAGGCACGTTTCATTTTTCCTACCCCCATGATTAGATTTAGGGGGTGGATAATTTTTATGGGTGGACTTAGCACCTCGTAAGGTCCCCCACTCCTTAGTCTATTTGCATGGCTAACACCTTAGGGAGTAAGGATTGTACGGGGTAGATGTTATCTTTGGCTAGCGGAGGGATAACTTAGAGCTTGATCTCACCCTTTATTTATGCCTTTTGAGTAAGTGGCGATTGATTTGTGACACTAGTGGCCACGTTTTTATGTGGAGACTTGGGTTGCCTCTTGTGTTTTTATTCTTAGTGCGACTTTGGTCATCACTTATTTTTATTCTTATTTTCGCACACCTTTTTCATGCTAAAAAATGGTTGGCCCTTGGCTGGCCTTAAAATATTAGCTAGCAACTAGCTAGTTGTCTGTTTATATCTCCTAATCTCTTCTCCTCCTTGCCCCCCTACTCCTTAATATGTGAAACATTTTTAGGAGTAAGTCACAAAAGGGTGTTTCTATGACACATGGGAGTTAAATTTTTATCAGGTAAGTTTTTGAACGCTAGGTGTTCTTTGCTTAGCGTATAATGTGTCGATGATGGAGAGGGCACTAGGACTTACTTTTTTTTGCCGACCCTTGTGAATTTGAGGCTTATAACCTTGCAACTTTTCACTAAGGTGACTATTGTCTGAATTTTAGGAGGCTTGGATAGCTACTAGTGTTCATTATTGGGAGCATGAAGTGAAATATCGCCCTAGCCACCCTGGTATGAGGTGAATTATCGTCCTTGTTTGTATATGGTGAGTTTTCACCTTTGTTTGTATGAGGTGAGTTCTCACCTTAGATTGTATTGGTATGAGGTGAGTTATCACCTTAGTTATATTGTTATGATCTATGTCTAGATTCTTTGTCGGAGGGGGAGTTGTTTTTGAAAACCTCATACACTCTTAGTAATGCTGGAGGGATCATTAGGTGGGCTAGTCTAAACCCTTGTTATATATGTTTGAATGAGTGACGTGGTTTTTCGTACTCGAAGCCACTTATTAGTGGAGGCTTGGTCGCCTCTTATTTGTTTATTTTTACATAATCTTGTTCCAGAACCTTAATGGGAGTGGGGAGACCTTTCGTGGGTCCTTAACCTCTCTTGATGTTACAGGAGGGATTATGGGTTGGCCCATCCTCGTGCGAGTCTTTGACAGCTCAGGGGATTTTCGCGGTGCCACCCATATTGACCTCTAGTGGGGTCGCGGGTAATTTTATAACGCCTCAAGTGGAAACTTGATTAGCTCCCAGGGGTCGTATTGGTATTTTTGTTTCCCCGCTATGTGGGTGAAACACTTAAGTATTTAAGGTATTTTGTCAACATATCAACATAATAAGGGTGCTATAAGCATTTAAGCCTATGTTTGGCCAGTGGCCACTAACACCAAGTGTTAGCAGCAGTTATCATGGTAACACGTCTAGTAGCCAAAATAAACTAAGTAATGGACTTTTGAAATAGCCTCGGTCGGAAGTAGTGATTCCGAGGGGCTTTTGTTTTGGGTGGTGTTAAATCACCCATCGTTAATGTCATACTCTTTTGTATGACGCGAAATGTCTGTTATTCAAACAAGCCTAACATATCTAGTTGCATAAAAGTTGATGTGCGTGGAGGCACTTAGCAATCATATGACAAAAACTTAAAACATCCAACAGTTAATAAAAATATGCGGGGGGTGCACTTAGGCACCTCAGAACTTAAGTAAACGCAGTCGGCGGTGGTGGGCGTCCCCACTCAACGCTTGACTTATTTAATAGTAATGTAGGAAAAAAGATAATTTTTGTTATTTGTTACTTGATAAGGCCTCATAAGGTTTGACATCTTGTCAAGCTTGGGGGATGTTTCCAATGGGGGTCATCTTGCTAGTGGGATATTTTACTTTCAAATGCAAGGTCAATATGACATCGTGAAGCAAGTTTAAGCTCCGTCTCCACAAAATGACATGGTAGGCGGAGGGAGCTTTGACCACCAAGAACTTCACCATCTTCATGGAGCGGGCTGGAAATGCACTTAGAGATATGGGTAGAGACACCTTTCCTAATGCTTCCACTATCTCGCCCGTGAATCCAGTGAGAGGGTGTTGATTGCTTAAAGTTGTGTGTTGTCCACCCCTAGTTGGGTGAAGGCACTGTTGAGGATGATGTCTACTGACCTCCCGCTATCGACCAGAATCTTCTTCACGCAAAAGTTAGGGATGGTTCCTAAGATCACTAAGACATCATTCACCAATACGAGGTTGTTTTCTAGGTCTTGTAGCCCAAACTCTATGGTTTGTGATTGAGAAGGCACTTGGTCGGCTGCTCCAGGCCGGTGATGGTACAGCGGGCATTCTGTTGAACCAGCTAAGCGCCCTTCCAAAAAAATCTTACAGTAGGCAGCATCACTGATGTCATACATGTCAGCCTTGGTGTTGAACTTGTCAACGTGCTCTTGAGGGTCTCCAGCTCTCTCACACTCTCTCAAATGAAGTATCTTAGGCCCTTGTGGTAAAGCTTCTGCCAAAATCGCCTGGCAGAAAGGACTTCTCTTTGGAGGTGCTACATCTAATGGCACCAGTTGTTGGGATCGGTACAACCCCCGAGGATACCAACGCAGCGGAGAACATATAATTTAAAAAATTAAAGTGGAATTCCCAAAATTACGGTTAGGTCGACATGGTACCATCAGATTCAAAACTATCCTAGGAGAAAGTTTACTCGTGTTTACCTCTTGTAGACCTTAAAGCAGTAAGGTTTTTTTAAGCTACTCCCCGCTACAGTTTTCGAATTGATTTGCCCTAGCACCCCAAGCGTTGCGCCTCTGAGATGTATCCACACCCTAGCTCGTACCCTCAGTTATCTCCACCAGTGCTAGCAAGAAAAATATCGAATCTTGGCTTTTTAGGAAAAAAAGTTTGGAATTATTTAAGTGTTCTTCGCACTCAACACATGAGTTTGAAGAAATAATATGAAAGAAAATATTGGGAGAGAATAATAGAAAAGTTATTTCTTTAAAAACTAATTTTCTCATGTATTCAAAACCAAAAATCCATTAGTTATTTTAAAAGAGGTGGAACACACACACACATATATATAGAGAGAGAGTCCACCTAGGGTTATATAACCCTAAAAAAGAGGGAAAGGCGTGTGTGCATATATATACATATATATATTTTTCCTTTTCTTTTATTATCTCTCCTTGATTAGCTGGACTCTTTCCAACTAACTAGATATTACCATATCTAATAATATTCTAACATGTATCAAATAAAATCCTTCCATATCAATTAATTAGTTACTTTAACTAATTAAGTATTCTACCAAATATTTTTATAAGATATTAATATATATATATATATATATATATATATATTACAACCTTGGTGAGCAAGATACATCTTTCCACCTAATCCACATACACAATTACACACGCTACACGTGCACATGTGTTTGTATATATATATAATTTTATTTTCATTCGTTTCATTAATTAATTAGTCCTTTCCAATTTAATATTCTAATATTAAATTATAGGACCATTAATTAACTAATTAAATTAATTCCTTTTCCTTGATTAATTAAATCCAATTAATAAATCCCTCCATTGATTCACAAAGAATTAATTAGCCCATAGGTACTACACTAAGTTATGTGGACCCCTCAAGCTCGTTGTCAAGCTAGCAATAAGTCCCCGTAGGCTAGATTAATTATTCTAAATAATTAACTAGACCTTGGATTAATTTCACCAAATTAATCCAAGGCACCTATTGGTCATGGTTCGATGTCTAGCAATGTCGCCGTGACTTCCTAGATGTGAACGATGAAAAGCAAAAACCTATCCGAGTTACAATCGTCGTGTGAGTAGAATTCCTTCATCATTTTCCCGTCTATGGTCTAGGGTATGGCGACGGTTGAACCCTAATAACCTTAGAAACTATGACTGTGTTGTGACGTCTAATGATCCGGTCTTCTAGTCCGGGATCACCATTCCCTCCCTGAAGACAATCGCTTTGATCAAAGGCTTTTAACGTTCATTTAGATTTTCGCAACAGCATAGGAAATGCCGGGTACTCGTGATCCTGGATGAATCCCTCTTCGACTGCCATTTGTTCCGCTGCACTATTAGACTATACCCAACATACATGCCATACGACTCTCTTGGAGTGCATGTGCATATCAAAGCAGAGTGGGTAGCACCCTTTGCAAATGACATCTTAGGTCTAAGGATTAATCTCACACTACAAAATCCAAGGACTCCATGTTCGATAGCACCAACTAGGAGTCCTTTGGCGGGCCGTTCAATTCCATAATCCAGTATGAATCTTCACACATGTATTTCCATACAAGCCATCGACAATGGAACGCGTCGACCTCTTGGAAGAGTTACACGCATGAACAAATCTTGACGAGGCCAGCTGTTAGGAAATTTCATGTTAGATGTTTTGATGATGACATGATTAGATTTTATGTTAGACCCCAAAAGAATGTAAGTTTATATCTTCATAGAACATTTGTGTAAGCATTTGAAATGATGTAACTTTATTAAGCTTGTAATTTTTATCTTTGTAGTGTTTAGGCTAAGTATTAAGCTTGTAATTTTATGTTAGACTGCCAATCGTTATGGACTATTTCAGGGCTTATGAATCAAGTGATCAAAGTAACCAAGGGATCAAGAAGATCAGATTCACTTGAAGTAAATTCCGAAGTCACTAAGGACTTAAATGCAATCATTTAACGGGCATTTGTTTCCAATGGGAAATAAATTCAAATACATTTAATGCTTGATAAGAGAATTAAATATGATAAGGAAAGATTGTATACGGAGCAAGCTACCTATTGGCTTGGACTGTCAGAATTTCAGAGTTCAAATCTGCCACATCAAATCAGTGCAGCAGGATTTCAGGAATGTCAGAGAAAAGGTATGACTCACTCGCGCGTGAGAGGCACGCACCTACATGTGTCCAACGGACAAATCCCAAGAAATTTCCTATAAGTACCTTACCCCCAACAAACCTTAAAATACGTGCTTACACAAGAAAGTCAAAACTTTGCTAAAATTCTCTCTCAAGAAAAGCTTGGAAACTCCATAGCCAAAATTCTTCCAAGCTTTTTATATATATTCCAGACGGTCATAGATATCTCAAACATTTTCAAAGAAGAACCATACACTATTATTAAGATATCCTAAGCTGTTTGAACTTTCTAAAATCAATCAAACCCGTGACCAAAACCCTCAACATCCTCTGTCTGTGTGAAGAAGTTGTTGACTCTACAAGCACTATTTCTGAGTGAGAGAAGCTTGTTGGTGAAAATCTTAATTGGTGCTGAAATCTGTGTGATCAAGGAGCCTAAGATCATCATCCCATCCTCTATTTTGTAGAAGCCTCTGTGTGATCCTTCGATAATCAATTTAGTGGAATTCCTCCAAGTGTTCAAGGAGAAGAAGGACGTAGCTGGGATTACATCACCCAGTGAACCTTACAAATTCTTATGTTATTTACTGTTTTATTAACTTACTATATATTTCATCATTTATTCTGAAAAAGATAAGAAAAACAATTCAAGCGACTATTTGAATTAAAACGAACGCTAAAGCTTTAAAAATCATTTCCGCTGTGCAAACCCTGATTAAGAGATCTAAGCGTTACCCTACTTTGGTAAATTGCTAAGATCACTAAGTCTAAGTTATCTTTACTTTAGCGCCTGACCCAAGCCCTCGGCTCTCTAAGCGTTCAAACATTTAAAAGTGATACAAAATTTTTGAAGTAAAAAAAGACTTCAGGGTCTATTCAACCCCCCCCTTCTAGACCCTTTCGTATACTGATAAGTCCATATTTTACAGTATTTTATGCCCCATTGTAATATGATTTGATCGTTACTTTGATCATTTTTTATCCCTCATAATGCTTTGACTGGTATATATTTTGTTTTGTAGGATAAAAGTTGATTTACACATGAAAGACGAGAAAAGAGATCCAAATTGAGCTTGAAATTGAAGAAAGAAACAAAAGAAGATAGTTGACGAAAGATTTTACACAATGCTCATATAGAAATGAGGTTTTCGTCCTCTTACAGGCCGAATCATACTAAGGTTTCTTCTTCAATATTGTGGATCTATTTCTTAGCTTCGCGTAGCAACTTGAATCAACTCAATCCGACATTTGTAGAGATAGTTATGATCAAAATACGAAAGCTGCGAATTCTGCATGAGACGACCGCGGCACAAGACCGCGGTCCTGATTCGGAAAATAAGGTTCGCACTAATTGTGCCGCGGTCCGATTCTCCTGTTGCCCTATTTTTATATCCGCCGTTTTTGGTCTTTATAACACATTCTTCACTTACCTAAAGGCTAAAAATGCTCTAAAACACCAAGGGGGAGCCACGGGAAGTCCTAAGGAAGCTTGAAGAGCCATCATCATCCTCATCATCATCATTTTCATCATCAAAGCTTGGATTCAAACTTTGTAATAGGGAGTAATTCAACTCTTTCTCTTTGATTTGTGTATCAACCATGTCTTATAGAATTGGTGAATCACTTGTTGTTGTAAGTATGAGCTAATCATCTTTGTGGTTGGGTTATGTGAATACTTTGTGATGTTTTGTGTTTAATGAATCATTAATTTCCGGATTTATTACATTCTTGTTACATGTTTGATTTTATGCTTAATGCTTTCACATGAATGATCACCATGTGTTTGATATAATGCTTTGTCTTGAGACCGAGAGGAGATAGATAAAGGGAGATCAAAAAATCAAACATCATAACGTAACAATTGACTAGAGATAGAATCGATTGCGTTGTGTGGCTTTTTGTGATAAGATGACCCGATTGAATGTAGGATCTTCGTAAACAAGGAATTCCTTTGAACCTAAATGCATGTTAGTTAATTCAATCTTCGCTATAGAGATATAGGAAGTTGTTAACTAGTATAGGCTTGTTATTTCAAGAGATTGAATAATAAATACATTAGGGGGTTTCGCCATAGTAAGAACATTCTAAGAATCCGGATAATTGAGAAGTTCATGAGCATAGAATAGAACATAGTAGGATCATAACCCAATCATCTCTTTCCATTCGATTTATTACCTTGTTTATCATATAGTTGTTTTTAATTATTTTCATAGTATAATCATCTATCATCTTATAATTTGATTTAGCTTAGAGTTAGATAATATAGCAATTACGAGCATCAAATCCAATTGTCCCTGTGGAGACGATACACACCCCGGGGTAAATAGTCCACTTTATTACTTTGCACGATCTAGTATACTTGCTAGGATTTCGCGTATCAAGTTTTTGGCGCAGTTGCCGGAGACAATTGCGTTATTTGATATTGTAATTCACTTATCTTCTCTAAGACTAAGTTGCTGTTTTTGTGTTTTTAGTTGCTGTTTTTGTGTTTTAAGTTTCTGTTTTTGTGTTTCAAGTTGCTGTTTTTGTGTTTTTAGTTGCTGGTTTTGTGTTTTAAGTTGCTATTTTTGTGTTTTTAGTTGCTGTTTTTGTGTTGTAAGTTGCTATTTTTGTGTTTCAAGATGCTGTTTTTGTTTTTTTAGTTGTTGGTTTTGTGTTTTAAGTTGCTATTTTTGTTTTTTATTAAGTTGTTGTTTTTGTTTTTTTTAGTTGTTGTTTTGTTTTGTTATGTTTTTTTTTTTTTAATTCTTGAATAGATGAGCATCAATGACTTTTATTGGTCAAAACAAGGATGGGATGAAGGTGCTGAGTACGGGAGTCGAGTGCAAGATTTATGTTCGTGATGTGGAGATGCTCATCATAGCGATTATTGTCAACACGAATGGAGAAGTCAGCAAGACTTGCCATTGAGTTATTATGTTATGAGAGATTCACAAGCATACCTGCAACAAGATAGGTCCCCCTTTCTAATGCAGGGAGAATTTGAATCGGCTAACTTTCAGAACCATGGGGATTATCAGCAACAATGTGATAGGGACCCAAGTTTTGAGG
Source organism: Buddleja alternifolia (assembly GCA_019426215.1). Lineage (NCBI taxonomy): Eukaryota > Viridiplantae > Streptophyta > Magnoliopsida > Lamiales > Scrophulariaceae > Buddleja > Buddleja alternifolia. The sequence continues at coordinate 22,598,351 of CM033399.1, read as the reverse complement.
AGTTGATGATCCAATGGATGAAGTCGAACGATGAGCGGTCTCAAAATCTCGAAGCATCTATAATGGAATTGCAAACACAACTCAACCAACTTTCCAACTTATTGGCAGAGAGATCATCAGACACTTCTCAGAGTGGCACAGAGGAGAATGATGAGGTATCTGATACAGAAGTTGAACAAGTTGTTGATTCGACACCACATTGTCTACAACCCATTGCTACACCAGCACTACTTTCAGAATCTATGTGTGGTGAAGTAGATACAACATCACTGGAGTACCTACAATTCAACATAGGGATCCCAAAATCCACTCCATCAAATGACCAAGAAAAAGCATTAGAAATATTCAAGAATCCAACGCCACCTACCATCATATCTCTTGATTTCTTAAGAATGTGCATCAATAACCAGAGAGCTAGAGTGGTGGAGGTTGAAGACAAAGTTTACAACTTTAGTGGCCCGTTCGAGGCATACACTAAGAACCCAAGTGATACTACGGTTGAGAATGAGGAGATCCGAAGATATACAAGTCACTGGGATATATCACCACTAAAGTTGTCAGAATTAAGGCTCAGGGAGTTAGGCCTGGTCACATACTTATTAAAACCATCAATGGAAAACTCCCCATCTTTAAAATTCACTTTTAGTTATTTACAATTTTATTACATTTTTATAAAAGTGAATCTGAGCTCATATCTTAGTTTTTCAGGATTTGTGAATGTGATGGGAAATGAGAAGCCTTTACGCAATTGGAAAAAGCACAAAAAGGCTTATCTATACAAAGTTGGCATTGCTCCTTATGATCCACCATGAGCAGTGCAAGGGAGTCGAGCTACCGACTTTAAACAAGCGCTTTGTGGGAGGCAACCCACGTTTTACATGCTTTCTTTCATTTTCGTTTTTTTTTTTAATTTTGTTTTGTTTCTTTTGTTTTAAGTGTTCTAAGTTGTTTTGATGATGCTTTTTGTCTCTTCTTGTTTTTCTAACTTCACAGATGGCTAGGCTTTATTGTCAGACTCTTCGCCTTGTTGCTCTTTCGCTTTTTGGACATCACTTAGCTTCAAACATCAGGGACGTCTTTCCTTCCTTTACTTTACATTTGTATGTTCGCTCATTGGGAACAATGTGCTAGATTAGTTGGGGGGTGGGGTAGATGTCCTAATTTTATTGTGATGTGGTGATATGGTGTAACTTGTACTCATTTGTTAAGTTTCATGCTTGATTTGGGATTAGAAAACTGTGATAGTCAATGATTTCATATTCATGATTTGTTATACTTTTGCTTAGAGCATGATTCGTTTGAGTGTCTCTACTTCATCTAAGATGAAATCATTTGTCGTATTTTATATGTGAAAGCCTTTTTAGCCATGCTTATGTGAATTGTTGAGGATTTAAAGCATTGAGCGTTCAATTTTGTCAACTTTGAAATGTGTGTTGAGTGTGTGAAGTCATGAAATGATTTAGGCCATCTTTCATTTTCTTTAACCTTACAATTGGCCTTCACGATACTACATAATCTCTAGACCTTATTTTGAGCTGTATTGATAAGAATGGAGTGTGCTAAGCATACTAAAATCCACCATTCGATTTTCTTTCGTAAGCCACACCAACTACCCTTTAGCCTAAAAGAAAGAAAAACAAAGTCTATTTCCAAGTAAGAGAGCATATAACTTCATATCATTTGGCTTTAATTTGGGTTTACACTTTGTTTTGGGTGTCGAATCTCATAGATTAATGGGTTAAAAGGTGTGTTTGTTCTTGATGATTTTGAGAAATTTTGAGGTCTTGAGTTTATGTGAAATAAAGAGAGGAAAAAGAAATGTTGTAAGTTGGCTAAAGAGTCGAGAGATTGGAAGTTACCGAAAAATATATTAGGTGAGCTCTCTCTTGACTTGGCTACAAACTGAGCTTCAATGTGATTTATTTGGTTTGGGAATCATTTTTCCACCCCTAGCATCAAAAGAAACAAGTTTTGGGGTTATGAGTTCAAAGGGAAAAGAAATCAAAAAGCATTAAGTGGCGAGATGTGGAGATTTTTTTCGGTTGATAAGTGAGTGTTTAGCTCGATGATATTGAGTTGTATGCTTTCTTGAGCTTAGTCACTTTATCCATATATTCCCATCCAAGCCATTACCTAGCCTTACGTTACAAGCCAAAAAGACCTTTTGATCTTGACTTTCACATTTTATGCACACCGATAGGTTAACAAAGTTTTGAAGTGTTTTAATGTTTTTATTATCTAATGAGTTTGCATAATCTTGTTTAAAGTGTGCTCTTGGCATAAAAATGGATATGGAGTTCATGATTTTGAGATGGAATCGAAGATGTTTTGGAGGCTTTCAAATTGTTGAGCGTTCTAGGTAAAGTGTAACTTGTCATAATCATTTTCGAGGGTTTAATTCGTGTACGTGCTTGATTATTGAGACATAAAACCTTTCAAGATCCCAAAGCAAATTGTAAAATCTAAACTTATGAGTACTTGTTCGCCATTTATTGATCGAGACGATCATAGCCTAGTTGGGGGGTAGTTGATAAGTCCATATTTTACAGTATTTTATGCCCCATTGTAATATGATTTGATCGTTACTTTGATCATTTTTATCCCTCATAATGCTTTGATTGGTATATATTTTGTTTTGTAGGATAAAAGTTGATTTACGCATGAAAGACGAGAAGAGAGATCCAAATTGAGCTTGAAAGTGAAGAAAGAAACAAAAGAAGACAGTTGACGAAAGATTTTACACAATGCTCATGTATAAATAAGGTTTTCGTCCTCTTACAGGCCGAATCATACTAAGCTTTCTTATTCAATATTGTAGATCTATTTCTTAGCTTCGCATAGCAACTTGAATCAACTCAATCCGACATTTGTAGAGAGAGATATGATCAAAATACGAAAGCTGCAAATTCTGCGTGAGACGACCGCGGCACAGGACCGCGGTCCTGATTCGGAAAATAAGGTTCGCACTAATTGTGCCGCGGTCTGCAGATGTTTGTGCCGCGGTCCGATTCTCCTGCTGCCCTATTTTTTATATCCGCCGTTTTTGGTCTTTATAACACATTCTTCACTTACCAAAAGGCTAAAAATGCTCTAAAACACCAAGGGGGAGCCATGGGAAGTCCTAAGGAAGCTTGAAGAGCCATCATCATCCTCATCATCATCATTTTCATCATCAAAGCTTGGATTCAAACTTTGTAATAGGGAGTAATTCAACTCTTTCTCTTTGATTTGTGTATCAACCATGTCTTATAGAATTGTTGAATCACTTGTTGTTGTAAGTATGAGCTAAGCATCTTTGTGGTTGGGTTATGTGAATACTTTGTGATGTTTTGTGTTTAATGAATCATTAATTTCCGGATTTATTACATTCTTGTTACCTGTTTGATTTTATGCTTAATGCTTTCACATGAATGATCACCATGTGTTTGATATAATGCTTTGTCTTGAGACCGAGAGGAGATAGATAAAGGGATATCAAAAAATCAAACATCATAACATAACAATTGACTAGAGATAGAATCGATTGCGTTGTGTGGCTTTTTGTGATAAGATGACCCGATTGAATGTAGGATCTTTGTAAACAAGGAATTCCTTTGAACCTAAATGCATGTTAGTTAATTCAATCTTCGCTATAGAGATATAGGAAGTTGTTAACTAGTATAGGCTTGTGATTTCAAGAGATTGAATAATAAATACATTAGGGGGTTTCGCCATAGTAAGAACGTTCTAAGAATCCGGATAATTGAGAAGTTCATGAGCATAGGATAGAACATAGTAGGATCATAACCCAATCATCTCTTTCCATTCGATTTATTACCTTGTTTATCATATAGTTGTTTTTAATTATTTTCATAGTATAATCATCTATCATCTTATAATTTGATTTAGCTTAGAGTTAGATAATATAGCAATTACGAGCATCAAATCCAATTGTCCCTGTGGAGCGATACACACCCCGGGCTAAATAGTCCACTTTATTACTTTGCACGACCTAGTATACTTGCTAGGATTTTGCGTGTCATATACCACTTGAGACCACCACCAGTGATATCCCACATCTCACAGCCTCTATGACTTGGAACAATGTTTAGGATTACGGTCTTTGAGAGCATTCCATATGTATCCTGACCGCTCCCCTGACCATATGTAATCCATGAGATCATTACCTATACTAACACTAGTTATAACAATAAAGACGCATACCATAAATAAAAGTTCAATACATTTAAAACAAGACGGTCATAGTGTTTTACATTTAATATGGTAGAGCCCTAAACATTGGCTCACCGGGCCTACTTAGATCAGAACTAGTTGATTCTCTTACGCCTATAGGCCGGCTGGCTTTAAGCACCCTTCGCATTTCCTGTTGAGATCCCAAGTCTCCAAGTGGGCCCTCATCTTAGTACGCAAAGTCTTGAGCAAGAAAAGGGGAATCCCGAGAGAAAAGGAGTTTTCGTTCTCCTAGAGGCACTTGAGCTGTAATGGAATTGACTGTTACATCCAAGCTATCTTTCCAAAGTAACCAGATTCTACCAAGGTGAGAGGCAATGGATATTGTGCAAGAAGGACCAGTTTGGAAAAATGAAAGGAACTGCCTACATGGCAATTCCAATGCTACGCCTTAAACCACTCGGCCATCTCTCCTATATTATATAATGATTATTACCCAAAAACTGAGTGAATAGCGAGTCTCATACAATCTCACAATGCCTGCCAGTTAGTTGCCTATTGGGGGATCGAACTCTCGCTCGCCTAGCTGTCTTTTTCGATAGGGTATGGCTTCGACTATGGTTAATTAGGTGAAGTTACGAAAAGAGAGGGATTCGAACCCTCGGTAAACAAAAGCCTACATAGAAACTCCAATGCTACGCCTTAAACCACTCGGCCACCTAACACTTTTAATCTCCCACTTTCCCTAGAGCCAGTTGTCCTTGTACTTTAGTCCCATCATTTCCAGATGTTTTTCAAATATACATTGACTTAGAGATTTTGTGAATGGGTCTGCTACGTTTTATGTCGAGTTGACTCGTTCCACCCAAACTTCTCCTCTTTCCACTATCTCTCTGATGAGATTATATCGTCTTAGAATATATTTGGATCTTTGGTGAGACCTAGGCTCTTTTGATAGAGCTATAGCTCCATTGTTATCACAATATAGGAGCGCTGGATTAACAATGGAGGGAACTACCTCCAACTCATGGACGAAGTTCCTCATCCAAACAGCTTCCTTAGCCGCTTCAGTGGCAGCTATATACTTAGCTTCCATGGTGGAGTTAACCGTCTTCTCCTGCTTGGAGCTCTTCTAGCTTACAGCTCCTCCATTGAGTATAAACACATATCCAGATATCAATTTAAGATAGTCTAAGTTCGATTGAAAACTAGAATCTGTGTAGCACTCTAGTTCCATTTTTCCTCCGCCGTACACCAGAAAAAGATCTTGAGTACGCCTCAAGTCCTTTAGGATCGTTTTCACGGCAGTCCAGTGGTCTTCCCCTAGATTCGACTGGAACTGGCTTGCCGCAATAAGTGCATAAGCCACATCCGGTCTAGTACATAGCATAGCATACATAATGCTACCTATTGTCGAAGCATAGGAAATCCTTGACATTCTCTCTCTCTTTCTTGGGGTGTCCTTGGGGACATCGATTTAGTGAGAGGGATTCCATGCCTAGCTGGAAGAAATCCTTTTTTAGAATCTCCCATACTGAATCTATTCAAGATTCATTCTATGTACTTCGATTGGGAGAAACCTAGCAATCTACTTTCCCTTTCTCGGTATATCTTCATACCAAGAACGTAGGATGCTTCTCCCATATCTTTCATTGAAAATCGGGTCGACAACCAAGCCTTCGTTGATTGTAACATTCCTACATCATTTTCAATGAGAAGAATGTCATCAACGTAGAGTATCAAAAATCTTATGGCTCTCCCACTAACCTTTTTGTACACACATGGTTCAAAACCATTCTTGATGTAGCCATATTCCTTTACAGCTTCATCAAATCTCAAATTCCAGCTTTGGGAAGCTTGCTTCAAGCCATAAATGGATCTTTGTAGCTTGCACATCTTGTGCTCACTCCCACTGGATGTGAAGCCCTTCGGCTGTTCCATATAGATTTCCTCATCAATGTTTCCATTGAGGAAGGCCGTTTTTCACATCCATCTGTCAAATCTCATAATCAAGATAGGCAGATATGGCCAATAGAATCCTAATTGACTTGGTCATCGCGACTGGCTTTGAGTATAACCCTTCGTCACTAAGCGAGCCTTAAAGGTGATAACCTCTCCATCGACTCCTAACTTGTGTTTGTATACCCACTTGCAACCAATGGCCTTAATGCCAAGTGGTGGGTCTACCAAGGTCCAAACCTTGTTGGAGTAGATGGATTCAATTTCAGATTTCATGGCTTCAGACCATTGTCACGAATCCTTATCAGACATTACCTCATTATAAGTCTTTGGATCTTCATCCAATACGAGGTTCTCCTTTTTGCTTTTCAACAAAAGGCCATAGTACCTCTCAGGTTGTCTCGGGATCCTTTCTCAAGTTCTATCACTTTGTTTGTGCTCCCACTGAATAGTTGATTTTCTAGGAACACAGTTCCTTGAAACAATTACCTTTTGTTCCAAGGTGTGATAAAAATAGTACTCATAGGGCTCTTAGAGTAACCCACAAACCTACATAAGATAGATCTTTAATCTAACTTATCTCCCACTAGCTGCTTGACATGAGCATCACATCCCCATACTCTTAGGTATTTGTATGAGGGTGGTTTGTCGTGCCACATCTTGTATTGCACTTCAGGAACACTTTTTGACAGTAATCTATTCAATAGATAAGCCGTCGTCTCCAGGGCATAGCCCCAGAAATACGTAGGTAAATCTGTGGACAACATCATTAATCAAACCATGTCCATCAATATGCGATTTCTTCGCTCAGACACACCATTTAATTGTGGCGTTCCAGGCAGCGTCCATTGAGAGAGAATTCCATTCTCTTTCAAGTAATCTAAGAACTCACCGGATAAGTATTCTCCTCCTCGATCAGATCTAAGAGTTTTAATACTTTTACCAGTTTGTTTTTCTACTTCATTTCTAAATTCTTTGAACTTATCAAAGGCCTCAGATTTGTATCTAAGAAGATACAAATAACCATACCTAGAATAATCTTCGGTAAAGGTTATGAAGTAAGAAAAGTTCCCTCATGCATTAACACTGAGCGGTCCAAACACATCTATGTGAATTAGCTCAAGCAAATCCTTAGCACGTTTCATTTAGCCTCCAAATGGTGACTTTGTCATTTTACCTTTCATACAAGACTTTCAAGTCGGTAGTCCCTCTTCTCATTAAGCTCGAGGAAACTTGACAACTCGCGAATCCTATCCTTAGATACATGACCAAATCTAGCACACTAGATTTTGCATTAGGTGGATCAGATTTACGCTTTTCCGTGTTTATTGGTTGAATAGCAAGATAATTAGTATACGGGTAAACGTAAAGGTTGTTATACATGCATGCTCTCATGATTAATTTAGAATCATAAAACATTGAACAAAAACCATTATTTATATTAAAAGAAAAACCTTCTTTGTCCAAAACGGAAACAGAAATTAGGTTCTTAATCAATCTGGGAACATAATAAACATCCTTTAAAATAAACTTACTACTATCCTCAAGAACTAAAACGACGTTTCCAACAGCCTTTGCAGCGGCAGATGCTCCATTAGCCATTCTCAGGACCATGTACCCGTCATCTAGCTCTCTGCTTCTAGATAGCATCTAAAAGTTATTGCAAAGGTGAGTACCACAGCCGGTGTCAAACACCCAAGAATCATGGTTAATTGACAAATTAACCTCAACAATAAACACACCTTCGTTGTGGCTTTTGAAGGTAGCAGGACAATCCTTTCTCAAGTGTTCCATCCCATGGTAGTAAGAGCAATCACCCTTTGGCGTCTTCTTTCCAAACCTCTCCTCAATATATTTGATGATGTCCTTGGCCAGTTTGACATCTCCATATATCTTAATCAGATCTTCCGACATCATAGATAATATGAAATGTCGAACATAAGCCTCGTCATCTGTCTGTTTCGTCAAGTACTCCAAAGTATGAGCGCGAGTTGCAGGTTTGGGTCTAGGTGGGATTTCCCCTTTGATTATGTAATCATGTTTCTCACCCTTGAGGTAGATATCAAGAAATTTACGCCAGAGGGCATAATTCAAGCCATTAAACTTGTTTCATCCCAAGACTTTTAAACTAGCATAAACGATATCCACGATATCCATGATAATACTGTGTAAAAAGCGGTAAAACTAAAAATGATCATTAGCATTCAGTTTTAACATATATTCACATGCAATTAAGGATTTTTAAATATACATGTGTTTTCCCACTAACTTTACGAAATTCATCACCCCAACTTGACAGAAGACAGGAAATTTAAAAATCTCCAGTGGGCTCGAGCGTCAAATGTCCCAACCTCATTCCAGGACTTGTGAGACAATGGGCGGTAACATTAAATAGGCATGACCCTGGGGATAGTGGCACACCAAAAAATATCCAATTTAAAAAATTAAAATGGAATCCCCAAAATTAAAGATAGGTCGGCATGGTACCATCGGATTCAAAACTATCCTAGGAAAAAGTTTACTCGTGTTTACCTCTTGTAGATCTTAAAGCAGCAATGTCTTTTTCTGCTACTCGCTGCTACAATCTTAAAATTGATTTGCCCTAGCGCCCCCCAAGCGTTGTGCCTCTGAGATGTATCCACACCCTACCTCGTAGCCTCAATTATCTCCACCAGTGCTAGAAAGGAGAATATCAAATCTTGGCTTTCTAGGAAAAAGGGTTTGGAATTATTTAAGTGTTCTTAGCACTCAACACATGAGTTTGAAGAAATAATATGAAAGAAAATATTGGGAGAGAATAATAGAAAAGGAATTTCTTTAAAAACTTATTTTCTCATATATTCAAATCCAAAAACTCCATTCGTTATTTTAAAAGAGGTGGAACACATATATATAATTATATATAGAGTCCACCTAAGGTTAAATAACCCTACACACACGCCCATATCTCGCTAAAAAATAGGGAGAGGCGTGTGTGTATGTATATACATATATATATTTTTCTTTTCCTTTATTCTCTCTCCTTGATTAGTTGGACTCTTTCCAACTAACTAGATATTACCGTATCTAATAATATCCTAACATATATCAAATAGAATCCTTCCATATCAATTTAATAATTACTTTAACTAATTAAGGATTCTACCAAATTTATTTATAAATATATATATATATATATTAATCTTTCCTCCAAATCCACATACACAATTACACACGCCACATATGCACATGTGTATGTGTGTATATATATATATATTATTTTCTTTCTTCTCATTAATTAATTAGTCCTTTCCAATTTAATATTATAATATTAAATTATAGGACCATTAATTAACTAGTTAAATTAATTCCTTTTCCTTGATTAATTAAATCCAATTAATTAATCATTCCATTAATTCACAAAGAATTATTAGCCAATAGGTACTACACTAAGTTATGTGTGTGACCCCTCAGGCTCATTGTCAAGCCAGCAATAAGTCCTCATAGGCTAGATTAATTATTCTAAACAATTAACTAGACCTTGAATTAATTTCACCAAATTAATCTAACGCACCTATTAGTCATGGTTCGATGTCTAGCAACGTCGCCACGACTTCTTAGATGTCAACGATGAAAAGCAAAAACCTATCCGAGTTACGATCGTCGTGTGAGTAGAATCCCTTCATCATTTTCCCGTGTATGGTCTAGAGTATGACGACTGTAGAAGCCTAATAACCTTAGAAATTATGAATGTGTTGTGAAATCTAATGATCCAGTCTTCTAATCTGGGATCACCAATCCCTCTCAGAAGACAATCGCTTTGATCAAAGGCTTTTAACGATCATTTAGATTCTCGCAATAGCATAGGAAATGCCGGGTACTCGTGACCTTGGATGAATCCCTCTCTGACTACCATTTGTTCCGTTGCAGTACTAGTCTATACCCAACATACACGCCGTATGACTCTCCTAGAGTACATGTGCATATCAAAGCAGATTGGGTAGCACCCTTTCCAAGAGACATCTAAGGTCTAAGGATAAATCTCAAACTACGAAACCCAAGGACTTCATGTTCGAAAGCACCAACTAGGAGTCCTTTGGCGGGGCCGTTCAATTCCATAATCCAGTATGAATCTTCATACATGTATTACCATACAAGCCATCGATAGTGGAATGTGTCGACCTCTTGGAAGAGTTACATGCATGAACAAGTCTTGACGAGGCCAGTGATATCCCACATCTCACAGCCTCTATGACTTAGGAACAATATTTAGGATTACGGTCTTTGAAAGCATTCCGTATGAATCCCGACCACTCCCCTAACCATATGTAATCCATGCGATCTTTATCTATACTAACACTAGTTATAACGATAAAGAAGTGTACCATAAGTAAAAGTTCAATATGTTTTAAACAAGACTGTCATAGTGTTTTACATTTAATATGGCAGAGCCCAAAACAATTGGCTCGCCGGGCACCTAATGCTATCACCAACTGCATATCCTCATCTCTTCCATGGTCGTCTAAACTCTCATCACGTAGGGGTATGTGCCTACGTCAGCCTTGGGGCCTCGGCAAGGTCTTTTTGGGGGTCAATGACGCTTAACCTCTATGTAGTGACCTTGGGTGTGTTGGCCTTTGGTCTTTTCCCCTTCGTGGCAACATTATTCTCTTCATTTTCTCGTGCTACCTCATACGGTGAGTTGGATTGCCTTGATCCAATCCCACCGGGGGTTAAGGACTCTTGACCTCTGTGGGGGGATTATCTACGCCACTCGGTGAGGGCAACTTTTCTCCCGAGGCTCCTGACCCCTGCGTACCAATGGAGGGTACGGATCTTGTGACCCCTTCTCTTGAGGTTGGGGTGCCTCCTGATGGCTCCTCTAGTGGGGGTCTTGCCCCCTGTTAGTTGATAAAACAGGTGTTGCTCGTGACGGGTGTGCAAAGGCATATTGCTGGACTACACGAGTGGCTGCCCTTACTGATGCATCCTCAATAAGGGCAAGTAGTGCCTCTTGAGTGATCTCAAACACCCTAGTGGAAGGGGATGGAATCACTGATGGCGTCACAGGAAATGCGTTCTACTCGTTCATCGGGGGTGGTATGTCAGGACCCCCACTTTCAGCTTTCCGGGTCGGGGGGTCTTGAGCACCACCCTTAGCATTAAGTTGATCTTCAGGCATAGGGTTAGGAAGTTCATCGACAACTACTGGCTGATGGTGATTAGTCATCCTATCACCGGTAGTATGCGCTTGTGATCTTGTTTGCATATTCAGTGGCTGGAGCGCTTTTTCTACAGACGGCGCCAATCTGATGATGGTAAAAATCGTCAGTTGTTGAATGTCACGTGTTTGACCACGTGGGATGGTGGAATCGATCCAACGCACGACAAACTAGGTTGGGGGTTGATGAATGTATATACTGCATTCGTTGTTTAGGGGAGCTTCCTACATGCCTTACGTATGTGGGATTAAGTCAATTCGTAGTTCTATATTGGTTTTACTCTCGGTTCTTGCCAGTGAATTTATCTGAAGGGCGTAGATAATGAGCCTTTCCCAGCTCCTCTAAGATATTTATAGAGAGCTGATAGTGGGCTATGGTCAGTGGACTTAGCTTTATCAACAACTCATCAGGCTTAATAATATAACCCTTAGACTAATAAACTAGCCCAGGTACTCTTAATGGGTCGTCAGCCCTTTTGGGCTTGATTAGTATGTCACCCGCGGATTTATACCCACGGGTGGCGCCCCGACCCGAGCCTGGTGTCGATTAATTACCATAGTGCCCCTAGACATTTTTGGCGCACATCACATAAGTATATGGATTTCACATCTATCAACGAGATTTTTGCTAATGCCCATTGCATATATATTCCTCTTTTCTCGACTATATTTGCAGTTCAAAGTGCATATCAACCTGATCGAAACTTGAGAAAATGTGACAATATGGAGCTGCCTATTCGGATACCTATGTCGATTGAAGGGCCTTGGGAATTAGTATCTCCAAATGTCCGAGTTTTCTGTTGCATGCAAGGCATGTGTTAATGTGATACCAACAGATCAAATCTACTTCACATGCGTCTCCAAGTATTCAGTGAGCGTCTTATTTATCTCGAACCAAATGAAGATGTGATGCATGTCTTGCTCTTGTGTACATATGCTCGCAAGTTTGTGCCATTTTCTCCTTCGGGATATTATTGGTTCATGGTCAAAAGTTATACAATAGATTGGACTATGTGCAATATAACTCTTTTTTTGCTCTTATGCTGGTATATGTGGTTCAATCAGAACTAGGCACATCAATGGGCGGGTCTTACACAAATTCAGACTCAAATATTTAGTATAGGTCTAGACCCCAAACCCAAACATAAATCTAAACCTAAAATCAGACTCAAAATATTGAACTTTGGCCCAAAGCCCCAAACAATTCATATATATCTCCAACCCTCATACTAAACCCTAATATCTACCATCACTCATATCCGCCTCCCCCCTTCAATTATCTCACACAATTTTTCCCACATTCTGCCACCACTGCTACCATTATCCTTCCCATCGTAACCGTCGCCGCTTCATTGTCCTTCCATTTGCACGTTAGCCTACATCCTCCTCATCTGACCCTCAGCTGCCCCGTCTAGATCTACCATCATCCCTCATTTCTCATTGTCACCGCTCCTTCCTCCTTTCCCTTCACCACCGCCTCTCCCTCATTTTCCCTGGACCCCACCAATGCATCTACCTGGACAACTACCGCGATCGCGCCGCTGGCACCACCCATTCGCATCCTCATTTGTCACCGCCACTACATACTCTTCTATTCTCTGTCATCCTTCCCTTCTCCTCCCATCTCTTACATCGCCATCTCCTTCGTTCTTTAATTTTCAAATTTAATATAATATATATACACACACACCACACACACTATATCTAATATAATTGTTATGTTTAGCATATTTTAATATTCAAAACGGTTTTTTTTAATAAGTGATATTTTGGATTAATATTTAATTAAATTGTATACATCTAAGAAAGAATAGAAACATATTTTATATTGTTTCTAAAAAATTCATGAATTATTTAATAAAAGATATATATTTATTAGACAAATTAGCGTAAATATAATTAGACATACATATTAACATCCTTAATTATAAAACACTAAAATACTAATTAAAAAAAACATATTGATCCTGGGTCTAAGCCCAAACCCATGAGTCTATGTGGGTCGGCTTTAAATTTGGACCCAAAATTTTCGGAAGTTTAGATTCATTGTTTGGATCTGAGTCTGGATCTTAGTAAAATCCACTCAATTCACAGGCCTAATTTTGAACGCCTTTCAGATTGCTAATATTCCCTAACCAGCTTCTATTCGATCATCTCTGCCAGAGATGTGGATTGAACCCTCTTTAGGGCGCCCAATAATTAAGTTTTATGGGGCTTTGTTGTTGGAGTAGGGAGTGTTAAGTGTTGAAGTTGTTGGGAAGAATCATGAGAGAACTTGGTTGGCATGGAGTTAATGGCGACGAATCCAAGGAGGGCCTTGGGGGCTCCCTCCCCCCGACTTCAAATATTTAATCGAGGATATTTTTTATTTTCATGTATGTTCCCCCAAGTATGGTTGACCAACGAGCTAAGCGGCTCGAAAATAGCTCGAATCAGGCCTTGAAAAATTCGAGCTCAAGTCCAAAAATGCATGTTTTAAGGCTCGCGAGCCTGAATAAAAAATTATATTTATTTATTTATTAATATATATAATTTAATATCTTATAGTATTATATATGTCTAAATAATGATATATTTAATATTTATCATGATTATATTTAATATATAAGTATATATATATAGAATATTTCGGGCTGTAATATGAAGAATTCTTATAGAAATAATGGGAAATTTTAATAAATAATACAATTATAAATAAAAATTACTTAAATAATTCAAGTTAAATTATTCATCAGAAATTGCACATTCCGCGCTCGGGCAGTGCGGAATCGGGCTGATTCCGCGCTACCTGAGTGCGGAATGTAACTAATTTTTTTTTTAAATTATCTGCCTATTCCGCTCTGCCCGAGAGCCGAATGGGCATTAAAAAAATTTCTTTTGATAAAAGCTCATTCCACTGAACGTTGCCCATTCCGCCTGCCCGAACGCAGAATGGCAAAACAGCCCAGCCCCCCGTTTTTCATCTTCATTTTCTTCTTCCTCTCTTCTCTCCTTTCTTCTTCATCTTATTTTTCATCTTCATTTTCTTCATCATCCTCAACCATACAAGATAAATCTTATATATTATTGGTTTATAAAATTTGTAGAAGCCATTACTTTTTTGAATTTTTGTGGAATTTATCAATTTAGGTTTTAAATTTTTGTAATTTATCAATTTAGAGTTTAACTTTGTGGAATTTTGTAGTGTAATTTCGAATTTGGGGTTTAGGTGTAAATTGTAATTTTGATTTTTCTGTGCAATTTATCAACTTAGGGTTTGAATTTGTGGAATTTTGTAGTGTAATTTCGATTTAGGTGTAAATTGTAATTTCGATTGTTTTGTGGAATTTATCAACTTAGGGTTTCAATTTATGGAATTTTGTAGTGTAATTTCGAATTTAGGGTTTCGGTGTAATTGCGAATTTTTGTGGAATTTATCAATTTAGGGTTTAAATTTGTGGAATTTTGTAATTTAATTTTGAATTGTTTGTATAATTTTGATATTTTAGCTATAATTTCGAATTGTTGGTATAATTTTGATATCATTTGTATATTTTTGATTTTTTAGCTCTAATTTTGAATTATCATGTTATTCTTGAATTGGTAGCTATAATCTTGAAATAGTAGGTTTACTTTTGAATTTTTAAATATAATCTCGAATTATTAGTTATAATCTTAATTTTTTTGGGTATAATTTAGGGTTTAGGACATATCAATTTTAGGTATAATTTTTAATTAGTATGTTGAATATCAATTTTTTTAATCTACAATCTTTAATTTTTAGGTATAAACTCTAATTTTTATGTATAATTTTCATATTGTAGGTATAATTTTGAATTGGTGTGTATAATTTCCAATTAGTAGGTATAATCAAGAATTTTTAGGTATAATTTCAAATTATAGATGTATCGTTTAATTTTTCCATATAAAATTATTTCTGTGATGTATGTGTTTGAATTTATGAAATATTAATTTGTATTATTCTAATTATCTCAAGTATCGTTTTAATTGAAAATAACTTTTTATTTTATTTTAATGTAGGATGGCACAGCAATTGAGTGATCATATATATGGCCCGATAGACGGTAGGGTGTTGACCGATCAGGCAATTCATTGGTCTTTGTTTACATTGGTTTATGCATGATTTATGCCACATATGCGTTTAATTTGTGTGCTTATTGAGTAAAGGTGAAAAATCATTGCAATTGAGGAAAACTGGATAAAAAGTAGAATTTATGAGTACTTAGAGACTGAATTGGACAAATGTTTCATCTACAAAGTTGTAGAACTATGTCTTAGCTTCATGTTGCAGCTTGAATAATCTAAAGTGGGGATCTGCGGTGAAAGTCACGAACTAAACAATATCTCTGCACAGAAGCCCAATTTCTACTGTAGCTAACGTTCGGACGTGAGATTTCCAACGTTCGAACGTTAGCCCAGTCAAAAAATTTATGCCACATCACCACGTTCGAACGTTGAGGTCAACCGGACGATTTTTGGCAAGTTTTGATGCCTAATTCAACTAGAAGACTTGGGGATTCTCTTCTATAAATACCTCCTCTTATAACAGCAAAAGGCTTCAAAAATTTTAGCATTGGAAGAGACTTTTGAGCAACGAGACAAGCAAGACGAAGAGAACGACGATTCTGCATCAATTCATCAATTCGTAGTAGGGAGATTTTTAGTGCTAGATTATTTGTCTATGAATAATTCTATGTTTTTGATTGCTTTTCCAATTACGAATATTAACTAATTTTCCTTTAACTAGGCCATGTGAAGGCCGAATTTATGAGTTTATATATATGATGTAATTGTTCGTATTAATTCTATTATTGCTTTCTGTGTTAATTTAGTGCTCTTATTCCAATCATATGCCTGATCACCATATTATTGCTAATTTGCCAAGTCTATTCATTCCAGAGAATATAGGTTAGGGTTCAAAGCAATTAACACATCATCCGGAAAAAATAGTGGAATTGCCCCTGGAGATAGGTAGAGATTCCCGGGTGCTGTTAGCCAGATTTATCCGGGGAAATTCTAGAACGTAAATGCATGGTTGTTGATTAGATGCTCGGATAGACATATTTAAAGAACCGTCAATTAGTCATAGGATTATTACAGCCGAGACATTGGGTGGTAGTTAATAAAGGAATTTTCACCAAAGCAATATTAGTCTAATAATTCGAAGAATAATTTAAATATATTAATGAGTAAATACTGTTGAAACATGTGCCTTAGTTATTTTATCTCATAAGAATCTCAATCTCATTGTCAAGTCTTGTTTTCAATTTTTCTTTAATTTGTGATACAATCGTGATAATTTAATTTAATTTAATATCAATTGCTTTAAAATCTGTCAATCTAAAATACGAGTCTTTGTGGGTTCGATATCCCAGACTTAAAAATCCATTTTATTATTGCACACGAACAGTTCACTTGTTGTTTAATACATGTAAGGATTTCTCGTGTCAAGTTTTTGGCGCCGTTGCCGAGGACTTATTTTATTTTAGTTTAAGTTTTTATTGCAATTTCTAGCTTTAAATTTCTTTTATTATTATTATTATTATTTTTTATTATTTATTTTATTGTTTTTGTTATTTTCTAGCTTTAAATTTCTGTGGTTTGCTTCTCTTTTCGAGTAGGTTGATCTTTTGGGGAATGACCCGAGCCTCGGGAGAGGTTTTAGAGGAATTTGATCCCAAGATAGAGCGTACGTTTCATGCAAACCAGAGAAATCGAGCTATGGCTGGACCATTTTCTGATATGGATCTCCCAGAGAACAGGGAATGGTTGCTAAATTTGTTTCAAGCTATGCAACCAGCACCACCTCCATCGGTTCGTGGTAATCAGCCGCCCTGTGTGCATACTACACCAGGACCAGTGATTCTTCCAAATTTTGCTACACCAAACTTTCACATTCCGTCTCACATGTTCACCATGGTTCAGGCTGAACCATTTTATGGTGACCCGAGTGACTCACCTCATGACCATCTGGAGCACTTCGAGAATGTGCTACTTACCATGCAATTCCACCCACGAGATTTGGATGCAATTCGCCTCAGGCTATTCCACTTCTCTTTGAAGGATAAGGGGACCCTATGGTACAAATCGTTACCCCCACAATCAATTAAAACGTGGGGCGATCTAGTCGAGGAGTTTCTCAACAAGTTCTTTCCTCCATCAAGGATTAATGAGCTAAGGAGTGAGATTAAAGTATTTAAGCAAAAACGGGATGAGTCGTTGGCTTCAACTTGGGCAAGATACAAAGGTCTACTTCGGAAATGCCCCGAACACCACTACACACGGGATGAGAGAGTGCTACACTTCTACAATAGAGTCCAATCTCGAATTCAACACCGACTTAATGCGGGAGCCGGTGGTGATCTTTTGGGTCTTTATAGCGGAACAGTATGGGCAAAGCTCGAGCAGATGGCACGGGAGGATGAACTTTACCTTGAAGATGCTGATGAGATCCTTTCCCAAACCTGACGGGTTGCCAATGTTCAAGAGCTAGAAGAAGAGGTCGAAGAAGAGCCCGCGGTTGGCGATGTAAATTACGTCGAAAATTCAAATAGATCTCAACTAAACTTCCACATACCTGAGAACTTTCCGAAAAGGCTAAATTTGGCACAGAATGCACAACCGGGCATCTACCAAACACCAAGGCCTCCATTCAACAATACTCAACCTCAAAGGCCTGGAAATTTTAGACCACAAGGTTAAGCTCAGAGACCTCCTACTGTCGAAGAAAGATTGAATGATCATATGCAAAAATTGGACGAATCATTCGCCGAGATCTGGTTGATGCTGAAGGATGTTTCCATGAGTATGAGAGAGATGCAGCATCAACTTGGGCAATTGTCAACTAATGCGGGTGGAAGAACACCTGGCACACTGCTGAGCGATACAAAGAAAAACTTAAAAGAGCAGTGCCAAGCTATTACTCTCAGCTCTCAGGAGTGGAAAAGAAGTGAAAAATGGACCCTCCTGGCACCTAAAGTCCGAACGTGAAGAGGACAACGTTCGAACGTTGGAAAATTTTGAAAAATTGGATACGTTGCATCCAACGTTCGAACGTGACCATCCTGACGTTCAGGCGTTGACCGGTCAACGTTCGAACGTTAGGAAAGACAACGTTCGAACGTCAGAGGTAGACAGGGCCCCTTCTGAAACTTTGACTCCTCCTTCGTCTAATCCTGTTGAAATACGTCTCCTCTTTCCCCTAGTACATAAAAAGAATAAAAAAGACATGGATAAGAGTTTTTTTAGTATTTTAGAAATTCTTCGAGAAATTCGAATTAATATTCCTTTTATTGATACGATTTTGCAGATGCCCAATTACATCAAGTTCTTCAAGGATATTCTCTCGAATAAGCAGAAATGGGAAGGCAATGGAACGGTGTGCTTGACTGAAGCATGCTCAGTAGTAGTGTTGAACAAGTTGCCACAGAAACTCAAGGATTCGGGGAGCCTCACAATCCCCTGCACAATTGGGCAACTCAAATTTGACAGAGTGCTATGTGACTCGGGCGCCTGCATAAATCTTCTTCCTTACTCGTTGTTCCGAAAATTGGGTTTGGGAAATCCAAAGCCAACCTCGATGAGCCTCCAACTTGAAGATCAATCAATCAAACACCCAAAGGGAATCATAGAGGATGTAATCATGCAAGTTGACAAGTTTTACTTCCCGGTGGACTTCGTGGTTCTAGAGATGGAAGGAGATGTTAAAGTTCCTCTCATCCTAGGAAGACCTTTCCTAGCCACAGGTAAAGCTATGATCGACGTAGCAAATGGTAAGTTAACTTTGAATGTGGGTAAGGAGAGAGTTACTTTTGACGTATACAAGGTTATGAAGCATGTGGGTGATGATGCGTCATGTTTAAGAATAGATGCCTTTAATCCTTTGATTATTGAGCACTTTCAGGAAAACATCTATGATGATCCACTTGAGGTATGCGTAATGAACTCCACGGATGTTGAGTCAGCCAGTGATAGATAACTAGCTGCTGTTCAGAGCTTAGAGAGGTAAGCACAATTCCCCATAAAGAAATATGAGAAGTTGGATGGGCCACTGTCTAGCCACTCCAAACCATCCATCGAAGAGCCACCAACTCTTGACCTAAAACCTTTACCTTCTCATATTAAATATATTTATTTAAATGATAATGAAATCTTGCCACTCATCATTTCTTCTTCTCTTACAGAGAAACAAGAAGCAAGGTTACTGGAGGTATTGAGAGATCACAAAAAGGCCTTTAGATGGAAGATTGCTGACATCGAGGGGATTAGCCCAGCCATCTGCATGCACAAGATTTTAATGGAAGAAGGCTTAAAGCCCACCATATAACCAAAAAGGAGGTCTAATCCTCATATTGAAGAAGTGGTGAAGAAAGAGGTAATCAAGCTACTCGATGCCAGCATTATCTTCCCCATCTCTGATAGCCCATGGGTAAGTCCAACTCAGGCAGTGCCCAAGAAGGGAGGTACGACAGTAATTCGTAATGACAATAATGAGTTAATTCAATATAGAATTGTCACTGGTTTTAGGGTTTGCATAGACTACCGAAAATTGAATGAATATACCCAAAAAGACCACTTCCCCCTTCCCTTTGTCGATCAAATGTTAGAAAGATTAGCCGAGAATGAATAATATTATTTTTTGGATGGGTACTCCGTCTATAATCAAATTGCCATTGCACTCGAGGATCAAGAGAAAACTACTTTCACTTGTCCTTATAGCACTTTTGCTTATAGGCGGATGCCCTTTGGCTTATGTAATGCTCCTGTTACTTTTCAAAGATGCATGATGGCTATATTTCCTGACATGGTCGAGCAATTTCTTGAAATCTTCATGGATGATTTTTTCGTGTTTAGCTCTACGTATGATAGATGTTTGCACAATCTAACCCTGGTTTTGCAGAGGTGTGAGGAGACTGATCTAGTCTTCAATTGGAAAAATTACCACTTCATGGTACAAGAGGGAATCGTTCTGGGTTATAAGATCTCCCAAAAGGGGATTGAGGTGGATAGAGCAAAAATCGAAGTGATAGCCAATCTTCCGCCACCAACCATGGTCAAAGCCGTGAGAAGCTTTTTGGGACATGCCGGGTTTTACAGGCATTTTATTTCTAATTTTTCTAAAATTGCTAACCCCCTGTCTAACTTGACCATGAAAGATGCAGTGTTTGACTTTAATGATGCATGCATGCAGGCCTTCCTCACCCTGAAGGAGAAATTGATATCAGTACCTGTGATGTCCGCCCCAGATTGGAATCTGCCATTTGAGTTGATGTGTGATGTGAGCGACACTGCCGCAGGTGCCGTACTGGGTCAAAAGAAGGGTAAAATCTTTCATACTATTTACTATGCTAGTCATACCTTAAATGAAGCACAACTCAATTATGCTACGACTGAAAAAGAGCTCTTAGCTGTGATTTTTGCTTTTGACAAATTTCGCTCCTATATT
The DNA here is from genome assembly GCA_019426215.1 of Buddleja alternifolia. Taxonomy (NCBI): domain Eukaryota; kingdom Viridiplantae; phylum Streptophyta; class Magnoliopsida; order Lamiales; family Scrophulariaceae; genus Buddleja; species Buddleja alternifolia. The sequence continues at coordinate 22,577,577 of CM033399.1, read as the reverse complement.
GTGCATAGTATACACTGATCACTTGGCCTTGAAATACTTGCTTGCTAAAAAAGATGTAAAACCTAGACTACTTAGGTGGATCTTATTACTACAAGAGTTTGACTTAGAAATAAAAGATAAAAAAGAATCTGAAAATGTAGTAGCTGATCACCTCTCTAGACTAGAGTTAGTGGATAAAAAAATGGATGAAACCCCAATAAGAGATGAATTTCCTGATGAGCAACTTTTTGCTCTTTCTTCTATTTAAATCCCTTGGTATGCTGATTATGCTAACTATATAGTTGCTGGAATTTTACCCCCTGATTTAACCTTTCACCAAAGAAAGAAGTTTGTAAAAGATGCTTGGCACTATCTATGGGAAGAGCCCTACTTGTTTAAAATTGGTGTAGAGGGAATTATCAGGCGTTGTGTACCGGAGGAGGAAATGGCCTCTGTCTTGGCTCATTACCAAGACATGTTGATCGGCGGCCACTTTAGCCCATCAAAGACTGCTGCCAAGGTTCTGCAAGCAAGTTTTTTTGGCCTACTTTATTGAAAGTTGCACACGCTTACGTTCAATTCTGTGATAGATGTCAAAGACTAGGTAATATCTCTAGACGACATGAAATACCTATGAATGAGAACTGTTTGATGTGTGGGGTATAGATTTTACGGGACCCTTTCCTAGTTCTTGTTCTAATAGGTATATTCTAGTCGTTGTTGATTATGTGTGCAAACTAATGATGCTAGGCTTGTTCTTAGATTTCAGAAAAAATGTATTTTTACACGATTTGGAACCACGAGAGAAATTATAAGTGCTGGAGGCACACATTTTTGTAACAAGCAATTGGAAAACTTGTTGAACAAATATGGTGTTAAACATAAAATCTCGACCCCTTACCACCCTCAAACTGGTGGGCAAGTCGAAGTGTCTAATAGGGAAATTAAACGAATTTTAGAAAAAATAGTGAATAGCCATCGAACTGATTGGTCTCTAAAATTAGATGATTCATTGTGGGCTTACCGTAGTGCTTTTAAAACCCCTATTGGCATGTCCCCATGTCGTCTTGTTTTTGGAAAAGCTTGTCACTTACCTGTTGAACTTGAACATCGTGCTTATTGGGCTATCAAATTCCTTAATTTCGATGCAAGTGCTGTAGGTAATAAGCGGTTGTTGCAACTAAATGAGCTTGAGGAATGGAGACACGACGCATACAAGAATGCAAAATTGTACAAGGAACGGACCAAGAAGTGGCATGATAAACACATCCTTCCCCGGGAATTCGAGGAAGGCAAAGTGGTATTGATGTACAACTCGAGACTCAAACACTTTCCCTAAAAACTCAAGTCTTGGTGGTCAGGTCCTTTTCATGTCACACGCGTGTACTCCTCGGGAGCTGTGGAACTAATCACTAATGACGGACAAGTTTTCTTGACCAATGGACACCGACTGAAACATTACTCCGGGACCGACTGGAGTGCAGACAAATCGTCTGTCAAGCTCACTGAGCCATCAACTTAAGTCGCTTCTAAGCAGTCAAGCTATTGACTATAAACGAGCACTTTGTGGGAGGCAACCCATGTTTCTTGCTTTTCTTGTTTCTTTTAGCTTTTAGTTATATTTTGTTTTCGTGTTTTAATCTTTCATTTTTGTCATGTTGTTTTGTTACAGAAAAATGGTCCAAGGGAGGTTGATTTTCCGACTACTGCATCCAACGTTTGAACTTGAGCCAGGTGACGTTCAAATGTTGAAGTTTTCAAATTTTTTTTGCTACTGTACCCAACGTTCGAACGTTAAAATGAAAAAAATAATAATTTGCTACTGCCTCCAACATTTGAACGTTGGCTTTTTTTGATTTTTTTTTTTTTGGCAAAATCAGATTTTTAAGAAGACACAGAACGCGTCTTTTTCTTCTCTCCTTCACAGAACAAAAAGGCCCAATTTGTTTTGTCCCGAAACCATAATTTCATAATCCCTAAATTCTCCACCACAACTCCACCAAAAATCGCCACCACAGCCGCGTCTTCGCCACCACCCGCCAAAATTGAGACCCACCAATTTTAATCCCCACAAATCAGGTGAAATCCAAACCACGCCGCGCCGTTCTCACCACCACCGCCGCTGCACTTCCGTCACCACATCGCCGTTTTAGCCCAGATTCAGCCAACGGTCGAACGTTGGCCAGGTGCCGTTCGAACGTCTGGTTCAGTACAAGATGATTTTTTTTTGAACTTTTGTAGTTCGACTCGGTAAGTGATTGGCTTAACCCATCTTTGTATTTTCATCGAATTCAAGGCCGTGTAGGGCTCGTGCTATTTTTTTGTTGTGATTGTTGCTTGTTGGTGTGAAATTGGTCTGTTGAACAAGTTTGGGGGCCGAATTAATTGTTGAAGTTGAGAGGTTGTAGTGAGTTTAATTTGTGAAGTCTTGCTTGATTTCTGTTGAGAGTTGTTGTTGGCATGGTTTGGAATTGTGGGGATTGATTGTTGAGGATTGTTGCTGTTGCGTTTCGGTCAACTCAGTTGAATCAATTGACATAGCACGTACGAAGGGTAATAACGCGGGGAAGGGAACCTCGAGAGGTAAAGAGCTCATTATAGACACCGAGGCCCGCGTTGAGGAGGAGATTACTGTCGCCCTTGATCCTCGTTTTGACAGTTTAGAGGTTCGAGCCATTTATCAGAGGCTCGGTGCATGTGTAATCCACAAAGAAAGGCCCCTTCTTATTTAGAAGGCCCCAGTTAAAGCACTTTTACGGTTCCATAAGTGGCAACTATTTTATGAGGAGCCTCACAAAATTCATCCGATCTGGGTATAGGAGTTCTATGCTTCTGCGATAGTCAATGCGAGAATTAGAGACCGCCCGGGCAACTATGGGGTTCCATCTTCAGCTACTTTGAGGGGGAAGACAGTTACATTTGATCAGTTGGCTATTCGGGCGTACCTTGGGCTGTCACCGATGCCATCTGTTTGTGGGTATAATGCTTTAATGCGATCATTACGGGGCTGTGGATTTAGATGCGGTTATACAAGAAGTGGCAGTAGAGTGCACACAGTGGATTAATAATACTATGTTTAAAGCACAGGCCCTGAAGACTGAGGCAAAATTTTGGTCTGACTTTGTGCGTCACTGTGTAATGCCGATTACGAATAAGCCGGAGGTGTCAAAGGATAGGGCTATTCTAGTCTATGCTATTCTACAGAAATTGGAGATTGTCATTGTTCAGCTCATTTACACAGTTTTACAGACCCAAATCCACAGATTCTCTGTGGAATTGTCTGGAGATGACCCCACTGCCCAGTTAAATAAAAAAGCCCCTTTTATTTTCCCGTCATTGATCAATGCGTTATGTGAGCGAAATTCTGTGGAGCAATTTTCGGGTGAGGAGTTGGATGCTCCGGGGTTTATTTTGGTATACACAGGGAAAGTTCGACAGGCTAAACGCAACAAGAGGCCTCACCCTGCTCCGACTAGTGGCGAGGGATCAAGTAGGCAGCCACAGGGATCGGTTCCACAACAGTCTGCTTCAGAGGCCGCTCTAGCACACAAAACGTTTTAGATTAGGATAGGCCAGTCAGTGATGATGGCTAACATGCAGATGCTAGCTCAGTACCAGAGGCAGCTGATGATTGCTTCTGATATCTCTTCCGGACGACCCCCCTTTTGATTATCCTGTGGTTCCCAACTTTTTTCCTCTACCGACAGCAACTGTGGATGAGCCGATGATAGATTCGGCTGAGCTAGATGAGGATGCTGAGGAGGATGGCGAAGCTGATGCTGCTGAGGGCGATGATGTGGATAAGCCGTGATGATAGTTCAACATATGTATCCTTTTAGTCTTTTTCCTGTTTCATTTTTTTTAGTTGTTTTCTTTCAGATTTTGTTCTATTTTATGCTTTGATAATTCCGTGGGCATGTACTATTCTGACTTCTGCTTTAATCTATTTGTACTGCCTTTCTTATGTCTTCTATCTTAGCTTGAGCCTGTATGAGATTATATCATTAGCTGAGATGAATGGAAAGCATGAGTAGGAGAGTTAGACGAGTGTTGAGCATTTTGATAGGATCGCCTCGATTTTAGGCTCAACCGACTACTCCTAGGTTTGCTTTTTCAGCATTTCGGTTCTGTAAGTACTTCTTTCACCCTTTTCACGGTTTGAGTTTAGATGTAACATTGAGGGCAATGTTAGGTTTAAGTTTGGGGGTGTTAGGTAGTGCTTAGTTATATTCATGTTTTGTGCTTATAATGAGAAATTCAAGAAAATCGAGCATGATTTTTTTTTTCTTTTTAGCCACCAATAAATGCAATGAAATGGACTAACTTGAATGTGATGGCATAATTTCTTGATTTATTTTTTAATTCAATGAAATACACATATCTTTACTTTGCTCGTGGGACCCTAGATTAGAGTAGATTTTCCTTAGATGAATCACAAATGCACAATAAGTCGAGGGTAGAGGAGTTAAGTGGATAATCATTCTGAAACACTTAAGGAATTTCTCCCGAAAATATTGACTTAGATTCTTTTTAGCCACCAATAATCATTCACATATGCTTAATGAATAATGAATAAGGTTGATGATAATTGGTATGACTATAAAGTAAGGCTAATATGTACTGGAGGTGAAAAGTTACATGCCTATAAACTGTACTATTATGCTAATTTGAGCTAAGCTCAAGCCAATTAAAGTTGAAAGTGAATGAGAGGCCTAGTTTTATTTCGTGGCCTTTGGCACTCGAGCGATTAAATCCTTAAGAAGTGTCTGGACACTTAATGCCCTAAAACTATCTAGTTTGGGAGTCATTAATCTAAAACTCGATACATGGGTGTCATAGAAAGCCTAAGGGAATAGAATATTGCACACGACCTAACCTTAATGAATGCAAATGGAAGTTTCAAGTGAGTTTGAAGTCTAAATTGGTTAAGTAATGAAGTTTAAGTGGCTATGGAGTTTTCTATGAGGCTTGTGCTTTAGGATTGATTGAAGGTTTATAGAGATGTGATTAAGTCCGAAATTTGGTAAGGATGCCACTTGACTATAATGCTTAGACTTGTTTTCACTACACCCTTTGGAGATCTTTTCGAGTCTAGGTGTAACATGAGCAAGTCTTTGATATGTGTACATAATTTTGAGCTTTAACGGTTGATTTTGTGCCATTATGCCTTGTTAATTTTGTTGAGTTGTCTTGATTGGCTGTGGTTGGAATTTTTTTGATTTTGTGGGTAAATCATCTGCAAACCCTCACGAGAATATACTCGTCCTCTCTGGTAACTTTGAGGTTTAAAGGCTTATTGCACATGCTAAGTGCAATCGTGCACTCTACGAAAATGAGTTGTTATTTTTGTTATAGTTTAGTTTTAGTTTTAGTCTTAGATTGATGTTTGATCATGGTTTTGTAGTCTAAGTCTTTTTATTGCTCGGGGACGATCAATGTTAAGTTTGGGGGTGTTGATAGGTGTGAGATTTACACGTTCTAGAGCCTTACATTCATTGTGTTTACATTGGTTTATGCATGATTTATGCCACATATGCGTTTAATTTGTGTGCTTATTGAGTAAAAGTGAGAAATCATTGCAATTGAGAAAAACTATACGAAAAGGCAGAATTTCCGACTACTTAGAGACTGAATTGGACAAATGTTTCTTCTACAAAGTTGTATAGTTATGTCTTAGCTTCATGTTCCAGCTTGAATCATCTAAAATGGAGATTTTTGGAGAAAGTCACGAAGGAATCAATATCGCTGCGCAGAAGCCCAATTTCTACTGTAGCTAACGTTCGGACGTGAGATTTCCAACGTTCGAACGTTAGCCCAATCAATGCCCAATCAAACAACTTATGCCACATCACCACGTTTGAATGTTGGGTTGGTGACGTTCGAACATTGAGGTCGGCGGGACGATTTTTGGCAAGTTTTGATACTTAATTCAACTAGAAGACTTGGGGATCCTCTTCTATAAATACCTCCTCGTATAACAGCAAAAGGGTTCAAAAATTTCAGCATTGGAAGAGACTTTTGAGAAAGGAGACAAGCAAGACGAAGAGAACAATGATTCTGCATCAATTCATCAATTCGTAATGGGGAGATTTTTAGTTCTAGATTATTTGTCTATGAATAATTCTATGTTTTTGATTGTTTTTCCAATTAGGAATATGAACTAATTTTTCTTTAACTAGGGCCATGTGAAGGCCGAATTTATGAGTTTATATATATGAAGTAATAGTTCGTATTAATTCTATTATTGCTTTGTGTGTTAATTTCATGCTCTTTTTCCAATCATATGCCTAATCACCATATGCTTGCTAATTTGCCTAGTCTATTCATTCGAGAAAATATAGGTTAGGGTTCAAAAGAATTAACACATCATCCAGAAAAAAATAGTGGAATTTCCCATAGAGATAGGTAGAGATTCCCGGGTGCTATTAGCCGGATTTATCCAGGGAAATTCTAGAACGTAAATGCATGGTTGTTGATTAGATTCTCGGATAGACATATTTAGAGAACCGTCAATTAATCATAATGTTGGTCCCAAGTGGCATACGAAAGGGTCTAGAAGGGGGGGGGTGAATAGACCCTGAAGTCTTTTTCGACTTCAAAAAGATTCGTATTAAAACGTTTTGGACGCTTGAAATGTAGACGCTTGACTAAGCGTTTACTTGAAATATAGACGCTTCGGCTGAGCGTCTAATGAAGACTGTTTTTAGAAAGTTAACATTAAACTTTAAGATTTGAATACTTTAACCAATGGGTTTAAGCGTTCAGTTCTTTGATCAGTGTTAGCACAGCGGAATGATTTTGGAGTCTTCCTTTTTGAAAGCTTTAGCGTCACAGAAAGTATTTTAGTTGCTTAGCGTTTGATTGTGTTTTACTTAATCAATTTATGCAATGATATGATAATAAGAAAATTGACTGTAAAGTAAATAGCACAATAATTGTAAGATTCGTTGGGTGGTGTAATCCCAACTACGTCCTTCTTCTCCTTGAACACTCGGAGGCAATCCACTAAGATGGTTCTCAAAGAATCACACAGAAACTTCTACAAATTAGGGAGAGATGGATGTTGATGACTTGAGCGCCTTGTTCACATAGATTTCTGCTCCAAATCACTTCTATCCCCTTGCTTCTTTCACTCAGAAATAATGCAAGTATCCAACTTCGACTTCACACCGATCACGAGGCTTGGATGAGGTTTTTCTAAACGATTTGTTTAATTTTGATAAAGTTCAAACAACTGGGAATATCTCAATAGAATTGTAGGTTTCTCCGAAAAGAATGTTTGAGATATTTGGTTCATTGACTCAGGAATTGAAGAAAAGCAAGGAGAATGTTTGCTTGAATATTATGGCTTTTCTGAGATTTTAAGGAGTGAGACTTCAATGCAACAACAATTTGGCTTAGAATGGATCGTTGTTGAAGTTCTATTTATAGGAATTCTTTGAAAAAGTGTTTGTTTGACACATGCTCAGGCGCGCGTCTCTCACTTCCGCGAGTGAACCACTTTTGTCCTTTTTCCTGAAAATCTGCTGCACAAAAGTTGGTCCTGCAGTCTGTGAAAGTTGACAGTCCAATGGGGTGGCTTCTTTGTACGTCTGAATGTACTTATCGCATTTAATGCTCTTATCAACATTTAACTCATTTGAATTAAATGTCCGTTGGCACTTAATGCACTGAGAATATTTGCATTAAACTTCATATGGACTTGAAAATAAATTCAGGTGAAATTCATCATTGATAGATGCTTATCCATCCTTGAATTACTTCAGTCCTATAAGGTGACGCTTGATATAGCTGGTCATTTGGATGCTTGGAAACTTCATCTTCATTCAGACTTTAGGCGCTTGAGTCTTCAAACTTTACCACTGATAAACTCACTCAGAAATTATTAGACGCTCAAGCTAACTAAGACTACTTAGCCTAACAATCTAGAATAAAAAACAAAACAAAGTCTATAAAGCCTATTACAAATTTAATGCTTCAAAGCTTATACATGATTTCTATTAAAATCCAACTTACATATTTTGGGGTCTAACATAAAATCCTAATTGTCATCATCAAAATATCTAACATGAAATTCCTAACAATTTCCCCCTTTTTAATGATGGCAATACTTACTCTTTTATAGTTCAAGAGTTAGACAACCAAAATGAAAGTTAGCTTTGGTTAGATAAGGTTAGTTGATGTTAGTTACGCTTCAACGAGATGTTTCAGCTGAAAATGCATTTTATATATATCAATGATTACAAGCATTTTTACAACTAAACAAAAGTTACATAAGAGACAAGAATATAGATAATGCAAATCAAAAAGCCTTAACGACATGGTCTAACTATATATCGCTTGGGCATTTCAGCTCAGATAGCTTCAGTTAGGTTATCTTCCATGGTCATCATCGCTTCATGATCTTTGTTGATTATGTGCTCATTCTCTTCCTTTTGTCTCTTCTTGAAAGCAGTAAAGTGTTTGTCCCATTCAGTCGGGTCAATACCCATATACCTTAGGCAAATTCTAAAATTTCGGTTGAAGTCAGTCATCTGCCTCTCTTCAGCTAAAATTCTTGGATCTGGAGGTTCTGGAATAGATGCTCTTTGTAGAGGAATGTGAAACTGTTCAAGCCGTGCTCTAAAAGGTATTGGTAGATTTGGATATAGTGCCAGTGGAGGTTCTCTTAGCGTTCTACTAGGCGCTCCAGTAGAATCACTTACTCCATAAGCAGTTATCCAAGATGGGAGTCTTGACGCAGAAAGAGTAGACAATTGCTGACGCTTCGACGACGGAGGAGGATCTTGAGCTCTTGAACCAGACGCTCTTCTCTTATCTCCTTTTCTTTTCTCTTCCCCCTTATTGCCATCACCAGCCTTCAAAAAATATTCTGTGAGTAGGCTAACTTGAGAGGCAATTTGAGACATTGACGTTGTAATATCATCAAAACACTTGTCGAAGTGTTCGTGCATTGCGAGAAGCTTAGCGTTGGTAGCATCATTCATATCTTGAAATTCTCTACGACACTCATCAACAGCCGCTTGAGCAGAACTTTTCATATGACCTATTTGAGAGTTCATGGTTTGAGATTCAATGTTTTGCCTGATCTGTCTTAATCCAGTAGAGGGATTCTTCATTCTAAGTAGCTTGATTACTCATCTCCTTTAAGACAGATTTCAGCAAAGGTCCAAAAGTTTGACTCACATCCGATGGAACCACTTGAGGAGTCGGTCGCTTGAATCTGGAAGTATGCTTGAGTGAGTCAAGGGGATCTTGATATACAGGATCAAAAATTGTACCTCGCACATTAGTTTGAAGATCCTCAGAAGTATCAGCAGCAACAAAATCAACGAGTTCAGGACCGTTAGGAATAGCTTTTGGTGGAGACTCTTGAACTGGTTCTTCAGCAGACGCTGGAAGACTTACAACTTCTGAGGTGGACGGTGGTACGGATTCTTCAACCAACTTAGCAAGCACTTCCTCAATCACTGACTTCGCTTGACAAAAGTCATCAAATTGGAAGTTCCAAGAGTCGAGAATAGCATAGGAATCTGAAGCAGCTTCTAGAAGTTCAGTCAGCCTGGAATGAGAGATGCAGGTCCCTTGAATGAATATGCGAATTGGGCTATCTATGGACCTGATGTACATTGGACCAATGATATCCAGCACATGATTTGGAAAGATTTTGGACGGCGCTTGGCAGATAGAAAAAATCGCATCTGGGCAGTAATTCCTAGAAAAGCCAATCAACCTGTCTGTTGGAAGACTTTGAAGACGTTGAGATTCAGGAACATACGAATTATAGTACTGTTCTAGATAAGGATAGATAGCTTGAGCCAATCCCTGATCTTTCCAGCAATGAGAGGACAAACTCATAGTGACTGAGTACCTCTTTGCGAATAGAAGAGAGCAAGGGATATCCTCGAAAGGGGTAGATTACTGAACCGTTCCAATGTCTGAGATTGGCAGTGAAGATTTTGTCGAAAAGAGATAGGGGAGTCAAAATTCAAGCTAGATATTGAAGTATTGCCACTGGTTGATGTATGAGCGTTGAAGTGAAGAGGATTAATGGACAGTCTGTGAAGCTCTTGACGCAAACACTACTCAATTTGATGTCGAATTAGTGGGAGCTTGAGAACAGGTCCAACTCTCAGTTAACGCTTCTTAAGGCAATACTTGGCAAACTGACGCTTCTTGTCATGCATGACTATGCCAAATAAATGGGGAGCTTGAACTAACTCCGAGAAAGTGTATTTATGACCCACATACGCTTCAGCCCAGTTTACCTCGGCCATACAGTAATCTATCCCAGCGTTAATCATAGCTCTAACGCCTTCATGATGAATATCTTTGATAGATTCAAAGTGATATCTATCAATTTGATAGTTAGCATTCCAGACGCTAACAAAATATGCATCAGCTTCAGTCTGGATCACATCTGTGAGAGATGCTAGATGCTCACCGGTGTGAATTCCTTTATTCTTCCATAGGAGAAGTGGATTGGGAGATTTTAAGTTCTCTTCACTTTTTGCTATGATATGAAAGTGTATGTAGCCTTCTCTGTTCAAAACGGCTTTAGACGGATTGAGAAAGGTTGGGCAAAAAGGATCATACATTCTGATGTTGTAGTCCCTTAGAGCGAAACTGGTTGACTTGCTGTGCCCATAATCTAGGTAGTAAGCCAGATCTACATCACACTTAGGAGTTATACCTCCTTGTCTGTCTTGTTGAAGAATAAGAGACAAAGGTATTTGACCGGGAGTTTTTCTGAGTTGAATTGCCAGATAATATTTCCTCTCAGTGTTGAACACTACATCCCTGATCTGATTATCAATGTCAATCAGCCAGGCTACCTCATTCTAAGCATTAATATATCTTTCTTCATTATATCCCTTCTTCGAGCGCTGGAGGCATATAATTGATGGAATGATCAATCGTCTTGAATGGGTCCAGCTTAAAGAAATGCCTTGGCTTTGTAACGTCCTCCGCAATGCTCTGACCTTCTAAGCGTGCCTCTGTTATAGCCGGAACAATAGTTGACGCTTGAACCTCTTTGGGAGCAAGTTCCTCTACTTCAAGTGTAGCAGCCTCTGCGGCAACATCTTTGGCAATGGCCACAATATTTTTCATCTCAACATCCAGGTGGACGTCTGTTGATGCTTCAGTAGCAGCTGGAACTAAAGCTGTAACACAAGAACTATCTTCTATAAAAGCAGGATCTTCTACAGATCTAGGGAAGCAAATGTCGTGGGAAGAAATAAACTTACCCTGAGAACTAGTCTCATCAGCACCTTGAGCGCTAGGCTCAACAGGAACTTGAGCGCTTGGCTCAACAGTCTCAGCCTCTTCAAGAACAGGAGCAACTCGATGCTTGCTTGTCCTGGAATGCTTGAAAATCTTCTTCACATTGACTCCTTCAACGAGCTTTAACGTTTGAGCGGGGGGAGCGGCAACTGGTTCCTCAAAGTCTATTTGTTTAATAATCCCTTCCAGCTTCCTACGCTTGATGAGAGGTATCTTGTCCTCTGCATCCTCATCAGTTTCCTCATCATCCTGTTGAGGAGAAGGAATGAATTGAGCCTTGGGCTTTTTGGGAGCCCTTTTCTTAGTAGCAGCCGGACGCTTCACAGCTTCTTCTGGAACTGGACGCTCAGCTTCTTCATCGGACGCTTTGCGTACTTCCAGACGCTCAGACAGTGGTCTAGCAGCACCACCAACTTTGGGAGGATTAAAGAGATTGTTCAGAATACTTTTTCCCAGCATCTTGGTCTTATTCAGCGGTTGACCAGACGAATAGACGCAGTTTGATTGATACAGTAGGTCACTCAAAATAAGCCCATAAGGTTTATTTGGGGCGCTTAAACAGTCCCGAAACCTTCCAAAGACATACTCACTCCAGTTGATCTTGAGATAGAGGAGTATCGCCGTCATCATCTGAAATTGAATTGGGTTCACCTTATCAAAGGTACCCACTCTGCATTCTATGATTTTGTTGCAGAAATCAGCCATCAGTCGGTACTTGGACACTGAATCTTTCTTTTCAAAGTGCTGTTTGTATGGTACTCCATCATATGCACTCATAGTCGTCCATGCGTTCTTGATTTGTTCTAAAGTAACGCTGTCCAATGCCTCACCCTCATTTGGAAGATTGAAGTTCTTGGCAATGGAAGCAGCAGACAAAACAAATTCCTTTGGTGGCTCCTTCTTGGATAGAGGAATGAGACAAGAGATAGACTTCTTGTCTGCGGAGCGTTTAGCAGTTTTCCAGAAGGTGTCGACTTCTATTGGAAACAAATAGGAATACTTAGTCAAGAATATTTTGAGCCCATCCTTGTTTACCAAGTCCATCATATCAGTTAGATTGATCTGAGGTTGCGCATAAAGAAATTTCCAATCGACAACAAGGCCTTCAGTAACCTTGATGATAGGCTCGGCCGAAATAAAAGCAGATTTCTTTTGTGCCATTTTAGTGAAAGAGATGAACTGAGATTTTCTTCTGCTTTGAAAGAGAGAGAGAGTAAAATTTGCAGAGTAATTGTGCAGAGAGTAACGTAAATAATTTTCTGCAAAAATTGTGTTTTAAATGACACAGAAGAAAAATTTTGAAACTTGTGTTCACTTGTCTCAATAAGATGTAGACACGTGTAAAGTGATTTAATCTCAGGCATGAATAGTATTAACTACAGACGCGAGTTTTGTGTAAGAGAGAGAAGTTACATTTGGTAACTCCCATATATAAAAATTTGACATCCGAGTTAAAGTTTAAAAAACGTTTGGGATTTTCAGAGTGTAGTACACGCGCCTAATGGTACACTGACACGTACATAGACACATGCTATTTATGAACCACCATTTTGAAAAGTTTTGATTACCCGCCAGTCTGATGTGATAGAAGCGTGTAGATAGAGTACAACATAGACTATTGAGTCTATCCACTACTTCAAAAAGCTTGTAAAATTTATGCATGAGTTTTATAAATAATTTTATATTAAGTGTTGAGTGGAATAGGTTCAACGCTTAACACATATTACTTGTAAAATTTGTATTGACACTTGAAATCAAGATTCTTTTATACTTCAGCGACAATATATTGTGCATAAATAATTCTGAGGGTTGATGATCATGCATATGAAAGTTTTTGATCATTGATGCTTGGAATATGTTTCAAGTACAATTTTAAGGTTACCCCTTAAGTTTGATAACTTGTAACAACTTTTCAAAAATCTTTTGGACATAAATAAAGTGGATTCCCCCTAAATTATATGTCTAATAAAATATGATGTATGATGATTAAGAGTTTAAATCGATCATACCTAGTTCACTTCTCAAAGTGAGAAAGCGTTGTTCGTTGAGCGCTTTGGTGAAGATATTTGCCAATAGTTTGTCAGTTCCAATAAAATGCATGGAGATATCTTTCTTTTGAACATGGTCACAAAGAAAATGGTATCTAATGTCAATATGTTTGGTTCTGGAATGACGAACAGGGTTTTGAGTCATGGCTAGAGCGCTTTGGTTATCACAACGAATGGGGATTGGAACTAGGATTATAGCATAATCTCTAAGCTGTTGCCTCATCCATAATACTTGTGCACAACAACTTCCTGCAACTACATACTCAGTTTCGGCTGTGGAGGTAGCTATCGATTGTTGTTTCTTACTATGCCATGAAACTAACCTATCACTTAGAAATTGACATGTACCACTAGTACTCATACGGTCTATTTTGCAACTCGCAAAATCTGCATCTGAGTAACCAATTAGTTCAAAAGGAGAGTCCCTAGGATACCATAAACCCACATTTTGTGTGCCTTTTAGGTATTTAAGGATCTTCTTGGCAGCAATTAAGTGTGACTCGTTAGGATCGGCTTGAAACCGTGCACACATGCATACCGAAAACATAATATCAGGTCTACTAGCCGTAAGATAAAGAAGTGATCCAATGGTACCTCTATAGTTAGTGATACCAACTTTCTTCCCACTTTCATCTTTATCTAGCTTAAGCGTTTGGCTCATTGGAATTTTTGAATATGATGCATTTTCCATACCAAATTTCTTAATCATATCTCTTGTATATTTAGCTTGGTTAATAAATATGCCATTAGGGAGTTGTTTAACTTGTAATCCTAAGAAGAAAGTTAATTCACCCATCATGCTCATTTCCAATTATTCTTGCATCATTTTCGAAAATTTCTCACGCAGACGCTGGTTAGTAGAACCAAATATAATATCATCAACATAAGTTTAGACTAAGAGAATATCTTCATCATTGGTAATCTTAAATAACGTTGTATCAACGCTGCCTTTTGAAAAGCCTTTACCAATAAGGAAAATAGAGAGAGTGTCATACCACGCTCGGGGTGTTTGCTTAACCTCATAAAGTGCTTTGTCTAGCTTGTAAACCATACCCTTACCATGGTGGTTGATGAATCCCAGTGGTTGCTCCACATATACCTCTTCTTGGAGTTTACCATTCAGGAAGGCACTCTTCACATCCATTTGATACACTGTAAACTTGTTGAACGCTGCATATGCTAGAAACATACGAATTGCTTCAAGATGGGCGACAGGAACATATGTCTCATCGAAATCAATTCCCTCTTCTTGGCAATATCCTTGAGCTACCAGTCTGGCCTTGTTCCTTATCACAATGCCATTCTCATCCATCTTGTTTCTAGATACCCATCTAGTTCTAATAACTCCTTGGTGAGTTGGTCTTGGTACTAGCGTCCAAACCTTACTACGCTCAAACTGATTAAGCTCTTCTTGCATGGCTTCAATCGAACTTGGATCGCTTAATGCTTCATCCACTTTCTTAGGCTCCGTTTGAGATAAAAAGCTTGCGAACATAGCCTCATTAAATGTAGCGGTTCTAGTCCTAACAGGTGCTTTAATATCTCCAATAATTTGCTCAAGTGGATGACCACGCAGCCATAGTCTATCTGGTTGGAATGGGTTAAGAGGTTGAACAGGCGCTTAACTATCAGACGCTTGACTACCCTCTTGCGTAGGCGCTTCAAATTCACTGATTCTTGTTTGCCCTTGATGATCACTCTCTTCATGATCATCAGCAGGTCTTGCATTGTTATCCGAAATATCCTCACGAGTAATCTTAGGAGGTGGCACTGAGATCTCATCATCGTCGTCACTATCATCATTAATGGTAATCTTAGACGCTTGATGACATAGATCTTCAACTCCTATATTATTCATATTAACCTTGCTCCGTTTTTGGTTAGTGTTGGTCCCAAGTGGTATACGAAAGGGTCTAAAAGGGAGGGAGGGTTGAATAGACCCTGAAGTCTTTTTCGACTTCTAAAAATTCGTATCACTTTGAAGTATTTGAACGCTCGGAAAGTTTTAAGCGCTGGTTGCGGCGCTTGAGAGATGATGACTTAAGCGCTAGTTTTGGGCGCTTGAGAAACATTAACTTAGACTCGATGATTTCAACGCTTACTAAAGTAGGGTAGGTTTAGTCACTAAATCAGAGTTATCACAGCGGAAATTATTTTAGCTTAGCGTTCGTTTTAACCAATTAGTTGCTTATTAGTTTTAAATGCCTTTTCAAGATATAATATGACAGTGTAATGTAAGGCAATAAAACAGTAAATGACACAAAATATTTGTAAGGTTCACTGGGTGATGTAATCCCAGCTACGTCCTTCTTCTCCTTTTATCAGGGAGGTTTTCCACTATGATGATTATCGAAGAGTCACACAGAGACTTCTACAAAATAGAGAGAGATTGGATATAGATCTCGGAACTCCTTGGTCACACAGATTTCAGCTCCAATAAAGATCCTCTATCCCCTTGCTTCTTTCACTCAGAAATAATGCAAGTTACAACCGATCTCGGAACTCCTTGATCACACAAATTTCAGCTCCAATAGAGATCAACTTCAACAAGCTTCTTTTACACAAAAATGCTGCTTGTGAATCAACAAACTTTCTCACTCAGATGGAAGTTGTTGAGGGTTTTTGTAACGGGTTTGTTTGATGTTGGGAAGTTCAAACAACTTGGAATATCTCAGTAATAGTGTATGGTTCTTCTAAAAAGAGGTTTGGAGTATTGGTGACTGTCTTTGGAATATATTTGAGAAGCTTGAAGGATTTCGGCTCTGGAGTTTATAAGCTTTTTCTCTCAAATAAATTCAGCAAAGTTTGGACCTTTTTCTTGTGTATGTGCGTGTATAATCTCGGTCACTTCTTCCCTCTGTCACACCGAGTGTTTTGCTGAAAAGGGTACTATTTATGTTTCTTGGAATTTTGTCCGTTGGACACAATTTGGAGCGCGTTTCCCTAAACATTCCTTGTCTCTAACATTCCAAACTTTTGGCTATATTAAATAGCCAAACATGTTCTTGGTTTTTGGAATCTAATAGTCTTGGTCAAAAAGGTAGCTTGCCCATGTTATGGTGCTCATACTTTAATGCACTTTATCCAACTTTTAATGCATTTTGTCTTTATTTCCGTTGGAAATAATTATCTTTTGATGCTTGCATTTAAGCCTTTTATAACTTGGGTTTTATCTTCAGATGAATCTGAAATTTGTTCGCTTGAATAGTGATGCATGAATAGTAGCACTATTCAAAAGACGCTGAACACTGTTCACCTGAATAGTACGCTTGAAACTCTGAGCGCTTGAACACTGTTCATCTAAATAGTACGCTTGGAACTTTAAGCGCTTGAACACTGTTCATCTGAATAGTGAGCGCTTGAATAGTACGCTTGAATAGTGAGCGCTTTACGCTTGAGTCGCTGGACGCTTGAGCGCTTGAATAGTTATGCTTGAATAGTGAGCGCTTCACGGACGCTTGGAACAAATCTTCATCTTCTTTTGATTTCAGATGCTGATCTTCAACTTCATCACTTAATAGACTCACACAGAACTCTATTACTGATTTGGTATCACATAGTCTAAAATCTATAAAGACAAAAATTACAAGCCTAACCAAATAAGTAAACTTTCAAACGCTTATACAATATTTCTATGAAAACATAAACTTACATTCTTTTGGGGTCTAACATGAAATTCTATGTTGTCATCATCAAAACATCTAACATGAAATTCCTAACAGTTAGCATCATAAAAAATAACATGAATAGATTCCTCAACCTTCGATTTGATCTTGTTTAAGACGCGAAAATTCTTTCCATTCTTAGCGTAGCCTAGAAAGATTCTCTCATCCGCTTTAGGATCAAATGTCTTTAGGCTCTGGAATCCATTGTTATGAATAAAACATTTAAAACCAAAGACATGAAAGTATGAAACATTTGGCTTACGTCCCTTCCATAGTTCATATGGAGTTTTCCCATGTTATTTGTTGATCATACAACAGTTTTGAGTGTAACAGGCAGTGTTGATCGCTTCGGCCCAAAACCTAGGAGCAAGCTTGGACTCTGCTAACATTGTCCTAGCAGCTTCCTTGAGCGTTCTGTTCCGGCGCTCAGCAACACCATTCTGTTGGGGAGTTCTGGGAGCTGAATACTCATGATGTATTCCATTCTCTACACAAAACTTCTCAACAACCTTGTTAGTAAACTCAGTACCGTGATCGCTTCTTATTCTTGCAACCTTAAGATTTTTCAATGTTTGAAGTTGCCGAATAAGCGTTGTTAACTTGTCACATGTTTCATCTTTGGATGAAAGAAATTCCACCCAAGTAAATCGAGAGAAATCATCTACTATCACCAAAGTATACCTTTTACCACTCACACTAATAGTTTGAACTGGTCCAAACAGATCCATGTGAAGTAGTTCAAGTATCCTGGAGGTAGATAGATGAGGTTTTCTTTTGAAAGATGATTTAACTTGTTTTCCCATTTGATAAGCGTCACAAAGGCGATCCTTGTGAAATGGTCCTTTTAGTAATCCCTCTACAAGATTTAGATTTATAAGCTGAGAGATTGTCTTAAAGTTGAGGTGATTCATTTTTCTATGCCATAATCAACCCGTTTTAGATTCATTTTTAGCAACAAAACATGTTGGGTTGTTATCAAGTGTTGAACCCCAATCTACCAAATATACATTGTTTGTTCTTTTACCTTTCAATTTAGTAGACTTAGTCTTAGCGTCATTTATATAGCAAGAGTCGCTTGAGAATATGACTTCAAAGCCTTTATCACAAAATTGACTTATGCTTAATAAATTATGCTTCAGACCCTCAACATAATAAACATCACTTATCATGATGTTCCCCCTATGCACAGTACCTATACCTTTGGCTTTACCTTGCGAGTTGTCACCAAATACAACCTGAGGACCATTGGCAGCTCAATAGTTGATCAAAAGATCCTTCGAACCAGTCATGTGCCTTGACGATCCACTATCGAAGTACCAAACAGATGTATTGGATTTAGCTCTAGGTACCTGCAATCAAAAAGGGAAGTTCTATTTCTGTTTAGGTACCCATTGTTGCTTGGGTCCTTCAACATTAGTAGCATTGTTAGTTTGAATGAGAACTTTTGGAACCCATATTTGCCTAGTCTTCATTGTAGGAATATTGGCCTTCTTGGGTTTCACATTGTGTTGTGTGTGTTGTTTGGGTGTATAGTAATATCCTCGATTATAATAATAATCATAATCATAGTCATAGTCATAATCATCATAGTAGCGATAATATGATCTAGACCGTTGTGGATATTGACGCTAGTATTTCCTTGGCACTAGCCTGGGTTGCATTTTTGGTGCAGGACGCTTAGTGCTTGATTCATAGTGGGCAGGTTTATCCTTAGCCTTTTGAGCGTTTGGACGAACCCGTCTTTGTGAATCATTTGCCTTTGCTTTACCTTGGCCTGAGTCAGCTTTGACTTTCTCATTTGGCCTCGTACCATTGTCGCTTGGTTCATTTAGCATTTATCTTTGTAAACCTTCTTTAACAAAGAAGAACATATCTTATCTCTCCTCTACCAAAGTTTTTCAGTTCATCAATGGCACCCAAAACTTCAAAATTTGCTGCCGAAAAATCTTCCAAATCAGAGAAACCAGTCACTGTTAATGTCGGTTTTATTGTTAACTGGGACTATCTCTTCCATAACCAGAACTTCCCTCTCCGGACTGTTTTCCACTTGTCCAAGAGTCTGGTTTACGCGATATGATAACTACCGTTTTCAACTACTTTGAGGAAGAAACTCCCTTTTTCTTCAAGAATGCAAAAATCTCCGACGATGGAAACTCCATCCTTTCCTTTGTTGTTTGCCGTAACTTTAGATTTGTTTGGTTGTTTACCGAATTTATTGCATCCTAAACTGGTCTTTTCACCAAATAATCTTGTTACCTCAGTCACATTGTCTAGTTTTCTTGACGCTTTAGATAATGATGAGACGAGCTGTTCTGATTTAGCAAGTCTAGCAATCAGCTCAGCTTCTTTCTTGACTATTATATCAAAATCACTTTTCAACTGGATTATTTCACTCTCAAGCGATTGGTTTTTCTCAATGCACTGTTGCTGAACTTGCAACTTTGCTTTGAGAGTCACTTTATCACTTTTGAGCGATGAAATAATATCAAAGTGATTTTGGTATAATTGGGAGGCAACTTGACAATCATTATAATATTCTTTGAATTTGTCAAGCAATTCTTCATAAGAAAGAGGAAGAGATAATTCAGTGTTTACCTCAGGAAACGCTTCATCATCTCTGGCCATAAGACAAATAAGCGCTAGTCATCCATTGGATCATCATCATTACTACTCTCTTCTGAAGACTCCAAATCTTCAGGTGCGGATTCTTGTTCTGATTCCGCTAGCAAACCTTGTTGACAAAGGTTTCTCCTGAATTGGTTTCTATCCAAGTAATCCTGCCTTGAAGGCTTAGATACATTTGGATAAGGGCAATTTACCTGGTAGTGCCCTGGTTTCCTGCAATTATAACAAAGATTAGTTTTCATCTTTTGTTCATTTGTTCATCTTGCATTGTGTGGTTTTGAGACCACTGGCGCTGAGAGATTTTGAGCAGACGCTTAGTACTGAACAGGCGCTTGGAATGTAGGAATAGAATACTGAGGAGCTTGAAACTGTTGATGTATTGGAGTAAGCGCTTGATATGAACTGTGTCCTTGATGCTTAGGACTATTTCCTTTCTTTTCATATCTCAGGAACTTTTTGAATCTATTTAGAAGCGCTAGTTCCTCATCTTCACTGATATCTGAACCTTTTCCCTTATTACCCGATTTACCCTTGATTGATGCTACGAGCGCTCCAGATTCAATTACCGGACTAATCACAACATCACTGGCTGAATTTAACTCTAACTCAAATGCCTTGAGTTCTGAAAAGGCGTCTTCTGGACTCAAAAGATCCAACATATTAGATTCTCTCATTGCGGTTGTCTTCATCAAAAATCTACTAGGTAGACTTCTGAAAATCTTAACCACCATTTCTTTGTTTTTCAAATCCATTCCCAACGATGTAAGTTTCGTAACAAGAGCTGTGAATCTTATTTCCAATTGCTCTAGGGTCTCGTTAGGCAACATCTTAAAGCTGTTGAATTTTTCTTTTGCAATGGAGAGCTTATTTTCCTTGATTTGAGCTGATCCACCACAGATTATGGCCAACTTATCCCAAATTTCTTTAGTGGTATTATATTATTTGACTTTGTTGAATAAATTGTCATTATCACCAATAGCCGTATACAAAGCATTTCGACCAACACTGTCCAAATTTGCTCTTCGACGCTCATCAGTGGACCACTCTTGTTTAGGCTTCTCAACATAGCTATCTAGAGCTTCTTCCTTGGCTCCAGGCGCTCTGGTAATAACCTTCATAATTTGTATTGGTCCATCTAAAATAATATCACACATTTCTTCATCACATGAACATAGATATGTAAAAGCTTTGACCTTCCATGAGTCATAGTTTGACTCGATCAACTTAGGAACTTTAGAAAATGCCATGAAAAACAAATTAAAAGCAACTAAATTTTGAAAAGGGATCTAAAGTTGTTACGCTTGGAAATTTTAAAATTTCAATTTTAATCGCTTTGATACCACTTGCTGGTCCCAAGTGGCATACGAAAGGGTCTAGAAGGGGGGGTTGAATAGACCCCGAAGTCTTTTTCGACTTCAAAAAGATTCGTATTAAAACGTTTTGGACGCTTGAAATGTAGACGCTTGACTAAGCATTTACTTGAAGTATAGACGCTTCGGCTGAGCATCTAATGAAGACTGTTTTTAGGAAGTTAACTTTAGACTTTAAGATTTGAATACTTTAACCAAATGGGTTTAAGCGTTCAGTTCTTTGATCAGTGTTAGCACAACGGAATGATTTTCGAGTCTTCCTTTTTGAAAGCTTTAGCGTCACAGAAAGTATTTTAGTTGCATAGCGTTTGATTGTGTTTTACTTAATCAATTTATGCAATGATATGATAATAAGAAAATTGACTGTAAAGTAAATAGCACAATAATTGTAAGGTTCGTTGGGTGGTGTAATCCCAACTATGTCCTTCTTCTCCTTGAACACTCGGAGGCAATCCACTAAGATGGTTCTCAAAGAATCACACAGAAACTTCTACAAATTAGGGAGAGATGGATGTTGATGACTTGAGCTCCTTGATCACACAGATTTTTGCTCCAAATCACTTCTATCCCCTTGCTTCTTTCACCCAGAAATAATGCAAGTATCCAACTTCAACTTCACACAGATCGTGAGGCTTGGATGAGGTTTTTCCAAATGATTTGTTTGATTTTGATAAAGTTCAAACAACTGGGAATATCTCAATAGTAGTGTAGGTTTCTCCGAAAAGAATATTTGAGATATTTGGTTGACTGTCTCAGGAAT
The DNA here is from genome assembly GCA_019426215.1 of Buddleja alternifolia. NCBI lineage: Eukaryota > Viridiplantae > Streptophyta > Magnoliopsida > Lamiales > Scrophulariaceae > Buddleja > Buddleja alternifolia. The sequence continues at coordinate 22,555,844 of CM033399.1, read as the reverse complement.
TGAAGAAAAGCAAGGAGAATGTTTGCTTGAATATTCTGGCTTTTCTCAGATTTTAAAGAATGAGACTTCAATGCAACAGCAATTTGGCTTAGAATGGATTGTTGTTTTTGGCTTGTTGTTGAAGTCCTATTTATAGGCCTTCTTGGAAAAAGTGTCTGTTTGGCACATGCACAGGGGCGTGTCTCTCACTTCCGCGAGTGAACCACTTTTGTCCTTTTTCCTGAAAATCTGCTGCACAAAAGTTGGTGCTGCAGTCTGTGAAAGTTGAAATTCCAATTGGGTGGCTTCTCCGTACGTCTGAAAGTGCTTATCACATTTAATACTCTTATCAGCATTTAATGCATTTGAATTAAATGTCCGTTGGCACTTAATACAATGAGAATATTTGCATTAAACTCCTTCTGGACTTGGAAATAAATTCAGGTGAAATCCATCATTGATAGACGCTTATCCATCCTTGAATTACTTCTGTCCTATAAGGTGACGCTTGATATAGCTGGTCATTTGGATGTTTGGAAACTTCATCTTCATTCAGACTTCAGGCGCTTGAGTCTTCAAACTTTACCACTGATAAACTCACTCAGAAATTATCAGATGCTCAGCCTAACAATCTAGAATAAAAACAAAACAAAGCCTATAAAGCCTATTACAAATCTAACGCTTCAAAGCTTATACATGATTTCTATTAAAATCAAACTTACATATTTTGGGGTCTAACATAAAATCCTAATTGTCATCATCAAAACATCTAACATGAAATTCCTAACACAGGATTATTACAGCCAAGACATCGGGTAGTAGTTAATGAAGGAATTTCCACCAAAGCAATATTAGTCTAATAATTTGAAGAATAATTCATATATATTAACGAGTAAATACGGTTGAAGCATGTGCCTTAGTTATTTTATCTCATAAGAATCTCAATCTCATTATCAAGTCTTGTTTTCAATTTTTCTTTAATTTGTGATACAATCGTGATAATTTAATAAATTAAATTTCAATTGCTTTAAAATCTATCAATCTAAAATACGAGTCTCTGTGGGTTCGACATCCCGGACTTAAAAATTCATTTTGTTACTGCACACAATCAGTTCACTTGCTATTTAATATACGTAAGGATTTCTCGTGTCAGAGTACACCGATTTCGTGTTGCGTGCTAGACGGGCGAACAGTGCATATTTTAAGGATGCTTATACAAAGACTCCACACAATCGAGTCTTGTTAAAACTACAACATATGGGCTTATATCGGGTATACAAGTTAGGACCATTCAAAAATGACATGGGTCATGTGACTGCACTAGTCGAGAGATGGCTACCGGAGACCAATACAATTTATCTCAGAACTCGAGAGGCTACGATTACTCTTCAAGATATTGCACTGATATTTGGTCTACCACTGAATGGTCGATCTCTAGTAACTAGTCGTGTGTTCAGAGGATATGATGAGTGTGTAGCCTATTCTCGAACAATTAGGGCTTCAATTGAGTAGGCCAGGTTTTGAAAAGAAAGGTTTTCAAATAAAAATCATGAAGATTGTCAACCATGTGAACCCGGTTGCTGCACAAATCACCCCTGAATCTGACGAAATACAAGTAAATCAGATAGCCCAATGTTGGGCACTTATGTTGCTCGGCGTGTTGTGTCCCAACACCATTAGAGATGTTGTTCCGATATTGTGGTTGACTTTATTGGAAGATATTAAAGAAGCAAACACCTATAGTTGGGGAAGTGGTGTATTGGCGTGGCTATACTGAGGACTAACAAAAAGAATCTCATACCGATCAGAAAAAAATAGATGCTTCTGTGCCATTGTTACAGGTGGGGAGAATGATTATTTAAATATTATTATATTATTTTTTATGATAATTCGTGATTTTTAATCATGTGTATATATTAATTAACAGATATGGGCGTGGTCTAAGATTTTGGTTGTCAGACCTAGTCACGTTCCTGGGCCAGTGGCGGGACTTAATGAGCATGGCATTGCCCGAGCTCCTTATAGTGCATGGTATTTTACTACTTAATTAAGAATTTTAATTAGGAAAAACCTTATTTTTGTACTTAATTGTGTGATTGATGTTTGAAGGTGGTATCGCCCTATTGCAAATGACACTGTCGTCCCTCACAGTCTTCGGACAATTAGAGATGGACTTGATCAGATGGCCGAAGGACATGTGAGTAAAATAATTATCAGCTGACCGCTGCCATTTTGCTCTGCCCGATTGAGAAATGGGCAGAAATTTTTTTTTAAAAAAATAATTAATTACATTCCGTGCTACCCGAGCACGGAATGTGCTATTTTCTAAAGCACATTTTAACTTGTATTATTTAAATAATTTTTATTTATTTTTGTATTATTTATTTAAATTTATCTAGAAATAATATTTGTATTTCTGAATAAGTATCAATAACATAATACATAAGTATATATAGACAGATATGAGACCTTAACTATAAAAATTTGGGTCTATCTAAATCTTACATAAGATACAATAGGACATCAATCTATATCTAACAGACTATACACTGACACACACACACACACCCGGCAATCTGAACAGTGGGTCCAACGCGAAGATTAGACCCTAACTGAGAGAACTTAGGAACAGGCAAAGCTTTGGTGAATATGTTAGCAATTTGATCGGATGTAGCTACGTACTTCACTAAAACATCTCCAATAGCGACCTTCTCACGAACAAAGTGGTAATCTATCTGTATGTGCTTTGTACGAACATGAAACACTGGATTAAGGACAAGATAGATAACACTGATATTATCACAGTAGACACGAACAGGATGTGGAAGAAAGATGCATATAACGCAGCCAACAAGTCTCAAAAACAACATAAGCAATAGAATGGTACTCCGACTCAGTACTGGATCAGGATATTGTGGCGTACTTCTTGGCGGACCAGGAGATAAGGTTATCGCCAAGGTAAATAACATAGTCAGTAGTAGAGCGCCGACTATCAGGATAATCGCCCCAGTCAGAGTCAATATAGACAGTAAGAGAATCCAACAAGGAAGATCAAACAAGAAGACTAAAGTCCAGAGTGCCTCGAAGATAATGAAGAATCCTCTTAACCACTTAGAGTGAATATCCCGAGGTGAATACATAAACTGACTGACTAAGGAAATTTCATAGGCAATGTTAGGTCGAGAGTGAGTGAGATATTGAAGACCCCCAACAATATTGCGGTAAAGGATCAGATCCGAGAACAGTTCGCCCTTGAGGGTGGAGGGAGTAAACTTCTCAAAAAGATGAGAGGCAACCAGATTCATGCTCATCGTGTCAAAATGTTATAGAAGCTCAGTGGCATACTTTTTCTACGAGAGAAACAGTCCAAGAAAGTCCCGTGTAGCATGGATACCCAGAAAGTAGTGAAGATCCCCCAAATCCTTAATAGTAAACTATTGGGGAAGATGAGAAATAAGAGCAGTAACGGCAGCAAAGTCATTCCCAGTCAATATAATGTCACCCACATATATTAAGAGAGTAATGTAATAGAACCAGAATGATAGACAAACATCGACATGTCAGCTTTGCTTCTAGTGAACCCAACACACAGCAAATACGAACCACATTTCTAAAACCAAGCTCGGGTTGCTTGTTTCAGACTATATAAAAGCCTTGCATAGCTGATACACATGTGAAGGCTACTGAGTGTAAATAAAATCGTGGGGATGAGCCATATAAACAGTCTTGGTAAGATCACCATGAAGAAAATCATTCATCGCATCAAGTTGTCTGATAACCCATTGACGAGAGACTGCAAATCGAGAAAACAGTCCAATGAATAGTTGGCTTAACCACAGGGCTGAAGGTCTTACCAAAAGCAATCCCAGCCTATTGTGTAAACCCCTAAGCAACCAAGCGGGCCTTATACCGCTCAATAGATCCATCACACCGTAACTTCACTTTGTACACCCATTTGGAACCAACAAGATTTTGCGAAGGATATGGTGGCACGAAAGTCCATGTGACATTGGCTTGAAGAACATTACACCCATCAGCCATGGCAGCACACCAAAGGGGATCCTTATCTGCATGTGTATAGCATATCGGCTCAAGAGGCAGGGACACAGTAGACAAGGAGGGAAGAACGCAAGGCTTATGCGTACAATAACGTAAGTGGGTAACCATAGGATGATGGGTAGATAGAGGGAGGGCACTGGGTGGGGACTCGTGTGAGGAAGAGACCAAGGAGAAGGCAGGGGATGGACACGGGACAAATTATGACTCAACGGTAGCTGGAGAAGGCGACGGAGAGGGAACTGGACTAGAAGGACAGGGAGACCTCCGAATGGCGGGAGATGGAGATAACACTGGGATAGGCTGCGTGGAAGACACCATAGTGGTGTCAACCAGTAGGTTTATGGGACCGAGATAAGGTGGATGAGGAAGAGAGACCGAAAAAGATGTAAAAGCAAACTGGTGGGTATCAGAGGTGGAAGCAAAAAGTAAAGTCGGATAGGGAAATGAGTCTTCATCGAAGACGTCGTGACGACTAATATGAATAGCACCCGAAGCAAGATCAAAACACAGGTAACCCTTATAATTTGGGGAAAAACCTAAGAAGATACACAAGGCAGGGCGAGGAGTAGCTTATGAACAACACGATAACAAAGATGTGTGAAACATGCACAACCAAAAGTTTGGAAAGGTGAGTAGTCGGGTGAATGACCAAAAAGGATCTCAAATGGGGACTTTTGGTGAAGTGTAGTGGTAGGGAGATGGTTTATAAAAAAAATAGTTGTATAGAGAATGCCGACCCAAAAGAAAGAAGGGAGATGAGCAATAAAAGGTAAAGTACGAAGTAACTCAGAAATGTGACGAGATGCTTACGTTTTGATACACCATTTTGTTGCAGGGTGTAAGGGTATGACAACCGAAGCTGAATACCAGAAGCAGTAAAAAATTTATGGAATAGAGCATTATCAAACTCACAACCCTCATCACTTTGAAACATTTTTATTTTAGTTGCAAAAAGATTTTCAATTAAGGTTTTAAAAGTACAAAAGTGAGTATATACTTCAAATATGGCACGCATGGGGTAGCACCAAGTAAAACGTGTAAAATCATATATAAAAACAACAGAATAGTTAGAACCAGAATGAGAGATAACTGGGAAAGTCCATACATCTAAATGAATTAAAGAAAAGGGCAGAGAGCTACGATTTTCATTAGGCTGAAAAGGTAACTTGTGTGACCGATCCAACTGATAAGTTTAACAAAAGAAAACAGAACAATTCTTAGATTGTAAACTACCACTATGGGACAACTGATGAAACGTGGAAAGGTTAGGGTGACCCAGACGATAATGCCAAGTATCACCAAAGACAGCTTTGGCAACAAAAGCACCAGGACGCGAGGACACCAAACTAAGGGAGATTGGGTACAAACCACTACTAGAAGGAGACTCCAAAAAAACCTTCCCTGTTGCTTTGTCCTTAACACAAAACCCAATGGACAAAAACTCAATCAAACAATCATTATCTTAACATCATTTTCTAACAGATAGGAGATTATGAGATAAATGAGGGACATGAATCACACTGGATAAAGTAAGGGGACGAGTAGGGGTACGTAAAGTAGAGTAGTCGACATGTTTAATAGACAATAGTGCACCATTAGAAACTAAAATCTTGGTCGTTCCAGTATAGGGAGTAAGGTTAGAAGGTTATTTATCCTCTAGAGTAATGTGAGTAGAGCCACCACGTATGTCAGAGGTATTAGTGACTGATAGAGCTAAAAAGGATTTTGGAAGCTCCTCAAAAATGTATGCATGGTTAAACAGCTGGGGGCATGAAGCACAAGTGTGACCATGAATACCATAAAGCTAACATGTCTGACCAGAAGTAGGTGTCGGAAGGTGACCAGGTTCCGAAGAGTACTAAAACCAGAGGCCACATATGGCCTAGTAAAACTAGAATGCTGGCGATGGGGTTGTTGAGACTGAGTTGGAATACAATGTTAATGATACTGATAAGCCTGAGAGGAGGACGAACCATGACCATGGCTGCCCTTCCCAAGCTCGAAACCAGAACCGCGACCACGTGAGCCACCATGATCGTTACAACCAGAAAGGTTGAGAGTGAGCGACAAAAGCAAGAGATGGAGAGGAAAGAAAGTCAATTTGGCAAAGGCGTTGCTCAAATTGAAAGAGCCAAGCCCAAAAATCATCAAAAGTGAAGAGAGATGGATATAAGGCGACAGATGTGACGAAGGGTTGATACTCAGAAGGAGCCCATGGAGGGCTTGAATAACGAGATCAGATCACGAGGAGAGATATGATAATTTACTGCAGCATGGTTATCGCAAATATTTTTCAACTGGTTGAGATAGGCGTCATAAGAAAAAGTTCCCTTTTTGATATTGGAGAACTCACTTTTATACTCTAATTATATTGAAAAAGACTTCTTAACAAAGCGATGCTATAGGGTGAGTCACACATCGTACAATGTAGGGAGAGTATATATAGCTTGCAGAACCTCCTGAGTAAATGTAGCATACATCCAAGATTTGATAGTACGATCGGTGCAAAACTAGGAAATGTAAGCTGGGTTACTAATAAGTAGATACGAGGAACATGGTATAAAACCATCAATGTATCCCCAGGGATCGTGTTTACCAGTAACATTTTGAACTGATATTTCCATAGGAGATAATTTTCAAAACTCAAATTCATTGTCAGGAGTTATGGATAGGAGAGTGGACAATAGTTGTAAGGGCGAGGCTACGTGAGGTGGCAATGTAGAGTGAGAATATGGTGAGGTATCAGACTGATTTGGAGAGATTTTGGTTTCTAGGGGGTTGTTGTGAAAAGAATAATTAATATGAGGGTTGGTTTATAAGGTAGTTGGGGGGCTGTGTGATAGAGTAGGATTTATGTGGGGGTTGATTTGTGAGAGAAAGATTCAGTGTGGTTGTTTTGTAAAGTAGGGTTTTGATTGGGGTAGGTTTGTAAATAGAATTTATGGTGGGGTTTAAAATTGAGTTAAAAGGAGGAGCACCAGAAAAAAAAAAAAAAGGAATTGTCGGTGGTAATGAACGACAACTGTAAGAGTGTTGTGGCAACAAATTGGTGTTGCAATTGGGTGTGAGAAAGATGAGATTCGCTAGTAATAGTAGGTAGGTCAGCAGTTGTGGAGTCGTTGTAAGAGTCGGCCGACAAAGGTGGTCTAGAAGATAGAAGGTGAGCTATGTCTTTCGGGGAGAGATTTAGGGAAAGAAGATGTTAAATTAGAGAGACGGTCATGGGGAGAGATGGGTCAGTGCCCAACGTAGCCGGCAAGGGGACGCCGAAGACAGTGGTGGATGAAGCCGGAGAGGAGAAAAAAGAGGATTGCAGCAATGTGTTTGGGGAAGCAGTGATGATGAGATTGGGGAATGTTAAAGAAAGAGTTTGGTTGAGAGAGAGAGAGAGAGAAAAGGTAGAGGTCGTGACTCGTGATGTCCGTGGATATGGTGTTGTTGCCAGACAGAGAAGACGGCAAGGTGGAAGAGATAGATTCTATTAGGGCCGTGGAGGAAGCCACAAGCTTGATTAGCCCAGTGACCGATACCAAAATAGAATTCTTAGGGCTGTAATGTGAAGAATTCTTATAGAAATAATATTTGTATTTCTGAATGATTATTAATAACACAATACACGAGTATATATAGACGAATAAGAGATGTTAACTATACATATTTGAGTCTATCTGTTAGGAATTTCATGTTAGATGTTTTGATGATGACAAGAAAGGATTTTATGTTAGACCCCAAAAATATAATGTAAGTTTATGTTTCATAGATCAATTGTATAAGCATTTGAAAGTATGTAATTTTGTTAGGCTTGTAATTTTTATCTTCGTAGATTTTAGACTAAGTATTAGATACTGAATCGCTAATAGAATTCTAGGTGAGTCTATTACAGATGAAGTTGAAGATCAACGTCTGAAGTCAAAAGAAGATAAAGATTTATCCTTAGCGTCTGTCAAACGCTAAAGGACTATTTCAGGATTCCTGGATCAAGTGCTCAAAGCACTCTAGCGATCAGTATCAGATTCACCTGAAATAATTCCTCAAGTCATGAATGACTTAAATGCAATCATTCAACGGACATTTATTTCCAACGGAAAATAAATTCAAATGCATTAAATGCCTGATAAAAGCAATAAATGTGATAAGCCAATATGACTTGTGGACAAGCCACCTTTTTTACTGGACTGTCAGAGTTTCAGAGTTTATAGCTACTCCCGTCCAATTGGAACCAGCAGGATTTCAAGAATGTCAGAGAAAAGGTATAATCACGCGCCGCGTGAAAGACACGCTCCTACACGTGTCCAATGGACATAATCCCAAGAATTGCCCATAAATACCTAATTTCAGCAAACCCTAAAAAAAAAAAGATATATATGTACATGCACAAGAAAACTTTGCTGAGAAAAAGTTTAGAAACTCCACAGGCAAAATCTTTCAAGCTTTTACATACATTCCATACATTCACAAATATCTCAAACATCTTCCAAAGAAGAAACCTAAACTCTTACTGAGATATTCCATGTTGTTTGATCTTTCCAAAAACAAACAAACCTTCTGATAGTACCCTCAACCTTTCATCTGAGTAGGAAAGTTGTTGAAACCCCTTCTATGCAGTATTTCTGAGTGAGAGAAGCTTGTAGAAGAAGATCTTCATTGGTGCTGAAATCTGCGTGATCATGGAGCCTGGGATCATTTTCACCTATTTACTACCTTGTAGAAGATTTTGTGTGATTCTTTGATAATCATCTTAGTAAATTCCCTCCAAGTGAAAAAAGGAGAAGAAGGACGTAGTTGGGATAACATCACCCAGTGAACCTTATATATCGTGTGTCAATTATGTTGGTCCCAAGTGGCATACGAAAGGGTCTAGAAGGAAGGGGGTTGAATAGACCCTGAAGTCTTTTTCAACTTTAAAAAGTTTCGTATTAAAATGGTTTTGGACGCTTGAGATGTAAATGCTTGACTGAGCGTTTACTTAAAATATAGACGCTTAGGCTAAGCGTCTGATGAAGACTGTTTTTAGAAAGTTAACTTAGACATCAAAATTTGAATACTTTAACCAAGTAGGTTTAAGCGTTCTGTTCTTTAATCAGAGTTAGCACAGCGGAATGATTTTTGTAGTCTTCCTTTTTAAAGGGCTCTAGCGTCGCAGAAAGTGTATTTAGTTGCTTAGCGTTTGATTAAGTTTTGCTTGATCAGGTTATAATGTGACAATATGAAAAACTAAATATAAAGTAAACACAATATTTGTAAGGTTCGTTGGGTGGTGTAATTCCAACTACGTCCTTCTTCTCCTTGAACACTTGGAGGCAATCCATTAAAATGATTCTCAAATAATCACACAGAATCTTCTACAAATTAGGGAGAGATGGATGTCGATGACTTGAGTTCCTTGATCACACAGATTTCTGCTCCAAATCACTTCAATCCCCTTGCTTCTTTCACTCAGAAATACGGCAAGTATCCAACTTCGACTCCACACAGATCGCGAGGCTTGGATAAGAGTTTTTCTAAAAGGTTTGTTTGATTTTGATAAAGTTCAAACAACTAGGAATATCTCAGTAGTAATGTGGGTTTCTCTGAAAAGAATTTTTGAGATATTGGTTGACTGTCTCAGGAATTTGAAGAAAAGCAAAGAGAATGTTTCTTGAAAATTCTGGCTTTTCTGAGAGTTGAAGGAATGAGACTTCAATGCAACAACAACTTGGCTTGGAAATCAATCGTGTTCTCTCTTTTTTTTGGCTTGTTGTTGAAGTCTTATTTATAGGCATTCTTGGAAAAAGTGTCCGTTTGACACATGCACGAGCGCGTGTCTCTCACTTCCGCGAGTGTACAACTTTTGTCCTTTTTCTTGAAAATCTGCTGCACAAAAGTTGGTGCTGCAGTCTTTGAAAAGTTGACAATCCAATAGGGTGGCTTCACCGTACGTCTGAAAGTGTTTATCACATTTAATGCTCTTATCAGCATTTAATGCATTTGAATCAAATGCCCGTTGGCACTTAATGCATTGAGAATATTTGCATTAAACTCCTTCTGGTACTTAGAAATAAATTCAGGTGAAATCAGTCATTGATAGACGCTTATTCAACCTTGAATCACTTCTATCCTATAAGGTGACGCTTGAGTAGCTGGTCATTCTAGACGCTTGGAATCTTCATTTTCATTCAGACTTCAGGCGCTTGAGTCTTCAAACTTTACTTCTGATAAACTCACTCAGAACATATCAGACGCTTAGTCTAAGACAACTTAGCCTAACAATCCAGATTAAAAATAAAACAAAGCCTATTACAAATCTAACGCTTCAAAGCTAAAAATAAACTTACATATTTTGGGGTCTAACAGAAAGTTCTGATTGTCATCATCAAAACATCTAACATGAAATTCCTAACAATTTCCCCCTTTTTGATGATGGCAATACTTACTCTTTTATAGTTCAAGAGTTAGACAGCCAAAATAAAAGTTAGCTTTGATTAGATAAGGTTAGTTAAAGTTAGTTACGCTTCAACGAGATGTTTCAGCTGAAAAATGCATTTTATATATATCAAAGATTACAAGCATTTTTACAACTAAACAAACAAAATATAAGAGACAAGAATATAGATAATGCAAATCAAAAAGCTTTGATAACTTGATCTAACTTTGTATTGGTTGGGCATTTCAGCTCGGATAGCTTCAGTCAGATTATCTTCCAAGGTCATCATCGCTTCATGATCTTTGTTAATTATGAGCTTATTTTCTTCTTGTTGTCTCTTTTTGAAAGTAGTAAAGTGTTTGTCCCAATCAGTTGGGTCAATACCAATATACCTTAGGCAAATTCTGAAAGTTCGGATGAAGTCGACATCTGCCTCTCTTCAGCTAAAATTCTTGGATCTGAAGGTTCTGTAATAGATGCTCTTTGAAGAGGGTGTCAAATTGTTCAAGCAGTGCCCGAGAAGGTATTAGTAGATTTGGATATAATGCTTGTGGAGGTTCTCTTAGCGTTCTACTAGGCGCTCCAGCAGAAACACTTACTCCAACAGCAGTTATCCAAGAAGGGAGACTTAGCGCAAAAGGAGAAGGTAAAACTTGACGCTTAGGCGGAGGCTCTTGAGCTCTTAAACTAGACGTTTTCCTCTTTTCTCCTTTCTTCTTCTCTTCTCCCTTATTGCCATCATCAGACTTTAGAAAGTGTTCTGTAAGTAAACTAACCTGATGAGCAATCTGAGACATAGAGTCTGTAATGTCGTCCAAATGCTTGTCGAGGCGTTCCTGCAATGCGAGGAGCTTGGCGCTGGTAGCATCATTCAGAGATGTCTCTAGGGTTTCGAGGCGCTTTTCAAATTCATCTTTTATGGCGAGTTGGTTGGCGTGAGTAGCATCATGCATTTCTTGAAAAACTTGTCTGCACTCACCAACAGCCGCTTGAGCTGAACTACGCATATGAGCAATTTGAGCGCTCATAACGTGAGACTCAATCTTTGCTAAATCTTCTTTAATCCAGTTGAGAGATTGTTCGTTCTGATTAGCATGAGCACTGATATCCTCCAAAATGGATTTGAACAAAGGACCAAAAGATTGACTCGCATCTGATTGAACCGCTTGAGGAGCCGGTCGCTTGAACCTGGATGAGTGTTTGAGAGAGTAAATGGGAACTTGATACGCTTGATCGAAAATAGCATCTCGTACGTCGAGAGAAAGATCCTCAGCAATATCATCAGTAACGAGTTCAGGAGCGTCAGGAATATCCTCTGGTTGAGACGCTTAAACTGGTTCTTCAGCAAACGCTTGAATATTTGCCACTTCAGAAGTGTATGCTTCAACTAACTTAGCAGGCGCTTCCTCAAGCACTGACCCTGAATGGCGAAAGTCATCGAATTGGAAGTTCCAATTTGCTAAATCGGCATAAGAAGTGGACGCAGCTTCCAAAAGTTCAGAGAGTTTGGTTCTTGAAAAGCAAGTACCGAAAATGAATGTGCGAAGGGGACTATCAATGGCCCTGATGTGCATGGGACCAATGATATCAAGCACATGATGCGGAAAGACTTTGGACGGCGCTTGACAGATAGAGAAAATGGAATCTGGGGAGTAATTTCTAGAAAATCCAATCAAGCAATCAGAGGGAAGAGACTTGAGACGCTGATCTTCAGGCACATAAGCAGCATAGTACTCTTCTAAATATGGATAGATTGCTTGAGCTAGTCCTTGATTTCTTTCTAGCAGTGAGAGGACAAATTCATAATGACTGAGTACCTCTTTGCGGATAGAAGGGAGCAGTGGATATCCTTGAAAGGAATTGATGACTGAGTCGTTCCATTATCTAAGATTGGTAGTGAAGATTTTGTCGAAATGAGATAATGGAGTCATAATCTTCACCATCAAATTAAAGTTATCTTCGCAGTGTCTGGGAGCGAAATTCAAGCTAGTAATTTGAGTACTGCCACTGGTAGATGCTTGAGCGTTGAAATGTAGAGGAGTAATGGACAATCTGTGAAGCTCTTGACACAGACATTGCTCAATTTGATGTCTAATTAGTGGGAGCTTGAGAACAGGTCCAACTCTCTATTGACGCTTCTTCAGGCAATACTTGGCGAAATGACGCTTCTTGTCATGCATGCCTATGGCAAATAAATGGGTAGCTTGAACTAACTCTGTGAAGGTATATCGATGACCCATATACGCTTCAACCCAATTGACTACATTCATACAGTAGTCTGTGCTAGCATTGACAATAGCTCTAATGCCTTCATGGTGAATATCTCTGATAGATTCAAAGCGATATGTATCGGTCTGATAGTTAGCATTCCAGACGCTATCAAAATATGCATCAGCTTCAATCTGGATTAGATCTGTGAGAGATTCGAGATGCTCACCGGCATGAACTGCTTTATTTTTCCATAGGCGAAGTGGATTGACCAAAGTTAGATTTTCAGGACTATTGGCAATATGAGGAAAATGTGTGTAGCCTTCTCGGTTCAAGACTGCCTCTGATGGATTGAGAAAGCTAGGGCGAAGTGGCTCATACACACGAATATTGTAGTCTCTGAGAGTAAAACCTGTAGGCTTGCTGTGGCCATAGTCGAGGTAAAATACCAGATCCACATCACATCTAGGAGTTGTTCCTCCTTGTCTGCCTTGTTGAAGAATGAGAGAGGATGGTATTTGACCAGGAGTTTTTTGTAGTTGAATGGCCATATAGTACTTACTCTCAATTTCTGTCATCTCAGTGTTAAACACTATATCCTTGATTTTACTGTCGATATCAATCAGCAGGGCAATCTCATTCTCAGCAGCAATATATCTTTCTTCATTATAGCCTACAGGAATGAAATCTTCTTCGAGCGCTGGGGGCATGTAGTTGATTGAATGATCATTCGTCTTCAGCGTGTCCAATTGGAAGAAGTGCCTTGGCTTTGTAACATCTTCAGCAATGCTCTGACCTGCTGAGCGTGCCTCTGTTATAGTCAGAACAGGAATTGATGTTTGAACCTCTTTGAGAGCAGGTTCCTCAGTTTCAATTGCAGCAACTTCTGCGGTAATGTCTTTAGCAATAGCCACAACTTCTGTCATCTCAACATCTAGGTTGATGTCGGTCGTTGCTTCAGCAGCAGTTGGAACTAAAGCTGTAACACATGAACTATCCTCTATAAGAGCAGGATCTTCTACAGATGTAGGAATAGAAATGCTGTGGGAAGAAATAAACTTATCCTGAGAACTTATCTCAACAGCAACACTTTGAGCGCTTGGCTCAACAGCAACTTGAGCGCTTGGCTCAACAGTCTCAGGCTCTTCAGGAACAGGAGCAGCTCGATGCTTGCTTGTCCTGGAATGCTTGAAAATTTTCTTGACGTTGATTCCTTCAACGAGTTTGAGCACTTGAGCGGGAGGAGGAGCAGCTGGTTCATCGAATTCAATTTGTTTAATAATTCCTTCCAGCTTCAAGCGCTTGAGAGGTACCTTATCCTGTGCATCCTCATCAGTTTCCTCATCATCCTTCTAAGGAGCAGGAACAACTTGTGCATTGGGCTTTCTAGGAGCCCTCTTCTTGGTAGTAGTCGGACGCTTCACGGCTTCCTCTTGAGCAGGACGCTCAGCCTCTTCATCAGACGCTTCACGTATAGTCTGATGCTCAGAAAGTGGTTTAGCAGCACCACGAACTTTAGGAGGATTGAATAGATTGGTCAGAATCTTTCTTCCCAAAAACTTGGTCTTTTTCAACGGGAGACCAGATGAGTAAACACAGTCTGATCTGTACAGAAGGCCACTCAAAACAAGCCCATACGGTTTATTTGGGGTGTTCAGACAGTCCCTAAACCTTCCAAAGATGTACTCACTCCAGTTGATTTGGATAGAGAGGAGTATCGCTGTCATCATCTGAAATTGTGTGGGGTTGACCTTATCAAAAGTGCCCACTTTGCATTCAATAATCTTACTGCAGAAATCAGCCAACAGACGGTATTTTGATACCAAATCTTTTTTTTCAAAGTGCTGGGTGTAGGGTACACCATCGTAATCCCTCATAATCGTCCATGCTTCCTTGATTTGTGCTAGATTAATACTATCCAGTGCATTACCCTAATTGGGAAGTTTGAAGTTCTTTGCAATGGATGCAGCAGAGAACACGAATTTCCTAGATGCCTCATTCTTGGACATAGGAAGAAGACAAGAGATAGACTTCTTGTCCTCTGAGAGTTTAGCAGTCCTCCAAAAAGTGTCAACCTCAGTCAGAAAGAAATATGAGTATTGTGTTAAGAAATTCTTAAGCCGGGCCTTTGTAACTGTGTCCATCATATCATGTTGGTTGATCTGGGGTTGATCATACAGGAATTTCCAGTCGACAATAAGGCCTTCAGTAACCTTGATGATAGACTCGGCAAAAGTAGATGAAGCTTTCTTTGGTGCCATTTTTTAAAATAGAGTGAACTGAGATTTTCTTTTGAGAGAGTAAAATTTGCAGGAATTTTGAGAATAGTGAATGATTTTTCTACAGAGATTGTTTTAAATGACACAGTAAAGAGATTTTGAAACTTGTGTTCTCTCATTTCTTCAAGATTTAAACACATGTAAAGTTATTTTAATCTCAGCCATAAATTCATTAACTGCGGACGCGGGTTTTGTGTAAGAGAGAGAAATTACATTTGGTAATTCCCATATATAAAGATTTGACATCTGAGTTAAAATAAAAAAAAAACGTTTGGCATTTTCAGAGTGTAGCACACACCCCTAATGGTACACTGACACGTACACAAACACGTGCTATCTCTGAACCGTCATTTTAAAAGTTTTGATTACCCGCCAGTTTGATGTGATAGAAGCATGCGAGTAGAGTACAAAATAGACTTTTGAGTCTACCCACTACTTCAAAAAGCTTGTAAAATTTATGCATGACTTTTAAAAACTTTTATATATTAAGTGTTTAATGGAATTGGTTCAACACTTAAATAATACCACTTGTTGATATATCATTAGAAAATTAGACACTTAGGATTGAAAAGACTTTTTATGTTTGAGCGTCCAATATTTTATGCATAAGTAATACTGAGCGTTGATGATCATGCATCTAAAAATTTTGATCATTGACGCTTGCAGTTATGGTCAAGTACGACTTTAAGGTTCCCCCTAAATTTGATAGCTTGTACCAATAAACAAAAACTTCTTTTAGACATAAATCAAGTGGATTCCCCCTAAATTATATGTCTAATAAAGTATGATGCAAAATGATTAAGCGTTTAAATCAATCATACTTAATTCACTTCTCAAAGTGAGAAAACGTTGTTCGTTGACCGCTTTGGTGAAGATATCTGCCAATTGTTTGTCAGTTTCAATGAAGTGCATGGGGATATCTTTCTTTTGAACGTGGTCACGAAGAAAATGTTATCTAATGTCAATGTGTTTGGTTCTGGAATGAAGAACAGGGTTTTGAGTCATGGCTAGAGCGCTTTGGTTATCACAATGAATGGGGGTTGGACCTAGGGTTATTCCATAATCTCTAAGTTGTTGCCTCATCCATAACACTTGTGCACAACAACTTCCTGTATCTACATACTCAGCTTCGGCTGTGGAGGTAGCTATGGATTGTTGTTTCTGCCTGTCACGCAGGTGACCCGGGTTTGATCCCCGGCAACGGCGCCAAAAACTTGACACGCTAAAAGCTAACGTGCTTGGTAGCAAGTGCACTAGTCGTGTGTAGTAATAAATGGACAAAAAGTCCGGGTTGTCGAACCACGGAGACTTGAATTTTAGTTTAAGATTCGTAATGAAGTAAATAATTAAAATAAGAGTAAATTCAAATAAAAGTGCAAAGAACAAGAACAAAAATGAGCAAACGATTAAAACTCAAATATGAAGAGTGACTAAGGCGCATGCGAGGCTCAATTTGATCTGTATCCTTATTAAGAATCTTATTAAATCATTAGACTTATGTTCCTATGGTGAAAGCTCCTAAAGTAAAGAATAACCGATGTCTCGTGATAGATTCCTATACTTAAATGATGGTTTCCTAAGTATTTCTACCCGGAAATCTAACCACTAAGCATGCATTAACAAACTAGAGCTTCCTCGATATAAATCGAACGACTTCACCCGGAAATCTTTACTTATGTCTAGGGCAATTCCTCATTGGTTGCGGGTTATGATGTGAATTTCATGCACCCTAGATCAATTTTCTCTCGAAATATTCACCTAGGCAATTTATTGAACACATGGTGATCAAGCACATGTACGTAGAACAAATACAAATTCACAACACATAGCAACACATGAATTGATTCAAACAAACAAATATTAGATAGATACTTCACAAATAGGCCTTCACATGGCCTTAGTCTTATAGATCTAGTTCATAATCAACGGTACAAGAATATCTAAAGCAAACATGTATATATTCATAGACAAATATATAATGAAAGTAATGGAAAACTCCCTAATACACTTGGTTGATGATGAAATCAAGTTGGAAGCTTCAATTCCTTGCCCTTCCTCCTTCTTGTCCTCCAAAATATGATTTAGATGGTTATTTTTAGCCCCAAAAGGGCCTAAAAACCGAACCCCCCATCTCCAATGCTGAAATTTAGCCTTTATAGCTTGAAAAATGCGTACATCGGTGTCTAGCAATCTGCTGCCCACACCTAGGCGTCGGCATAGGAGTCGTTTTTGCATAAGTTTTTAGGCCTTTTTAATGACAATTTAGGCTCGTATACGGTTTATTTTGTGCCACTCGTGCGTTTAATATGTGTGTGAAGTGATTTCAGGTAGTAAGCGACGATGGACGAAGAAAAGGGCAAAAAGACGACTCATTTACCCAACTTTGCTCAAGGCTTCGCACTGAGGCGCCTAGGCGCCATTTTTCTCGCGCCCATGCGCGACCCAGCAACAACAATCAAAGCTTCGCACTTTTGCGCCTAGGCGCCTGAACCGCCACGCCTAGGCGCCACACATCGCGCGCCTGGGCACCCCGAAACTTTTGCCTCAAGAAAGACACGCCACATAGGCGGCGCCTAGGCGCCGATCAACGCGCGCCCAGGCGCCGCGATAACAGAATTTTGGAACTATAAATAGGATTTTTCAATTCATTTTGTGGGTTCTGAATCTTGGGAATTGGGAGCATTTTTCTGGGGTTTTGGGCCATTATCACTGATCTTGAAGAGCAAGAAGAGGATAAGAGCCAAAGATTGAAGCTACATCAAAAGATCTATTGCCATTCAACCTTATAGGGAGTTTCTTTCATTGTTCATTGCATTTGATGTTTACATTTATGTATAAGAACATGTTGAATTCTTCTATGTTGATAGTTATGGGCTAAATTCATATGGCTAGGGCCTTGTAAGAATTGATTTGTGATTTATTCGAATTATTGATAATTGTTGAATTAATTCCTTTGTTGCTATGTGTTATGAATTTGTGCTTATACTCCTTACATGTGATTGATCACCATATGTTTTATCAATTGCCTAGTTTAGTATCTTGAGAAAGAGTTAAGTTAGGGTGCAAGAAATTCATAGCATCACCGATCAAATAGGAGTTGCCCTAGACATAGGTAAAGACTCCCGGGTGAAGTCGTTTGATTCTAATCGAGTAAACTCTAGTTCCTTAATGCATGCTTAGAGGTTAGATTTCTGGGTAGACATACTTAGGAAACCACCGCTTAAGTGTGGGAGTATATTGCGAGACATCGGGTATTCTTTGCCTTAGGAGTTTTCACCATAGCAACTAGGTCTAATAATTCAACAAGAGTCTTTGAGCGAATAAGGATCAAATCAAGTCTTGCATGCGCTTTAGTCTATTTCTCGCATTTGAGTTTCAATCCGTTGCTTGTTTCTTATTTCTTTTGTTCTTTGTTTGCTTACTTGTTTTACTCTTAATTTCTGTTAATTTGTCTTTACGTTTATTCGAAAATCATAAGCTAAAAATCCAAATCTCCGTGGTTCGACAACCCGGACTTATTTTGTCCATTATTATTACTACACGACTAGTATACTTGCTATCAAGCACGTTAGCTTTTAGCGTGTCAGAGGTAGCTATGGATTGTTGTTTCTTACTATGCCATGAAACTAACCTATCACCTAGAAATTGACATGTACCACTAGTACTCTTACGATCTATTTTGCAACCTATACAATCTGCATCTGAGTAACCAATTAGTTCAAAAGGAGAGTCCCTTGAATACCATAAGGCCACATTTTGTGTGCCTTTTAGGTATTTAAAGATCTTCTTGGCAGCACTTAAGTGTGACTCTTTAGGATCAGCTTGAAATCGTGCACACATGCGTACCGAGAACATAATATCAGGTCTACAGGCAGTAAGATAAAGAAGTGATCCAATGATACCTCTATAATTAGTGATATCAACTTTCTTTCCACTTTCATTTTTATCTAACTTAAGCGTTTGGCTCATTGAAATTTTTGAATATGATGCATTTTCCATACCAAATTTCTTAATCATATCTCTTGTGTATTGAGCTTGGTTTATCAATATGCCATTAGGGAGTTGTTTAACTTGTAATCCTAAGAAGAAAGTTAATTCACCTATCATTCCCATTTTAAATTGTTCTTGCATCATTTTCGAAAATTTCTCACACAGACGCTTGTTGGTAGAACCAAATATAATATCATCAACATAAATTTGGACTAAGAGGATATCTTCGTTATTGGTAATTTTAAATAACGTTGTATCAACGCTGCCTTTTGAAAAGCCTTTACCAATAAGGAAGATAGAGATAGTGTCATACCATGCTCGGGGTGCTTGCTTAAGACCATAAAGTGCTTTATCTAGCTTGTAAACCATACCCTTACCATGATTGTTGATGAATCCCGGTGGTTGCTCCACATATACCTCTTCTTGGAGTTTACCATTCAGGAAAGCACTCTTCACGTCCATCTGATACACCATGAACTTGTTGAGCACTGCATACGCTAGAAACATGCGGATTGCTTCAAGACGGGCGACAGGAGCGTATGTCTCACCAAAATCAATACCCTCTTCTTGGCGATATCCTTGAGCTACGAGTCTGGCCTTGTTCCTTATCACAATGTCATTCTCATCCATCTTGTTTCTATAAACCCATCTAGTTCCAATAACTCCTTGGTGAGTTGGTCTAGGCACTAGCGTCCAAACCTTATTTCGTTCAAACTGATAAAGCTCTTCTTGCATGGCTTCAATCGAACTTGGATCACTTAGCGCTTCATCCATTTTCTTAGGTTCCATTTGAGATAGAAAGCTTGCGAACATAGCCTCATTGAACGTAGCGGCTCTAGTCCTAACAGGCACTCCAATATCTCCAATAATCTGCTCAAGTGGATGATCACGCAGCCATAGTCTATCTAGTTGGAAAGGGTTAAGAGGTTGAACAGACGCTTGACGATCAGACGCTTAACTACTTTCTTGCGTAGGCGCTCCAAGTTCACAGATCCTTGTTTGCTCTTGATGATCACTCTCTTCATGATCATCAGCATTTCTTACATAATTATCCATAGTAACCTCACGAGTAATCTTAGGAGGTGGCACTGAGATCTCACCATCGTCGTCACTATCATCGTTAATGGTGATCTTAGACTCTTGATGACATAGATCTTCAACTCCTACATCATTCACATTAACCTTACTCGGTTCTTGGTTAGCATCATCAAAAATAACATGAATAGATTCTTCAACCTTCGATTTGATCTTATTTAGGATGCGAAAATTCTTTCCATTTTTGGCGTACCCTAGAAAGATTCCCTCATCCGTTTTAGGATCAAATGTCTTCAGGCTTTGGGATCCATTATTATGGATAAAACATATTGAACCAAAGACATGAAATATGAAACATTTGGCTTACGTCCCTTCCATAGTTCATATGGAGTTTTCCCGTGCTGTTTGTTGATCATGCAACGATTTGGAGTGTAACAGGCAGTGTTGATCGCTTCGGCCCAAAACTTAGGAGCAAGCTTGGATTCAACTAACATCGTCTTAGCGGCTTCCTTGAGCGTTCTGTTCCGGCGCTCAGCAACACCATTTTGTTGGGGAGCTCTGGGAGCTGAATATTCATGATGTATTCCATTCTTTGCACAAAACATCTCAACAATCTTGTTAGTAAACTCAGTACCGTGATCGCTTTTTATTCTTGCAACCTTAAGATTTTTCAATATTTGAAGTTGCCGAATAAGCTTTGTTAACTTGTCACATGTCTCATCCTTGGATGAAAGAAATTCCACCCAAGTAAATCGAGAGAAATCATCTACTATCACCAAAGTATACTTTTTACCGCTTACACTGATCATTTGAACAGGTCCAAACAAATCCATGTGAAGTAGTTCAAGTATTCTAGAGGTAGATAGATGAGGTTTTCTCTTGAACGATGATTTAACTTGTTTACCCATTTGACAAGCGTCACAAAGGCGATCCTTGTGAAATGGTCCTTTTGGTAATCCCTCTACAAGATTTTGACTTATAAGCTGAGAGATTGTTTTGAAGTTGAGGCGATTCATTTTTCTATGCCATAACCAACCCATTTTAGATTCATTTTTAGCAACAAAGCATGTTGGGTTGGTATCATCTGTTGAACCCCAATCCACCAAATATACGTTGTTTGTTCTTTTACCTTTCAATTTAGTGGACTTAGTCTTAGCGTCATTTATATAGCTACAGTCACTTGAGAATATGACTTCAAAGCCTTTATCACAAAATTGACTTATGCTTAATAAATTGTGCTTTAGACCCTCATCATAATAAACATCACTTATCATGATGTTCCCCCTATGCATAGTGCCTATACCTTTGGTTTTACCTTTGGAGTTGTCACCAAATACAACCTGAGGACCATTGGCAGCTCGATAGTTGATCAGAAGATCTTTGGAACCAGTCATGTGCCTTGACGATCCACTATCGAAGTACCACACAAATGTATTGGCTCTAGCTCTAGGTACCTGCAATCAAAAGGGAAGTTATATTTCTGTTTAGGTACCCATTGTTGCTTGGGTCCTTTAACATTAGTAGCATTGTTAGTTTGAATTAGAACTTTTGGAACCCATATTTGCCTGGTCTTCATTGTAGGAATACTGGCCTTTTTGGGTTTCACAACGTGTTGTGTGTGCTTTTTGGGTGTATAATAATATCCTCGATTATAATAATGTGCATAATCATAATCATCATAGTATCGATAATATGATCTTGACTGTCTTGGATATTGACGCTGGTATTTCCTTAGCGCTGACTTGGGTTGCACTTTTGGTGCTGGACGCTTAGCGCTTGATTCACAGTGGTCAGACTTATCTTTAGCCTTTTGAGCGTTTGGATAGACCCGTCTTTGTGAATCATTTGCCTTAGCCTTACCCTTGCCTGAGTTAGCTTTGACTTTCTCATTTGGCCTCTTACCATTGTCACTAGGTTCATTTTGTGTTTGACCTTGTGAAACTTTCTCAACAAAGATAACACCCTTTCCTTTGTAGTTCGCCATAACATTAGATTTATTAGGTTGTTTACCGAGTTTATCGCATCCTAAACCGGTCTTTTCACCAAATAATCTAGTTACTTCAGTCACATTATCTAACTTTCTAGAAGCTTTTGATAATGATGAGATGAGTTGTTCTGATTTAGCAAGCCTAGCGATCAAATCATCTTCTCTCTTGACTATTATATCAAGATCGATTTTTAATTGAATAATTTCACTCTCAAGCGATTGGTTCTTCTCAATGCACTGTTGCTGAACTTGCAACTCTGCTTTGAGCGTTACTTTATCTCTTGTGAGTGATAAGATAATAGCGAGATCGTTTTGATATATTTTGGCAGCTTCTTGACATTCATTGTAGTATTCTTTGATTTTGTCAAGTAATTCATCATAAGAGAGAGGAATAGGTAATTCATTGATTACCTCAGGAGACGCTTCATCATCTCTGGCCGTGAGACATATGAGCGCTGAGTCATCTAATGGCTCATCATCATCACTACTCTCCTCTGATGATTCTAAATCTTCAGGTGTGGATGCTGGTTCTGATTCTGCTAGCAAACCTTGTTGACGAAGGTTGCTCCTGAATTGGTTTCTATCCAAGTAATCCTTCCTTGAGGGCTTGGATACGTTTGGATAAAGGCAATTTACCTGGTAGTGCCCTGGTTTCCTGCAATTATAACAAAGATTAGTTTTCATCTTTTGTTCATTTGTTAACCTTGCAATGTGTGGTTTTAAGACCATTGGAGCTGAGAGATTTTGAGTAGACACTTGGTACTGAACAGGCGCTTGGGGTGAAGGAACAGAATACTAAGGCGCTTGAAACTGTTGTTGCATCGGAGAAGGCGCTTGATATGAACTTTGTCCTTGATTATTGAAACCTTTTCCTTTCTTTTCATATCTCAAGAACTTCCTGAATCTATTCAGCAAAGCTAACTCCTCTTCCTCATTGATATCTGAATTTTTTCCTTTATTACCCGATTTACCTTTGATTGATGCTATAAGCTCTCCGGATTCAATCACTGGACTACTCACAACATCACTAGCAGAATTCAACTCGAACTCAAATGCTTTGAGCTATGAAAAGGCGTCTTCTGGAGTTAGAACATCCAACATATTTGGTTCACTCATAGCAGTTGTCTTCATCAAGAATTTACTTGGTAAACTTCTAAGGATCTTAACCACCATTTCTTGATCCTGTAACTCCATTCCCAACGATGTAAGTTCTGTAACTAGAGCTGTAAATCTTATGTCTAATTGCTCTAAAGTTTCATTGGGTGACATCTTAAATCCGTTAAACTTTTCCTTGGCAATGGAAAGTTTGTTTTCTTTAATCTGAGCTGAACCACCACAAATTGTAGCCAACTTATCCCATATTTCTTTAGTGATTTTGCACAACTTGATCTTGTTAAATAGGTTGTCATTATCACCAATAGCAGTATACAGAGCGTTACGACCAACATTATCCAAATTAGCTCTTCGACGCTCATCTGGAGACCATTCTTATTTCAGTTTTTCAACGTAACCATCTGGAGTGTCTTCCGTGGCTCCAGGCGCTCTTGTGATAACTTTATATATTTTGATTGGCCCATCTGAAATAATATCACACATGTCATCATCACAAGAACAGAGATATGTAAATGCTTTAACTTTCCATGTGTCAAAATTTGACTCAGTTAGTTTGGGAACTTTAGCAAATGCCATGAGCAAGTGGCATACGAAAGGGTCTAGAAGGGGGGGTTGAATAGACCCTGAAGTCTTTTTCAACTTCAAAAATTTTTGTATTAAAATGGTTTTGGACGCTTGAGATGTAGACGCTTGACTGAGCGTCTACTTAAAATATAGACGCTTAGGCTAAGCGTCTGATGAAGACTATTTTTAGAAAGTTAACTTAGACTTCAAGATTTAAATCATTTAACCAAGTAGGTTTAAGCGTTCTGTTCTTTAATCAGTGTTAGCACAGCGGAATGATTTTTGTAGTCTTCCTTTTTAAAGAGCTTTAGCGTCGCAAAAAGTGTATTTAGTTGCTTAGCGTTTGATTAAGTTTTGCTTGATCAGTTTATGATATGACAACATGAAAAACTAAATGTAAAGTAAAGAACACAATATTTGTAAGGTTCGTTGGGTGGTGTAATCCCAACTACGTCCTTCTTCTCCTTGAACACTTGGAGGCAATCCACTAAAATGATTGTTGGTCCCAAGTGGTATACGAAAGGGTCTAGAAGGGGGGGGGGTTGAATAGACCCTGAAGTCTTTTTCGACTTCTTAAAAATTCGTATCACTTTGAAATATTTGAACGCTTGACAAGTTTAAGCGCTGGATGTGGCGCTTGAGAAACGTTAACTTAGACTCGGTGATTTCAACGCTTACCAAAGTAGGGCAGAGTTTAGTCACTAAATCAGGGTTAGCACAGCGGAAATGTTTTTATAGCTTAGCGTTCGTTTTAACCAATTAGTCGCTTATTAGTTTTAAATGCCTTTTCAAGATATAATATGACAGTATAATGTAAGACAATAAAACCGTAAATGACACAAAATATTTGTAAGGTTCACTGGGTGATGTAATCCCAGCTACGTCCTTCTTCTCCTTTTATCAGGGAGGTTTTTCCACTATGATGATTATCGAAGAGTCACACAGAGACTTCTACAAGATAGAGGGAGATTGGATATGATCTTGGAACTCCTTGGTCACACAGATTTCAGCTCCACTAAAGATCTTCTATTCCCTTGCTTCTTTCACTCAGAAATGGTGCAAGTTACTTTTGATCTCGGAACTCCTTGGTCACACAGATTTCAGCTCCAATAGAGATCAACTTCAACAAGCTTCTTTTACACAAAAATACTGCTTGCAAGTCAACCAGCTTTCTCACTCAGATGAAAGGTGTTGATGGTTTTGGTCACGGGTTTGTTTGTTTTTGGAAAGTTCAAACAACTTGAAGATATCTCAATGGTAGTATATGTTCTTCTTAAAAAGAGATTTGAGATATGGGTGACTGTCTCTAGAATATTTGTAAAAAGCTTATATGAATATTTGGCTATGATTTTTAGTAAGCTTTTCTTTCAACAAGGTAGGTATTTTTGTGTGTGTCACTTTCTCATCATTTTACTTGTTTGTTGAAAGAGCTATTTATAAGGTATTGGTGGTTTTTGTCCGTTTGACTCGGTTGGAGTCTCGTTTCCCCAAACATTCCTTGAGTTCAGACATTTCTAACTTTGGGTATATTTAATTGGTTGGGCATGGTCTTGGTTTCATAAACCTGACAGTCTAGGTCAAAGATATGGCTTGCCCATAAGTTATAGTGCTTATATTTTAATAGCACTTATCCGACTTTTAATGCATCTTGTTTTATTTCCGTTGGAAATAATTCGTCCGTTTGATTCATGCATTTTTTAAGTCTTTGGATGGTTTTGGGTCTAAATTCTTTTTCAGGTTACGTTCTTTGTAGGTTGTGTTGGTTTAACCTTTTTTGGACGCTTGCTGAAGAGAATAGTTATTCTTGTGTATCAGACGCTTGGACTGATCCTGACTTTCTTTTCTTTATTTCAGACGCTTACTCTTCAATCTTGTCTTGATGGTCTCACTGAAAATTTCGTCATTTCACTTGATGTTGAGTATTCGGCCTGAGTTATCCATTCGTAGTTTGAGCACTGGAATAATCCCTAAAGCGTTTGACAGACGCTTCAAGATATCTTTATCCATTGTAGCTTTAGACGCTTGATCTTCACCTTCATCACTTGGTAGACTCACCCAGAATTTTCCTAAGTGTTTTAGTGTCACATACTTAGTCTAAGGAATTCTACAAAGATAAATACTATAAGCCTAAGATAAATAAGCTTTCAGGTACTTATACATAACATTCTATGAAAGCTTTCACACTTTTCGGAGGCTAACAGAAAGTCCTATTTGTCATCATCAAAACATCTAATATGAAATTCCTAACAATTTCCCCGTTTTTGATGATGGCAATACTTATTTGGTTCAAGTGTTAGATACCTGAAGGTTAGCGTAAATTAGTAAGTTAGTTTGAGCTTTAACGAGATGTTTCAGCTGTAAAATGCATTTTATATATATATTTCATAGTGCAGGCATTTTACAACTACAAAGAGAGAGGCACAAGTAAAAATTAAGATCGTGGCTTGATCTTGTATCTCTTAGTCATTTCAGCACGGATTGCTTCAGTTATCTGATCTTCTAACGTCATCATTGCCGCATGATCTTTACTGATTATGTGCTTGTTTTCTTGAACTTGTCGTGCCTTAAAGGCAATGAAGTGTTTATCCCATTCCTCTGGACTGATGCCTATGTATCGTAGGCAAATTCTGAAGGTTTGGTCGAAGTCAAACATTTTTCTTTCTAAGGCTAATACTGCTGGATCAGTTGGTTCTGGAATTGATGCTCTGAGAAGAGGAATGTCAAACTGTTCAAGCAGTGCTCTTGAAGGCAACGGAAGAGTTGGATAGAGCACTCTGGGGGTTTCTTTCTTGTTGGACGCTTCAACCGATGTGGTTACCCAAGAGGGATAGGGATACCTTGGTTCTACACTCAGTGTGAGAGAAGTATCAACGTGTTGACGCTTGGATGGTGGAGGAGGAGCTTGATCTTTAGATGTTGACGATTTCCTCTTTTCTCCCTTCTTTTCCCCCTTATTGCCATCATCAGTCTGTATGAAATGCTGAGTAAGAAGACTGACTTGAGCAGCAATCTGAGCGACAGAGGCCTCAAGAGTGGTTAGACGCTGGTCGAAATGTTCTTTCATAACCAGGAGTTGAGCTTGATTAGCGTCTGTGAGAGAGGTCTCGAGAGCCGTGAATCTATCTTGTAGATCATTGGTTAAAGCCACATGACTTGCCTGAGTAGCTGTAGATAGTTGCTGTATTTGAGTGAGGCATTCAGCCATGGACGGTTGAGCGTGTGGAAGTGCAGGGCGGACTTGAGGCTTAAAACGAGATGTGTGTTTGAGAGATTCAATAGATACTTGATTAGTAGGATCAAATACTGTTCCTCGAAGCTCTGGAGCAGTGTTGGACTCGGTGGAGGCAGTAGAGTCGGATTCAGTTGGACTGGGAGAATGAGGCGCTTGAGGTAACTCTAATAGGCGCTCAGGAGCAGTTAACAGTTCAGCGGGTGCTGCAGGAAAGTCTGATTCTATTCGGCTAAAGTCCGTAAACCGAAAGTCCAAGCTGGCAAACGGTTCATCTGCATATGGATACGTAGCAGTCTGCAGGAGTTCATTCAAATGTAGAGTGGGGAGATGAGTACCTTGAATGAACGTTCTGATAGGACTATCCAGTGCCCTGATATACAGTGGCCCGAGGATATCCAGCACATGAGTGGGAAAGAGTTTGGAGGGCGCTTTGCAGATAGAGAATAAGGCATCTGGGCAATAGTGTTGTGAGAAGCCAATTAGCCGATCTGTTGGGAGAGTCTTCGGTTTCCGAGAGGCGGGAACGCGGAGCTGGTAATACTCTTCCAAGTATGGGTAGATGGCTGAAGCAAGCGCTTGAGATCTTTCTAGCAGCGATAAACCAAAATCATAGTGACTGGAGACTTCTTGTCGAATAAGACGGAAGTAGTGGATATCCTCTGAAAGAATTGATCCGAGAGCCATCCCATTGTCGCAGATTGTCTGTGAAGATTTTGTCGAATAGAGAGACTGGAGGCATAATTGCCATCATGAGAGCAAAGTTGTCTTCACATTGGCTAGGGGTGCAGTTCAGACAGGACATGGGAGAGGAACCGCTGGTGGACGCTTGATCATCAAAGCGTAGAGAAGAGTTGGCCAGTTTGTGCAACGCTTGTCTTAAGCGGTGTTCAGGTTGATGGCGGATCAGAGGCAGCTTCAGAACGGGTCCAAGTCTATGCTGGCGCTGCGTCAGCATGTAGCGTGCAAATTTGGTCCTTTTATCATGAATCCCTAGTCTGAACAGATGGGGAGCACTAACCAAGTCTTCAAATTTATACTTGTCACCCATGTAAGCTTCAGCCCATCGTATCTCAGTCATACAATACTCAGTTCCTGCATTAAGTATAGCACGAAACCCTTGGTGATGAATATCACAGATGGATTCAAAACGATACCTGTCGGGTTGGTAGTTAGCGTTCCAGACGCAGTCAAAATATGCATCGGTTTCAAGTTGAATCATCTCGGTCAGGGATGCTGGACGCTCACCGGCATGTACTCTTTATTCTTCCACAGGAGGAGAGGATTAGCTGAGTTCTTGTTTTCCTCGCTTTTGACCAGTGTTAGAGAGTGAGAATATCCTTCTCTGTTTAGTAGCTCTTCCGTTGGGTTCAGAAGCTGATCCTGACGCTCATAGACTCTGATGTTGTAGTCGCGGAGAGCGAAGCCAGTGGGTTTGCTTGTCCCACAGTCCAGATAATAAGCTAAGTCAACATCAGCTCTAGGAGTCGTGCCTCCTTGCCGCTGAGCTTGGAGAGTGACAGAAGCCGGGATGTGTGTGGGAGTCTTTCCGAGTTCAAGCGCTTTGTAGTAAGCTTCATCAGCTGGGGTGGAGGCTGTATTAAAGAGAGTGTTGCGTACAGCCAGATCAAACTTTATGAGCTTGGCGATATCATTTTCGGCATTGATAAGACTTTCTTCATTGTAACCTGCAGGTATGAAGTTTTCTGCGGGCGCTGGAGGCAAATAATCGACTGAGTGATCGATAGTCTTTGAGGGATCCAGCTTGAAGAAGTGTCGATGGATCACAACGTCGTTAGCATCGCTCTGACCTTCTGAGCGTGCCTCTGTTGTACTAGGTAATGCAAGCAATGGTTGAGCCCTTGGGATTTCAGGTTCATCCGGCTCGAGATTTGTAGATTCGATGGCAGCTTCATGTGCGATGGCCACAATTTGGGTCATATCAACATCCAGATGGACATCAACTGGTGGTTCGGAGGATGATATCGGGACAGCAGCTATGGCTTGATCTCTTTGTGTAGTCTCAGAAGAGATGGCAGCAGTTGGACGCTTACGCCTTTTGAAGATACGCTTCACATTTATACCTTCGGCGGGGAACGCTTGAGTCTGTGGAACTGCAGGTTCTTCAAAGTCAATATTCTTGAGAACCTTTTCCAGATCTTTTCGACTAATGAGGGGTATAGAATCCTCGTCATCTTCATCGTTTTTAATAGGTTGAGCCTTGGGCTTTCGAGGAGCCCGTTTCTTGGTGACAGTGGGACGCTTCACAGTACGTTTGGCTTTCTCCTGATCTGGACGCTCAGCCTCCTCATCTGACGCTGCGCGGACAACTTGGCGCTCAGAGAGAGGCTTAGCAGCACCTCCAACTTTGGGTGGATTGAAGAGATTATTGATGATTCTTGGCCCATAGAACTTATGCTTGGCCACGGTGACTCCTGCTGAAGAGGTGCACTCTGCTCGAAAGAGTAGATCACTTAAAACTAGACCATAAGGTCTGTTTGAAGTGCGTAAACTGTCTCTGAACCTGCTGAATATATAGGCGCTCCAGTTGATCTTTATCTTGAGTAGGATGGCAGTCATCATCTGGAACTGGGTTGGGTTGATTTTGTCGAAGGTTCC
The DNA here is from genome assembly GCA_019426215.1 of Buddleja alternifolia. Classification (NCBI taxonomy): domain Eukaryota; kingdom Viridiplantae; phylum Streptophyta; class Magnoliopsida; order Lamiales; family Scrophulariaceae; genus Buddleja; species Buddleja alternifolia. The sequence goes on along the minus strand of CM033399.1, from coordinate 22,526,379 downwards.
CACTCTGCATTCGATGTTTTTACTGCAGAAATCAGCCAAGACTCGATACCTGTTCACTATATCCTTCTTTTCAAAGTACGGTTTGTATGGAACATCATCGTAAGCGCTAATCTGAGTCCAGACTTCTTGAATTTGTTCTTCAGTGATAGTGTCTAAAGTGGCTCCAGCATTAGGTAGAGAGAAATTCTGGGCAATGGAGGCCGCAGAGAGAGTGAACGTCTTTGATTCCTTCTTGGAGACAGGAAACAAGCACGTGATGGAAGTCTCATCGTCAGACAGTCGAGCATTTCTCCAGAAAAATTCTAGTTCTTCAGGAAACATATATGAGTATTTCGTGAGAAATTTCTGAAGCCCAGCCTCTGCTACAGAATCCATTATTTCCGTTAAATCAATTTGGGGGTTTTCATAGAGAAACTTCCAATCAACTATAAGGCCTTCAGTGATCTTGACAATAACTTCAGAGGTTCCAGCAGTAGCTTTCTTGGGTGCCATGAGTGAGCAGTAGACAGAGATTACGAAGGAAAATTTTTCGTTTTTGAAAAAGAGAGAGACTTGTTTTTGCACGAATGGAATAGAGTATAAGAGTGTTTGTGTTCTGCAGAAACTTCAATTTGAATGTTCGGTGTGTTTGAAGTTTGAGATGTTGACACGTGGAGGAGTATAAATCTCAGCCATTAAAATATAACTGTGGACGTGAATTTAGATTAAACAGGCACGGTTTCTTTTAGTAACTGCCACATATACTATTTTGAAGTCCGTTTAAAAGTTTAAAACAGAGACTGAGAGTGATGCGTGTGCCCATGAAAAGCGGATACGTTCTTTATGAAAACTGTTCGGGAATCATAATTTTGAACACTATTTAAATGCCCGCCAAAAATTTGTTAAAGCGTCCGGACTTAGTCAGAATGACGCTTGAAACAATTGAGTGTTATGTGGACGCTTGAAAATCTTGGGAGTCTCTTTCAAGTAACAGGTTGTGCTTTAGCGCTCATTGTAACATATAGAATTATTCCTTTCAGGGTGTATATGAGGACACAGTTTCCCAGTACTTATCATTAGGTCTTGGTAGTAGTGTTTTACTTTTGGTTTAAAATATTCAGCGCCGGTTGTACTCGTCTAAGATACATGGTAATTGTACTGACGCGTGTACATGTGCTGAACCATCTTTGAAAAACGTGATGAGTACCCATGGGTTTTCTTGAGCGAAGGGTGAGGAATGTCAAGTCAGCATTAATTGCATTGATTGACTAATCCACTTTCTCGTTTTAGCGTAGGGTAATGTACGCTTGCTTTTAAAAGGGTCTTTTTACTAACTGCTTTTAGCCGGGAATAAAGCTAAGCGTTTAGTTTATTTTGAAAGAAGTGCAGACGCTAAGACAGATTTGTGTAATAAGCGTCAAAAAGGTTTTAAGTGTATGGTGCTAAGTGCGTATGACCGATGCAAGGGAAAACATTTTTGGTCATATTCACTTAGGTATAGTTAGCTCTTTTAAGGTTCCCCCTATGTAGGTTCCCCATAAATTTCATAACATACATTGAATTCCCCCTAAATTTCATGCCTAACAAAAGTATGATGTTTCGAATGATTAAGCATTTAGATCAATCATACCTAGTTCACTTCTTAAAGTGAGAAAACGTTGTTCGTTAAGCGCTTTGGTGAAGATATCTGCCAGTTGCTTTTCTGTATTAATGAAGTGCATGGAGATATCTTTCTTTTGAACATGGTCACGTAGAAAGTGATAGCGAATGTCAATGTGTTTGGTTCTAGAGTGAAGAACTGGATTTTGAGTCATTGCTAAGGCGCTTTGATTGTCACAATGGATAGGAGTTGGATCTAGGATTATTCCATAATCTCTAAGTTGTTGCCTCATCCAAAGGATCTGTGCACAACAGCTTCCAGCGGCTACATACTCAGCCTCAGCGGTGGAAGTAGCGATGGACTGTTGCTTCTTACTATGCCATGAAATTAGTCTATCACCTAGAAATTGACATGTTCCACTAGTACTTTTTCTATCTATTTTGCATCCTGCAAAATCTGCATCTGAATAACCGATTAGTTCAAAAGGAGAATCCCTAGGATACCATAAGCCCACATTTTGTGTGCCTTTTAGGTACTTAAGGATTCTTTTAGCAGCAATTAAGTGTGATTCTCTAGGATCAGCTTGAAATCGTGCACACATGCATACTGAGAACATAATATCGGGTCTACTAGCTGTAAGATAAAGAAGTGATCCAATAATACCTCTATAGTTAGTGATATCAATTTTCTTTCCATTATCGTCTCTATCTAGCTTAAGCGTCTGGCTCATTGGAATTTTTGAAGGTGATGCATTTTCCATACCAAATTTCTTGATCATATCTCTAGTATATTTAGTTTGATTTATGAATATGCCATTAGGGAGTTGTTTAACTTGTAATCCTAGGAAGAAAGTTAATTCACCCATCATGCTCATTTCAAATTGATCTTGCATCATTTTCGAAAATTTCTCACATAGACGCTTATTGGTAGATCCAAATATAATATCATCAACATAAATTTGAACTAGGAGAATATCGTCATTATGGGTAATTTTGAATAACGTTGTGTCAACGCTGCCTTTTGAAAAGCCTTTACCTATAAGGAAGATAGAGAGAGTGTCATACCATGCTCGTGGTGCTTGTTTAAGACCATAGAGTGCCTTGTCCAATTTGTAAACCATGCTTTTCCCATGGTTGTTGATGAATCCTGGTGGTTGCTCCACATATACTTCTTCTTGGAGTTTACCATTCAGAAATGCACTCTTTACGTCCATTTGATACACTGTAAATTTGTTAAATGCTGCAAACGCTAGAAACATGCGGATTGCTTCAAGTCGGGCAACTGGAGCGTATGTTTCATCAAAGTCGATGCCCTCTTCTTGACAGTATCCCTGAGCTACGAGTCTGGCTTTGTTTCTAATCACAATTCCATTCTCATCCATTTTGTTTCTATAGACCCATCTAGTTCCAATGACCCCTTGGTGGGTTGGTCTTGGTACTAGCGTCCATACCTTATTTCTTTCAAATTGGTTTAGCTCTTCTTGCATGGCTTCTATCCAACTTGGATCGTTAAGCGCTTCATCCACTTTCTTTGGTTCCATTTGAGATAGGAAGCTTGCAAACATGGCCTCATTTATTGTAGCGGCTCTCGTTCTAACGGGTGCTCCAATATCTCCAATAATTAGTTCTGGTGGATGGTCTCTGAGCCATTTTCTGTCTGGTTGGAACGAGTTAAGAGATTGATCTAACGTTTGATTAAACTGTGTAGGCGCTTGACCAATTCCTTGCGTAGGCGCTTCAGTGTTTGTAGATTGAATTTGCTCTTGATGAACATACCCTTCATGATCATCAGCGTTTCTTGCAATGTCATCGTTGATGTCTTTACGAGTAGTCTTAGGATTAGGTATAATGATTTCATTATCTTCATCAATATCACTATCATCACACAGATTGATTTGTGACGCTTGTTGAGATAAATCTTCAATTCCTGCATCATTAATATTAACCTTACTCGGTTCTTGGTTAGCATCATCAAACACAACATGAATGGATTCTTCAACCTTCGATTTGATCTTATTTAAGATGCGAAAGCTCTTTCCATTTTTGGCGTATCCTAGAAAGATTCCTTCATCTGCTTTAGGATCAAATGTCTTTAGGCTTTGAGAACCATTGTTATGAATGAAACATTTTGAGCCAAATACATGAAAGTATGAAACATTCGGCTTACGTCCCTTCCATAACTCATATGGAGTCTTTTCATGTTGCTTGTTGATCATACACCGGTTCTGAGTGTAGCAAGCAGTGTTAACAGCTTCGGCCCACAACCTTTGAGGCAGCTTAGATTCGGCTAACATAGTCCTAGCGGCTTCTTTAAGCGTTCTGTTCCGCCGTTCAGCAACTCCATTTTGTTGAGGTGTTCTAGGTGCTGAATACTCATGAAGTATTCCAAAGTCTTTACAAAATTTCTCAACAATATGGTTAGTAAATTCAGTTCCTCTATCACTTCTAATTCTTGTTACTTTTAGATCTTTTGAGTTTTGTAGTTGACGAATTAGAGAGGTGAGCTTGGCACTAGTTTCATCTTTAGATGCTAGAAATTCTACCCATGTATAGCGTGAAAAATCATCAACTATTACTAGTGAATACTTTTTACCACTAACGCTCATGATTTGAATAGGACCAAACAAATCTAAATGTAGTAATTCAAGTATTCGAGAGGTCGATAGATGAAGCTTCTTCTTAAAGGATGATTTAACTTGTTTACCCATTTGACAAGCATCACATAAGCGATCTTTATTAAAGGAACCTTTAGGTAATCCCTCTATGAGATTTAGAGATATTAATTGAGAGATTGTTTTGAAATTGAGGTGATTCATTTTTCTGTGCCATAACCAACCTAATTCGTTTTGATTCTTAGCTACGAAGCATGTAGGGTTGTTATCTAATGTTGAATCCCAATCTACTAAGTATACATTGTTTGTTCTTCTTCCTTTTAATTTGGTAGATCCTGTCTTAACATCGATTATCTCGCACAAGTCACTAGAAAATTTAATTTCAAAGCCTTTATCACAAAATTGACTTATGCTTAGGAGATTATGTTTAAGACCCTCGACATAGTATACATCATTGATCATGATGTTCCCCCTATGCATGATACCTATACCTTTAGTTTTACCTTTAGAATTATCACCGAATATAACTTGAGGACCATTGGTTGCACGATAGTTGATCAAGAGGTCCTTTGATCCAGTCATGTGTCTCGATGATCCACTATCTATGTACCATACTGAAGCGTAGGTGTTGGCTCTAGGTACCTGCATTCAAAAGGGCAGATCTAATTTCCTTTAGGTACCCATTTTGTTTTGGGTCCTTCTTTGTTAGTGACGTGAATTAGATTTTTCGGAACCCATATTTGCCTTATCTTCACTACAGGAGAAAGATTGGCCTTCTTGGGTTTCGTTTTGAGTTGCATACCTTTTCTAGATGTATAGAAATATCCTTGATTATAGTGATAATCATAATCGTATTCACAATTATCATAGTGTTGATAATATGAACTGGATTGTTTTGGATATGGACGTTTGATTCTGTTTGGTACTGGCTTAGGATGCACTTTTGGTGCGGGACGCTTAACGTTTGATTCACTGGCAGAAAATATCTCCTTAGCTTTTTGAGCGTTTGGATATATTTTCTTTTGTGAGACGTTCACTTTGGTCTTTCCTTTGCCTGAGTCAATGTTGACTTTATCATTAACTTTTGTACCAGTATTTGTTGATTCATTCAGCGTTTGTCTGATTGAACTTTCTTCAACAAAGATTACACCTTTTCCTTTGTTGATTGTTGTAACATTGGACGCTTTGGCTTTAAAACTGATTTTATCAAAACCTAGACCGGTCTTTTCACCAAATGCCCTGGTTACTTTAGTCACATTATCTAGCGTTCTAGACGCTTTTGATAATGAGGAGATAAGCTGCTCTGATTTGGCAAGTTTAGCGACCATTTCAGCTTCTCTTTTGACTATTATATCAAGATCACCTTTTAGCTGAGTAATTTCACTCTCGAGTGATTGGTTTTTCTCAATGCACTGTTGCTGAATTTGCAACTCTGCTTTGAGCGTTAGGTTATCACTTCTGAGTGCTGAAATAATACGATGGTGATTTTGGAATAATTGGGTGGCATCTTGACAATCTGTATAATATTCCTTTACTTTGTCAAGTAATTCATCATAAGAGAGAGGATGATACAGATCAGTGGTTACCTCAGATGGTACGTCGTTAGATGCTTCATTTTCTCTTGCCATGAGACAAATGAATGCTGAGTCCTTTGATGGTTCATCATCGCTGCTTTCATCTGATGATTCCAAGTCCTCTTCAGGCGTATAGAGAGGTTCTGATTCTGCTAGCAAGCCTTGTTGTCTCAGGTTGCTCCTGAATTGGTTTCTATCCGTGTGATCTTGCTTTGTAGGTTTAGACACATTTGGATATGGGCAATTAACTTGGAAATACCCTGGTCTCCTGCAGTTGTAACAAAGATTGGTCTTCATCTTTTGTTCGTTTGTTAATCTTGTGGATCGTTGGTTTAAAGCTGCAGGCGCTGAGAGATCTTGCTGAGAAGGAGTTTGATATTGAATTGGCGCTAGGGAGGAGGACGCAGGATAGTGAGGCGTTTGATATTGTGGTTGTATTTGAGGAAGCGCTTGATATGAACTTTGTCCTGGGTGCTTAGGACTGTTTCCCTTCTTTTCATATTTCAGGAATTTCCTGAATCTATTTAGAAGCGCCAGTTCTTCTTCCTCACTTATGTCCGAACCTTTTTCTTTGATAGGTTTTCCTTTGATTGATGCCATTAGCGCTCCAGATTCGATTACTGGATTACTTACTGCATCACTGGCCGAATTCAGCTCAAATTCAAACGCTTTGAGTTCTGAAAAAGCATCTTCTGGAGTTAGGCTGTCCAGATTGTTTGATTCTCTCATTGCAGTTGTTTTCATCAGGAATTTGCTTGGAAGACTTCTAAAGATTTTGACCATTGTTTCTCGATTTTGTAGCTCCATACCCAGAGATGTTAGTTCAGTGACAAGGGCTGTAAACCTCATGTCTAATTGCTCTAGCGTCTCATTAGGTAGCATCTTGAAGCCGTTGAATTTTTCTTTGGCAATTGATAATTTGTTTTCCTTTATTTGTGCTGAGCCCCCACAAATAGTAGCCAACTTATCCCAAATTTCTTTAGTTGTATTGCATGATTTGACTTTGTTGAATAAGTTGTCATTGTCACCAATGGCTGTGTATAATGCATTCCGACCGACATTGTCCAGATTGGCTCGTCGACGCTCATCGGTGGACCATTCTTGTTTGGGCTTCTCCACATACCCGTCAGGTGTTTCTCCTGTGGCTTCGGGCGCTCTGGTGATAACTTTGTATATTTTGATTGGCCCATCTGAAATGATATCGCACATTTCATCATCACATGAACACAAATAAGTAAACGCTTTGACCTTCCAAGAGTCATAATTTGACTCGGTCAACTTGGGAACTTTAGAAAATGCCATGAAGAATTTTAAAGTAATTTTGAAGCGACTATATTAAAAAGATGGATCTGAACAAGCAGTTACGCTTGGAAACGCTTAGGTTTCAACTTCAACCGCTCTGATACCACTTGTTGGTCCCAAGTGGTATACGAAAGGGTCTAGAAGGGGGGGGTTGAATAGACCCTGAAGTCTTTTTCGACTTCTTAAAAATTCGTATCACTTTGAAATATTTGAACGCTTGACAAGTTTAAGCGCTGGATGTGGCGCTTGAGAAACGTTAACTTAGACTCGGTGATTTCAACGCTTACCAAAGTAGGGCAGAGTTTAGTCACTAAATCAGGGTTAGCACAGCGGAAATGTTTTTATAGCTTAGCGTTCGTTTAAACCAATTAGTCGCTTATTAGTTTTAAATGCCTTTTCAAGATATAATATGACAGTATAATGTAAGACAATAAAATCGTAAATGACACAAAATATTTGTAAGGTTCACTGGGTGATGTAATCCCAGCTACGTCCTTCTTCTCCTTTTATCAGGGAGGTTTTTCCACTATGATGATTATCGAAGAGTCACACAGAGACTTCTACAAGATAGAGGGAGATTGGATATGATCTTGGAACTCCTTGGTCACACAGATTTCAGCTCCACTAAAGATCTTCTATTCCCTTGCTTCTTTCACTCAGAAATGGTGCAAGTTACTTTTGATCTCGGAACTCCTTGGTCACACAGATTTCAGCTCCAATAGAGATCAACTTCAACAAGCTTCTTTTACACAAAAATACTGCTTGCAAGTCAACCAGCTTTCTCACTCAGATGAAAGGTGTTGATGGTTTTGGTCACAGGTTTGTTTGTTTTTGGAAAGTTCAAACAACTTGAGGATATCTCAATGGTAGTATATGTTCTTCTTAAAAAGAGATTTGAGATATGGGTGACTGTCTCTAGAATATTTGTAAAAAGCTTATATGAATATTTGGCTATGATTTTTAGTAAGCTTTTCTTTCAACAAGGTAGGTATTTTTGTGTGTGTCACTTTCTCATCATTTTACTTGTTTGTTGAAAGAGCTATTTATAAGGTATTGGTGGTTTTTGTCCGTTTGACTCGGTTGGAGTCTCGTTTCCCCAAACATTCCTTGAGTTCAGACATTTCTAACTTTGGGTATATTTAATTGGTTGGGCATGGTCTTGGTTTCATAAACCTGACAGTCTAGGTCAAAGATATGGCTTGCCCATAAGTTATAGTGCTTATATTTTAATAGCACTTATCCGACTTTTAATGCATCTTGTTTTATTTCCGTTGGAAATAATTCGTCCGTTTGATTCATGCATTTTTTAAGTCTTTGGATGGTTTTGGGTCTAAATTCTTTTTCAGGTTACGTTCTTTGTTGGTTGTGTTGGTTTAACCTTTTTTGGACGCTTGCTGAAGAGAATAGTTATTCTTGTGTATCAGACGCTTGGACTGATCCTGACTTTCTTTTCTTTATTTCAGACGCTTACTCTTCAATCTTGTCTTGATGGTCTCACTGAAAATTTCGTCATTTCACTTGATGTTGAGTATTCGGCCTGAGTTATCCATTCGTAGTTTGAGCACTGGGATAATCCCTAAAGCGTTTGACAGACGCTTCAAGATATCTTTATCCATTGTAGCTTTAGACGCTTGATCTTCACCTTCATCACTTGGTAGACTCACCCAGAATTTTCCTAAGTGTTTTAGTGTCACATACTTAGTCTAAGGAATTCTACAAAGATAAATACTATAAGCCTAAGATAAATAAGCTTTCAGGTACTTATACATAACATTCTATGAAAGCTTTCACACTTTTCGGAGGCTAACAGAAAGTCCTATTTGTCATCATCAAAACATCTAATATGAAATTCCTAACAATGATTCTCAAAGAATCACATAGAATCTTCTACAAATTAGGGAGAGATGGATGTCGATGACTTGAGCTCCTTGATCACACAGATTTCTGCTCCAAATCACTTCAATCCCCTTGCTTCTTTCACCCAGAAATACGGCAAGTATGCAACTTCGACTTCACACAGATCGCGAGGCTTGGATAAGGGTTTTTCTAAAAGGTTTGTTTGATTTTGATAAAGTTAAAACAACTAGGAATATCTCAGTAGTAATGTGGGTTTCTCTGAAAAGAATGTTTGAGATATTGGTTGACTGTCTCAGGAATTTGAAGAAAAGCAAAGAGAATGTTTTCTTGAAAATTCTGGCTTTTCTGAGAGTTTAAGGAATGAGACTTCAATGCAACAGCAATTTGACTTGGAAGTCAATTGTGTTCTCTCTTTTTTTTGGCTTGTTGTTGAAGTCCTATTTATAGGCATTCTTGGAAAAAGTGTCTGTTTGACACATGCACGAGCGCGTGTCTCTCACTTCCGCGAGTGAACAACTTTTGTCCTTTTTCCTGAAAATCTGCTGCACCAAAGTTGGTGCTGCAGTCTTTGAATAGTTAACAGTCCAATAGGGTGGTTTCTCCATACGTCTGAAAGTGCTTATCACATTTAATGCTCTTATCAGCATTAATGCATTTGAATTAAATGTCCGTTGGCACTTAATGCATTGAAAATATTTGCATTAAACTCCTTCTGGTACTTAGAAATAAATTTAGGTGAAATCAGTCATTGATAGACGCTTGTTCAACCTTGAATCACTTCTATCCTATAAGGTGACGCTTGAGTAGGTGGTCATTCTAGACGCTTGGAATCTTCATATTCATTCAGACTTCAGGCACTTGAGTCTTCAAACTTTACTTCTGATAAACTCACTCAGAACATATCAGACGCTTAGTCTAAGACAACTTAGCCTAACAATCTAGAATAAAAATAAAACAAAGCCTATTACAAATCTAACGCTTCAAAGCTAAAAACAAACTTACATATTTTGGGGTCTAACAGAAAGTCCTGATTGTCATCATCAAAACATCTAACATGAAATTCCTAACAATTTACTTTCATTAATGTCTTGTTTTATATTATTTTATCTATTCTGAAAAAGACAAGTTAAATCTGCTAAGTGACTATTTAACCGAAACGAACGCTAAAGCTTTAAAATCATTGCCGCTGTGCTAACCCTGATTAAGTGATCTAAGCATTACCCTACTTTGGTAAATTGCCAAAATTACTAAGTCTAAGTTATCTTTACTGCAGCGCCTGACCCAAGCACTCAGCTTCCTAAGCGTTCTAACCTTTAAAAGTGATACGAAATTTTTGAAGTCGAAAAAGACTTCAGGGTCTATTCAACCCCCTCCTTCTAGACCCTTTCGTATGCCACTTGGGACCACCAAGTGGTATCAGAGCGGTTGAAGTAGAAATCTAAGCGTTTCCAAGCGTAACTGCTTGTTTAGATCCATTTTTCTAAAACTTAGTCGCTTTAAAACTCTCTCTCAAAACACCTCATTATGGCTTTTAGAAAAATGCCTAAGTTGGTAGAGTCAAACTATGATTCTTGGAAGCTTAGAGCATTCGCGTATTTATGTTCTTGCGATAATGAAATATGTGATGTAATTTCAAATGGTGCCATTAAGATCATGAAAATGCAACCCAAGCCAGCACCAAGGAAATACCAGCGTCAATATCCAAGGTAGTCAAGATCATATTATCGAGACTATGATCATTATGATTATGACTATGATTATGATTATGATTACTATTATAATCGAGGATATTGCTATACACCCAAAAAGCACACACAACACCATGTGAAACCCAAGAAGGCTAGTATTCCTACAATGAAGACTAGGCAAATATGGGTTCCTAAAGTTTTAATTCAAACCAAAGTTACTAACATTGAAAGACCCAAGACAACATGGGTACCTAAGAAGAATTAGAACTATCCTTTAAATGCAGGTACCTAGAGCCAACACCGATACTTCAGTTTGGTACTTCGATAGTGGGTCATCAAGGCACATGACTGGATCAAAGGATCTCTTGGTCAACTATCGTCCAACCAATGGTCCTCAAGTTATATTCGGTGATAACTTCAAAGGTAAAACAAAGGTATAGGTATCATGCATAGGGAGAACATCATGATCAGTGATGTATATTATGTTGAGGGTCTTAAGCATAATTTGTTAAGCATTAGTCAATTTTGTGATAAAGGTTTTGAAGTAAAATTTTCAAGCGACTATTGCTATGTTAACGACGCTAAGACTAAGTCTACTAAATTAAGAGAAAAAAGAACAAACAATGTGTATTTAGTAGATTCGGATTCTACAATTGATAACAACCCCACATGCTTTATTCCTAAAAGTCAAAATGAATTGGGTTGGGTATGGCATAGAAAAATAATCACCTCAACTTTAAGGCGATCTCTTTGTTAATATCACTAAATCTAGCAGAAGGATTACTTAAGGGTTCCTTTCAGAAAAATCGCTTATGTGATGCATGTCAAATGGGTAAACAAGTTAAATCATCTTTTCAGAAGAAACTATGCCTATCTACTTCTAGAGTTCTTGAACTATTGCATCTAGATTTGTTTGGTCCTATTCAAATCATGAGTGTTAGTGGTAAAAAGTACTCGCTAGTAATAATTGATGATTTCTCTCGCTATACATGGGTAGAATTCCTAGCGACCAAAGATGAAACTAGTGTCAAGCTCACATCGCTAATTTGTCATTTGCAAACTTATAAAGATTTAAAGGTGACGAGAATTAGAAGCGATAGAGGAACTGAATTAGCTAACCAATTTGTTGAGAGGTTTGTATAGATTTTGGAATACTTCATAAGTATTCTGCCCCTAGAACACCTCAACAGAATGGAGTAGCCGAGCGACGGAATAGAACGCTTAAAGAAGTTGCTAGGACGATGCTTGCAGAGTCTAAGCTGCCTCAAAGGTTTTGGGCCAAAGCTATCAATACCGCTTGCTACACTCAGAACCGGTGTATGATCAACAAGCAACATGAGAAGACTCCATATGAGTTGTGGAAGGGACGTAAGCCTAATGTTTCATATTTTCATGTATTTGGTTCAAAATGTTTCATTCATAACAATGGATTCCAAAGCCTAAAGACATTTGATCCTAAAGTGGATGAGGGAATCTTTCTAGGCTATGTTAAGAATGGAAAAAGCTTCTGCATCCTAAATAAGATCAAATCGAAAGTTGAAGAATCCATTCATGTTCTGTTTGATGATGCTAACCAAGAACCGAGTAAGGTTAATCCTGATGATGTAGGAATTGAAGATCTTACCCAACAAGCGTCAGAAATCAATCTTGGTGATGATAGTGATGATGATGACGATGATGAGATTTTTGTGCCTATTCCTAAAGTTACTCGTCAGGTTACAAATGATGATGTTGTCAGAATCGCTGATGATCATGAAAAGAATGATCATCAAGAACAAATTAGAACTGTGAATGATGCAGCGACTGCAACAAAGACTAATGAGAGTCAAGCGATTGATAATCAAGAATCTCTCAACCCATTCCAACCAGACCGTAAATGTCTTAGAGACCATCCACCAGAGTTAATAATTGGAGATATTGAAGCACCTATTAGAACTAGGTCCGCCACAATCAATGAGGCCATGTTCGCAAGTTTCTTATCTCAAATGGAACCAAAGAAAGTGGATGAAGCGCTCAGTGATTCAAGTTGGGTAGAAACAATACAAGAAGAGCTTAACCAATTTGAGAGAAGCAAAGATTGGACGCTAGTACCAAGACCAACTCACCAAGGAGTTATTGGAACTAGATGGGTTTTTAGGAACAAGATGGATGAAGATGGCATTATTATAAGAAACAAAGCCAGATAAGTCGCTCAGGGTTATTGTCAAGAAGAGGGTATTGATTTTGATATGACGTATGCCCCAGTAGCCCGCCTTGAAGCGATTAGGATGTTCCTAGCGTTTGCCGCATTCAACAAGTACACAGTATACCAAATGGACGTGAAGAGTGCATTCCTAAATGGTAAACTCCGAGAAGAAGTCTATATGGAGCAACCTCCAGGATTCATCAACAACCATGGCAAAAGTATGGTCTACAAGCTGGATAAGGCACTCTATGACCTTAAACAAGCACCAAGAGCATGCTATGACACTCCCTCTATCTTCCTTATAGGTAAAGGCTTTTCAAAAGGCAGCGTTGATACAACGTTATTTAAAATTATCCATAATGAAGATATTCTCTTAGTCTAAATCTATGTTGATGATATTATATTTGGTTCTACTAACAAGCGACTGTGTGAGAAATTTTTGAAAATGATGCAAGATCAATTTGAAATGAGCATGATGGGTGAATTAACTTTCTTCTTAGGATTACAAGTTAAACAACTCCCTAATGGAATATTTAAAAACCAAGCTAAATATAAAAGAGATATGTTAAGAAATTTGGTATAGAAAATGCATCATCTTCAAAAATTTCAATGAGCCAAACGCTTAAGTTAGATAAAGATGAAAGTGGGAAGAAAATTGATATCACTAACTATAGAGGTATCATTGGATCACTTCTTTATCATACCGCTAGTAGACCCGATATTATGTTTTCGGTATGCATGTGTGCATCTTTTAAGCTGATCCTAGAGAATCACACTTAAATGCTGCCAAGAGAATCCTTAAATACCTAAAAGGCACACAGAATGTGGGCTTATGGTATCCAAGGGACTCTCCTTTTGAACTAATTGGTTATTCAGATGCAGATTTTCCAGGATGCAAAACAGATAGGAAGAGTACTAGTGGTACATCTCAATTTCTAGGTGATAGATTAATTTCGTGGCATAGTAAAAAACAACAATCCATAGTGACTTCTACCGCTGAAGCAGAGTACGTAGCCGCTGGGAGCTGTTGTGTGCAAATCCTTTGGATAAGGCAACAACTTAGAGATTATGGAACAATCCTAGGTCCTAGCCCAATCCATTGTGATAACCAAAGCACTTTAGCTATGATCCAAAATCCAGTCCTTCACTCTAGAACTAAACACATTGACATTCGATATCATTTCTTGCGTGACCATGTTCAAAAGAAAGATATCTCCAAGCGCTTCGTTGGAACTGACAAACAATTGGCAGATATCTTCACCAAAGTGCTCAACGAACAACACTTTCTCACTTTGAGAAGTGATTTATGTATGATTGATTTAAACGCTTAAATCATAGAGCATCATATTTTATAGGCATACAATTTAGGGGGAATCCACTTTATATTTATGTTTAAATCATTTTTTTTAAAATTGAAATGAGTTATCAATTTTAGGGGAAACCTTAAAATTGTACTTGTCTCAATTCATAAGCGACTGTGATAAAAAATTGACTTTGAAAATTTATGCATTGATCACTAACGCTTATCTATTATGCATGACAAAATCAATCTCTAATAAATGAAAATGTCTTTTATAAATCCAAGCGATTGATTTTATCTTTAACTTTCAGAAATTAAATTTTGTTCTCAAAAAGACTTCAACGTTCAAAAGATTCCCACTTTAACGCTAAGAAATTATTTTTAATTCATGCATAGTTTTCATCGCTAAAAAGTAGCGTGTGAATAAGTCCAAAAGATTAGATTTGACAACTGCCCACACGTGCTTATCACATCAAACTGACGGCTAATGATTCCTATCTAAAAACTAGGCGGTTCAGTGACTGCACGTGTCAGTGTACTATCAGGCGCGTGTATCTCACGCTGAAAATTTCAAAAAATTTCAAACGTTTTCAAAAACTAATTGCGGATCCCAAAACTTTATATTTCACAGCAGTTAACCTATTTTACCGCACTTTTTGACATCCGTATTTATGTGTAAACGGCTCAGATTTAATTTTTGTCAATTTCAAAATTATCTTCTGTACACATGTGTAAACGGCTCAGATTTAAACCCTTCACAACCTTTACTGTAAAACTTTATCACTTCTAAAAATTCCTCTACTGTAAAAGTTCTTTCTCTCTAAGGCAAAAAGAACATCTTTTCTCTCCTCTACCAAAGCTTTTTCAGTTCATCAATGGCACCCAAACCTTCAAAATCTGTTGTCGGAAAATCTTCCAAATCTGAGAAACCAGTCACTATTAACGCCAGTTTTCTTATTAACTGGGACTATCTATTTGATAACCAGAACTTCCCTCTTAGGATTGTTCTTCCACTTGTCCAGGAGTCTGGTTTACGCGACATGATAACTGCTGTTTTCAACTTTTTTGAAGAAGAAACCCTATTTTTCTTCAAGAATGCAAAAATCTCCGACGATGGAAACTCCATTTCCTGCATCTTTCCCTTTGCCCGTGAGACCTTCGTCCTCACTCTTTCTTTGATTTCATCTTTACTAAACTTGCCAAATGATGGTGCCGAAGTTGAAAATGTCACTCTTGGTGATGCTACCAAGGTCTGGGCATTGATCAAGAAGGATGAAGTTGAAGCTAACTATGAACCCAATTTCAAGAAAAACGACATGAAGGGCGAATATGTCATTCTTGCGGACATATGCGCCAAAATGATCGAATGCAGAAAGGGAAGCTTCGATAAAGTTTCCAACCTTTAATATAAGATGATGGTGGCAATTCTGACCAAACTGAAGATAAATTGGTCGCTTTACGTTTTTAATCGCTTCAAGGCAGCAATGGCCAAATCAGTAAATCCCAAGCCTTACGGGATTGTTTTAAGTCAAATTCTTAGCGCTAGCGGTTTCACTAAGACCGCTAGAAAGAAAATGCCAGCGCTAAAGTTTTATGGAAAGAAGATGATCGGCGAGCTGCTCAAGCAAAGAAAACGTGGTGGTGCAGCGGTTCCCAAAGAAGAGCGTGAGCGACTTCTTGTCGAAGGAGTTATTCGCAGTGATGACAAAAAGCAAGTGTCTTCGTCTTCATCATCATCTTCATCGAAAGAAGAGGTGGTGGTCAAGAGACCGAAAAGAAAAATCACATTGAAAGTCGCTGAGCCATCTAAGCCAGCGATTAAGCAGAAGCAGAAGCCAGAGCCCAAGAAGAAGATAAAGAGGCAGAATAAGTACCGCTAGCCCGAAGGCGTACTCCTCTCTCCACTCCAGCTGCATCGACAAGCGCTCCAGCTAAGCCAGCGCTTGAAGAACGAGCCAGTGTTCCACCTCCTTCTGATGCTGTTCCAGAAATCAGCTCAGATCCTAAAGCCTATGCTCAATGTAAAAGGCTTTCCTATGTTCGGGGTAAGTACTTGTGCTAAGCAAAGTAATTTATCCTTTCCTCGTTAGTTTCTATGTCTCTAACGCTAGGATAAAACCTTTTTTAGCTAAGTGTGAAGCAAATATTCAAACTGTTCTCAACACTCTTGAGGATTTGCTATTCCCATCCGTGCTGATCCTATCACTTCTTTTCTAGATTTAGATCCTGAAAAAGTGATCCTGGAGACTGAGAAAAATATACCAACTGTTGAGACAGATCAAGCGACTGATAAAGTCGATGATAGTCCTCAGGGTAAGAGTTGTAGTATCTTATTTGTCATTTCTACTTAGTAGAAATTTTTCTTGCTTTTCTCAAACGCTTGCCTATATCAGCTCAAAAAGCACCAGACGCTGATGCACCTCCATCTCCAGAGGTTCCCATTGAAGTAGATGTTGATCTGGCAACTATTGTGGATATAGCTAAAGAAGTAGCTCAAGTCCTTCCTGACGCTGAAACATCTCCATTCAATGAAGCAACTCTACACGCTGAGCGGTCGATAGAAGTGGCCCCTATTACAACAGAAGAAATTGCCTTTGCTCCTACTCCAACTGGATCTCCTCCTCGTAACATCGATTTCTTTCCTCACAGATATTTTGTCGAAGTTGAATTTTATTATGCCGCTAGAGAACGGGACATCCAGACCCTTGCTGAATCAGAAATTAACTTTCAAAACACTCTCCATAGGACTGCTGTTTCCAATTCTAACAAGTTTGAATTCTTCGAGCGATTCGCCGATCTGGGTCTCTATAATCTGGAGCGTCTTCAATCTCGCCTTCAGTATATTCGAAGACCAGCGATCAACAGAACAGATTTTGACCAAGCACGTTTTAATTTCACCGGTCGCTCTAATGAGTCCTTTTATCCCCTTCAGTCAAACAAAATTGTTTTCAAAAATCCCCACAAGGGCAATTGGCTTAAAAACCCCGATGAAGAGGACCTCAACAGGATTGGATACTCGAATCTTCCATCAGTCGTCAAATCTCCTCAGAATGCTCTCTCCCTAATCCACTCAAGCTTTGGAAAAGAAAAGGATCGATTGTTGCTGAGCGTCCAAATCCAGTTAACTCATGGATAGAAGATGAAGCCCGTGAATACCTTGTAAGATTATGGGCTGAGGATTACGATTAAGAAACTGAACGTTTTGAGAAATTCCTTGCCGCTAGAAAAGATCAGAAGAAAGCTAACAAGCTTGGCAAGCGATGGATGATGGATACAGCCAGATAGGCTGAAAAGTTCGTTTTACACTTCTATACTCTTGAAGAACTTGTGAGATATACATTCTTATTTGAATTTGGAATCTAATACAGACGCCGAGGGTTTGCTACCTTTTTACTCCAACAGCGTCAGCATATTGCCGAAAATGTTAGCGATCTGCCAAGCTACAGGCAACCTATCGAGAGCTACATCCGGCAATAGCTAGCGATATGTGTTTTACCCTCGTCAAGCGTTTGTTCAACTCATCTTTCCAGATCTGAATGAAGAAGCCTCCACTAGTAAACAGTCGCTTTTTCCTGGACAAAGTGAAATTCGTGTCAATGTTGCAGATGAGCACGCTGAGTTTGCTGAATTCTACCGAGATAGAAGAGCAATGATAGAAAATGCACAAGCGTTGGATATCACTTTCAACCACTATTCAGGGCTAAGCGACTTCTGAGGATACAAGCTTCAAGTGGCCAAGATGATATCGCTGATCAGGCCAATGGACCAAGAAGCAGCTTAAGCAATAATGCCATTCATTTTGGACTTCTACAACTCTTATACTTCAAGAGTTGATCTGCCGGAAGGAGTGCAACTTGCACTAAGCAATGAAGAACCAAAGACGCTATATTATTTATTCCGCAGACCAACCTGATAAGTCCAAGGCATGTGATGCAAGCGATTGGCCCACTCTGGGTCATTGCTGTTGAAAACCCTTCTCCTTCCGTCAAAATTGTTGAAATAGAAGATTCTCCTACTGTGGATGAAGCTTAAATTCCCAAGGACTCTTTGCCAGACCTTTCTAGAGCCCCAGTAGTCGAGCCCTCATCAGCGATTGCAGATCCATCCATGGATCAAGCGACCAATGAAGTTCATGCTGAAATTGCTGAAGAGCCTGAAGAGCCATTTATCAGAGATAAAACCAAAGGCAAGGCTGCAGTTTCTAGCTCTTACGGACTCATTGCGTCTACTAAGCGCTCCTCCTCGGACTCGGACTCGGACAAAGAATCTCGAGATTTCAGACAAGCAGTACGGAACTCACTTAACAACATTGAGGGTTCTTGCTTAAAGATTTTGGATACAGCTGATAGGCAAATCCGAATTATTTCTGACACTCGAAGCCATGATATCTCAAACGCTGCTACAAAAAGCACAATCACAATCATGGATACCATATCACCGCTGATCACTTCGCTTTCTGAAAAATTCAATCGGACGCTTGCGCAGAATGCTTCAGTTGATACTGAGAGACACACTACTTCTGATCAAGCCTCTCAAAGTATCGCTAAACAAGTTGCCCTTTTGGTTGAAGAAGTCAGGCTTATCCGCCGAGATATCACTGACTTGAAGAAATACTTTGCTGATGTCAAAAAGAGAGAAGATAAAGAAAAGTCCAAGGCAATATCTAAAATAGATAATAAACACTGGCGATCAATGTTTGATGAAATAGTGAGCATAAAAGATGCTAACTAAAAAGAGAAAGCCAAGATATTATCTAGGAAGATACTTGCTTCTAGACTTGGACGTCGAATTTTTGGAGAGTATGGGATTTCATCCTTATGTCGGACGCTTAGACGACCTATCAACTGGAAACCATCCAACGATAGAATACAAGACATCTATTACGACTTAATTTGTGAACTTGGTATTCCTCCAAGGAAATGGGTGGACAGGCTGAAGGAACTGAATGAAAGCGCTAGACAACGAAGGCATGACTATGATGAACTCCAACATACCACCATGATAGACGTTGATCGACTCCTCATGGACTTAGCAAATGAAATCTACCAAGGAGTAGAAACCACAAAGCGACAGAAAAAATGAATGCTTTATATTTTTCTTATCTCATTTATTTCTATTATCGCTTTCAATTATCTTATATTCAGTATAAATCATGTATGCTTATCTTTCTATATAAATGAATGATTTATCGCTAAAACAACTTGTTGAGGCTAATCTAACATTAGCTAACTTTAATAACTTTCCAAACGCTAACTTATATTTATTTGGGCTTTTCTTTGAACTCTTAATCTATAAAAGAATTATAAGAATTAAAGGTCTTGACATCATCAAAAAGGGGGAAATTGTTAGGAATTTCATGTTAGATGTTTTGATGATGACAAGATAGGATTTTATGTTAGACCCCAAAAATATAATGTAAGTTTATGTTTCATAGATCAATTGTATAAGCGTTTGAAAGTATGTAATTTTGTTAGGCTTGTAATTTTTATCTTTGTAGATTTTAAACTAAGTATTAGATACTGAATCGCTAATAGAATTCTAGGTGAGTCTATTAGACATAAGTTAAAGATCAGCGTCTGAAGTCAAAAGAAAAGGAAGATTTATCCTTAGCGTCTATCAAACGCTAAAGGACTATTTCAGGATTCATGGATCAAGCGCTCAAAGCACTCTAGCGATCAGTATCAGATTCACCTGAAATAATTCCTCAAGTCATGAAGGACTTAAATGCAATCATTCAACGGACATTTATTTCCAACGGGAAATAAATTCAAATGCATTAATTGCTTGATAAGAGCATTAAATGTGATAAGCCAATATGACTTGTGGACAAGCCACCTTTTTGACTGGACTGTCAGAATTTCAGAGTTTATAGCTGCTACCATCCAATCGGAACCAGCAGGATTTCAGGACTATCAGAGAAAAGGTATAATCACGCGTCGCGTGAAAGGCACGCTCCTACATGTGTCAAACCGACATAATCCCAAAAATTGCCTATAAATACCTAATTTCAACAAACCCTAAAAAAAAAAAGAGATACATACGTACATGCACAAGAAAACTTTGCTGAGAAAAAGCTTAGAAACTCCATAGCCAAAATCTTTCAAGCTTTTACATACATTCCATAAAGTTATAAATATCTCAAACATCTTCCAAAGAAGAAACCTAAACTCTTACTGAGATATTCCAAGTTGTTTGATCTTTCCAAAAACAAACAAACCCTTGTGATAAAACCCTCAACCTTTCATCTAAGTGAGAAAGTTGTTGAAACCCCTTACAGGCAGTATTTCTGAGTGAGAGAAGCTTGTAGAAGAAGATCTTCCTTGGTGCTGAAATCTGTGCGATCAAGGAGCCCGAGATCATTTTCACCTATTTAGTACCTTGTAGAAGATTCTGTGTGATTCTTTGATAATCATCTTAGTAAATTCCTTCCAAGTGAAAAAAGGAGAAGAAGGACGTAGCTGGGATTACATCACCCGGTGAACCTTATATATCTTGTGTCATTTACTTTCATTATTATCTTGTTTTATATTATTTTATCTATTCTGAAAAAGACAAGTTAAATCTGCTAAGCGACTATTTAACCTAAACGAACGCTAAATCTTTAAAATCATTTCCACTGTGCTAACCCTGATTAAGTGATCTAAGCATTACCCTACTTTGGTAAATTGCCAAAATTACTAAGTCTAAGTTATCTTTACTGCAGTGCCTGACCCAAGCGCTCAGCTTCCTAAGCGTTCTAATCTTTAAAAGTGATACGAAATTTTTGAAGTCGAAAAAGACTTCAGGGTCTATTCAACCTCGCCCCCCCCCCCCCCTTTTCTAGACCCTTTGGTATGCCACTTGGGACCACCACTATCTAAATCTTATAGAAAAT
Organism: Buddleja alternifolia; assembly: GCA_019426215.1. Taxonomy (NCBI): domain Eukaryota; kingdom Viridiplantae; phylum Streptophyta; class Magnoliopsida; order Lamiales; family Scrophulariaceae; genus Buddleja; species Buddleja alternifolia. The sequence continues at coordinate 22,505,409 of CM033399.1, read as the reverse complement.
ATAATACGAGATCAATCTATATCTAACATATATTAATACAAAATTAATAATATATATGAATGAAAAAATTGATTTTTTTTTTCTGAATTCAAGCTCGAGATCGAGTCCCATTTTTCTCAAGTTTTTTGAGCTCGATCTCAAGTCGAGAAATTTGGCCAGGCTCTAATCAAGATCGACTCATGGGCACATCTTCCCCCAAGTATGATACAAAACATTTTCGAGCATGATTTAAGGGAAACTTCAGCTCAGTTTGTTAAGAGGCCTTATAATAGTTTAATGAAGTGGGCGAACTGTGAGGCCATGGCTTGATACCTGTTTGGGCGACCTTTTGTCTGGATCATTGTATTTTTGGTACACTAATGTGGCATGCGCATTTTTTTGGTACACTAATATGGGGGGTAGCAATTGGGTACACCATTGGTAAAAGAATTGGCAATTTCAGTACAATTTATAGTGGAAATTTTGAAATTTTGCCGAAAAATCTCACGCGAGGCTCACATGACATCAAAATTTGAGGATTTTTCTAATTTTGAGGGAAAATTGATGATGTGACATCCAATTAGAAAACAAATTGGTGACATAGCGGTCAATTGGACAAAGTTTAAAGTGTTTGATACTTGGGAGGTTTGAACCCATGACCGAAGAGCCAAAATTTTGCACTTCTACCACTCTATCACATGCCACAACTTGTTTTATTTAGCTTTAGTTTGGTTACTTATAACATTACTTTAGTAGATGCCTTAGTAATATGTAGTTATCGATATATATTAAATATTTATAAGAATATGTAAATGTACAAAAATATATAATATCATATATATTATAATTGAAATAATTGTATATTTTATCATAAATGTTAGATAAGGTACTACTTATATACTCGAAATATATAATTACTCTTTTCATAATTACTTGAATTGTTAATTATAGATTTTAGTATGTGTGTATATATATATATATATATATTGATAGTATTTAGTTATAGATATTTCTTATATAAAATATCGATAACTACATATTACTAAGGCATTTACTAAAGTAATGTTATAAGTAACTAAACTAAAGCAAATGAATACAAATTGAGCATATGGTGTAGTGGTGGAAGTGTCTTATTTTTATCTCACACGTCATGGGTTCAAACCTCTACTGAAGCAAAAGTTTTCAACTTTGTCCAATTAGTTGCCATGTCACCAATTCATTCTCCATTTGGCTGCCATGTCATGTCTTTCCCTCCAATTTTTGAAAAATCCCCAATTTGAACTTTTTCCGGCTGCAACGTCAATAATTTCTGACACTTTTAGCAGACAAGTCAGCAGTTTCGAGCGATATATATTGAAATTGATAATTTTTGGACCAATGGTGTACCCAAATTGCTTACCCCTCCTCTCCTCCCAATATTAGTGTACCAAAAAAATATGTAGCCCACACTAGTGTACCAAAAATGCAATATCCCCCCTTTTTATCCTTTTTTTTGCCAAAAACATGTTTGTATAGGAAAAGGGAATTAATTGAAAAGAAGAAAGTAAAAGAGGTTGAATTATTAACAATTTTCATTTTTCATTCTTATCAAAGTACGTCTTTTGTGGTTAGAAAGGGAGTTACTAAGGAAAATTAGTTTAATTATCAATAATTCTAATGTTTCCTTTTGAACTTCTTTTAACCTCTAGTTAACCATTTATTTTGTTTAATATTGATTCCCTATGTCTTTTTATTCAATGTACATGTTTTTAATTAAAGAGTGCATTACCGAAAAAACAAGAGGGAATAAAAAATAGAAGTTGAAATTATTAGCAGTTTTATTTTTTCATTTTTTACGCAAAGTGTTTTTAATTAAAATGGATTATGAAAAGGAAAAAGACGTTAATTTTCAACGATTCTAATTTTCCTTTTGAACTTCACTTACTTTCTTCCTACCAGTTTAATTTATTCAATATAGTCTCTTTCTTATACCACTGCAATGATTGGAGATCCTTTTTAACCATGAAATTGATGAAAAATAGACTAAAAAATAAGATGGAACATGAATGTCTTCCGGCTCGTTATATAGAGAGAAGAATTGCAAAGAAAATTGATAAAACCTATTTAAAATGAATTTTATGGTATGAAAGAATGTGTGTACGCTATCAATAATTTGTTTTAAAAGTCGCTTATATATTTTGAAACCACTCAAAAAATTGCAAGGTTAGTTTATTTTTTTCATTTACACATGATGATGATTATTGTACTTATCTATTAAAACAAAAACAAATTTGAACTTTAACGTACAAATATTATCAAACAAAAAAAACTGCTCTAACAATAATCCTCCCTCCTCACCCCAAACAAGTTGTTCCTAAATATCCTTAGTTGAGTAGTATACGAGTCGGGTTTATCACGTCCCCGGAGCATGCCGAGTTACATGGAGCGAAAGAAGCTATTAAGATGACAGTCATAGAAGGGTGGACCGAGACGTGACTTTTGAAGGTAATTGAATGATTATTAACAATTGTTATAGTTATATTTTATGTTAATTTCCTTGCCTTGTATTTAGTCTAGAATATCTCTTATTTCCTTGTTTATAGTTAGGTTGTATCTTTTCCTATCTTTTGTAACTGTTAGGAAATTTCATGTTAGATGTTTTGATGATGACAAGATAGGATTCAATGTTAGACCCCAAAAATACAATGTAAGTTTCCGTTTTTCATAGAATGATGTATAAGCATTTGAAAGTTGTAATTCATTATAGGCTTGTAATTTTTATCTTTGTAGAATTTAGACTAAGTCTTAGCGACTGAATCGCTAGTAGAATTCTAGGTGAGTCTACTAGAGAAGAAGTTGAAGACCAGCGTCTGAAGTCAACCGGAGATAAAAAAATTCTTCTTAGCGTCTGTCAAACGCTAAAAGATCTCATTTCAGGATTTATGGATCGGCGCTCGAAATCCGTCAAGCGACTTATGTCAGATTCACCTGAAATAAATCCTCAAGTCATAAAGGACTTAAATGCAATCATTCACCGGGCATTTATTTCCAACGGGAATTAAATTCAAAATACATTAAATGCCTGATAAGAGCATTAAATGTGATAAGCCAATGTGACTTGTGGACAAGCCACCTTTTGACCAGACTGTCAGGAAAATTCAGAATTTCAGCTGCTCCCGTCCAATCGGCTTCAGCGAATTTTCAGGAATGTCAGAGAAAAGGTATAGTCACGCACCCCGTGAGAGGCACGCTCCTACATGTGTCCAACGGACAGATCCCAAGAAATTGCCTATAAATGTCTTACCCCAGCAAACCCTAAAAATACACAAGATACGTACGAAAAAGAGAAGAGAAACTATTGCCAAAAATCTTACGCACATTTTCTGAGAAAAACCTTAGAAACTCCATAGCCAAATCTTTCAAGATTTTTGTCTACATTCCAACAATCAAAAATATCTCAAACATCTTCCAAAGAAGAAACTCAAATTTCAACTGAGATATTCCCAGTTGTTTGATCTTTTCAAAAACAAACAAAACCCTAGTGACAAACTTCAACCTTTCATTTGAGTGAGAAAAGTTGGTTGATCGCTTTCAGGCAGTATTTCTGAGTGAGAGAAGCTTGAAGAAGACGATCTTCATTGGTGCTGAAGTCTGTGTGATCAAGGAGCCCAAGATCATTTTCACCCTTTTACTATTGTGTAGAAGACTCTGTGTGACTCTTCGAAAATCATTCTAGTAAATTCCTCCAAGTGAAAAAGGAGAAGAAGGACGTAGCTAGGATTACACCACCCAGTGAACCTTATATATCTTGTGTCATTTATTTTATTTGCCTTATTATTTTTTTTATTGCATCATTTATCTTTGAAAGAGACAAGTTAAAGTGCAAAGCGATTAAGTTGACTAAAAGAACGCGAAAACTCATTTCCGTTGTGCTAACCCTAATTAAGCGATCTAAGCATTGCCCTACTTTGGTAAACTGCTAAAATCACTAACTCTAAGTTAGCTTTTCTGAAACGTCTGATCCAAGCGCTCAGTCATCCAAAGCGTTCAAACCTTTAAAGTGATACGAAATTTTTGAAGTCGAAAAAGACTTCAGGGTCTATTCAACCCCCCCCCCCCTTCTAGACCCTTTCGTATGCCACTTGGGACCACCAAGTGGTATCAGAGCGGTTGAAGTAGAACCCTAAGCGTTTCCGAGCATAACTGCTTGTTCAGATCCATTTTTTTTATCGCTTTTAAAAATCTCTCTTTAAAAACATCTTGTTATAGCTTTTAACAAAATGCCTAAGTTGGTGGAATCAAACTATGATTCTTGGAAACTTAGAGCATTCGCATATTTATGTTCATGCGATAATGAAATGTGTGATGTGATTGCAGATGGCCCCATTCAGATTATGAAAGTTGTAACTCGAGCCCCTGGAGCGATCGAGGCTACTCCAGATGGTTATGTTGAGAAACCTAAGATAGAATGGACTCCAGAGGATAGAAAAAGAGCTAATCTGGATAATGTTGGATGAAGTGCACTTTACTCAGCGCTAGGAGATAACGATGCATTGTTGAACAAGATCAAGCAATGTAAAACCTACAAAGAAATATGGGATAAGTTGGCCATTGTGTGCGAAGGTTCAGCACAAATAAAGGAAAACAAGCTCTCCATAGCCATGCAAAGATTCGAGCATTTCAAAATGCAGCCCGGTGAGACGCTAGAACAATTGGACGCAAGATTCACCTTGCTCATTCCCGAGTTAGCGTCATTAGACAAAGAATTGACCAACAAGGAAATGGTCAATAAGATTTTCAGAAGTCTTCCAAGTAAATACTTGATCAAGACAGTTGCAATGAGAGAATCACAAACTTTGGAGACTCTTACTCCAGAACATGTGTTTTCAGAGTTAAAGGCATTTGAATTCGAGTTAGGTGAAGTCAGCGACACAACAAATTCAGCGACTGAATCAGGAGCTTTAATCGCTACCACCAAACATAAGGGTAAAGCGGTTAGTGAGGTTAAACCAGTGGAATCAAATGAAGAAAAAGAAATGGCCTTATTAGTCAAGAAATTTCTAAGATATGAAAAGAGAAATCCTATTGGACAAACTTCATTTCAAACTCCTCCCCCAGCACCAGCGCCTCAGTATCAAGCGCCAGTGTACTCAGCACCTCAACTAGTTGCGCCAGTTCCATATCAAGCGCCTCCATCTCCTACACAGAATCTCTCAGCGCCAGTTGGATGAAAGCGATTATCCACTGAACAAAAAATGAAAACTAATTTGTGTTATAATTGCAGGAAACCAGGGCACTACCAGGTAAATTGCCCTTATCCAAATGTGTCTAAGCCCACAAGGCAAGACTATGTGGATAGAAACCAATTCAGGAGCAACCTTCGCCAACAAGGATTGCTGGTGGAATCTGAACCATTTCCCGCACCTGAAGAGGACTTGGAATCATCAGATGAAAGTAGTGATGATGAGCCTACAAGCGACTCAGTGTTGATCTGTCTCATGGCAAGAGAAGATGAAGCGTCTGATAAATCGCCACTAGAGGTACCTAGAGCCAACACCGATACTTCAGTTTGGTACATCAATAGTGGGTCGTCAAGGCACATGACTGGCTCAAGGGATCTCTTGATCAACGATCGTACAACCAACGATCCTCAAGTTATATTCGGTGATAACTCCAAAGGTAAAACCAAAGGTATAGGTATCATGCATAGGGGGAACATTATGATCAGTGATGTATATTATGTTGAGGGTCTTAAGCATAATTTGTTGAGCATTAGTCAATTCTGTGATAAAGGCTTTGATGTTAATTTTTCAAGCGACTTCTGCTATGTCAACGACACTAAGACTAAGTCTACTAAATTAAGAGGAAAAAGAACAAATAATGTGTATTTAGTGGATTGGAATTCTACATTTCATAACAACCCCACATGCTTTATTGCTAAAAATCAAAATGAATTGGGTTGGTTATGGCATAGAAAAATGAATCACCTCAACTTTAAGGCAATCTCTCAGTTAATATCGCTAAATCTTGTAGAGGGATTACCTAAGGGTTCCTTTCAAAAGAATCGCTTATGTGATGCATGTCAAATGGGTAAACAAGTTAAATCATCCTTTAAGAAGAAACCATGTCTATCTACTTCTAGAGTTCTTGAACTATTGCATCTAGATTTGTTTGGTCCTATTCAAATCATAAGTGTTAGTGGTAAAAAGTACTCACTAGTAATAGTTGATGATTTCTCTCGCTATACATGGGTAGAATTTCTAGCGACCAAAGATGAAACTAGTGTCAAGCTCACAGCGCTAATCCGTCAATTGCAAAATTCAAAAGATCTAAAAGTGACGAGAATTAGAAGCGATAGAGGAACTGAATTTACTAACCAAATTGTTGAGAAGCTTTGTACAGATTTTGGAATACTTCATGAATATTCTGCCCCTAGAACACCTCAACAAAATGGAGTTGCTGAGCGACGGAACAGAACGCTTAAAGAAGCCGCTAAGACAATGCTTGCAGAGTCTAAGCTGCCTCAAAGGTTTTGGGCCGAAGCCATCAACACAGCTTGCTACACTCAGAACCGGTGTATGATCAACAAGCAACATGAGAAGACTCCATATGAGTTGTGGAAGGGACGTAAGCCTAACGTCTCATATTTTCATGTATTTGGTTCAAAATGTTTCATTCATAATAATGGATCCCACAGCCTAAAAACTTTTGATCCTAAAGCGGATGAGGGAATCTTTCTAGGCTATGCCAAGAATGGAAAGAGTTTTCGCATCCTAAATAAGATCAAATCGAAGGTTGAAGAATCCATTCATGTTGTGTTTGATGATGCTAACCAAGAACCGAGTAAGGTTAATCCTGATGATGTAGGAATTGAAGATCTTGCCCAACAAGGGTCACAAATTAACCTCAATGATAACAGTGATCATGACGCTGATGATGAGATCTTTGTGCCTATTCCTAAGGTTACTCGTGAGGTTACAAATAATGGTAAAGTGAGAATCGCTGATGATCATGAAGAGAATTATCATCAAGAGCAAACTGGAACTGTGAATGATGAAGCGACTGCGCCAGAGACCAATAGGGATCAAGCGACTGTTGACCAAGAGTCTCTCAACCCTTTCCAACCAGACCGTAAATGGCTTAGAGACCATCCACCAGAGCTAGTAATTGGAGATATGGAAGCACCTGTTAGAACTAAGTCAGCTACAATTAATGAGGCCATGTTCGCAAGTTTCTTATCTCATATGGAACCAAAGAAAGTGGATGAAGCGCATAATGATTCAAGTTGGGTTGAAGCGATGCAAGAAGAGCTTAACCAATTTGAGAGAAGTAAGGTTTGGACGCTAGTACCAAGGCCAACTCATCAAGGAGTTATTGGAACTAGATGGGTTTTTAGGAACAAGATGGACGAAGATGGCATTGTTATAAGAAACAAAGCCAGACTAGTCGCTCAGGGTTATTGTCAAGAAGAGGGAATTGATTTTGATGAAACATACGTCCGAGTAGCCCGTCTTGAAGCGATTCATATGTTCCTAGCGTTTGCCGCATTCAACAAATTCACGGTATATCAAATGGACGTGAAGAATGCATTCTTGAATGGTAAACTCCAAGAAGAAGTCTATGTGGAGCAACCTCCAGGATTCATCAACAACCATGGCAAAAGTATGGTCTATAAGCTGGATAAGGCACCCTATGGCCTTAAACAAGCACCAAGAGCAAGGTATGACACTCTCTCTATCTTCCTTATAGGTAAAGGCTTTTCAAAAGGCAGCGTTGACACAACGTTATTTAAAATTACCCATAATGAAGATATTCTCTTAGTCCAAATTTATGTTGATGATATTATATTCGGTTCTACAAATAAGCGATTGTGCGAGAAATTTTTGAAAATGATGCAAGATCAATTTGAAATGAGGATGATGGGTGAATTAACTTTCTTCTTAGGATTGCAAGTTAAACAACTCCCTAATGGAATATTTATAAACCAAGTTAAATATACAAAAGACATGATTAAGAAATTTGGTATGGAAAATGCATCATCTTCAAAAATTCCAATAAGCCAAACGCTTAAGTTAGATAAAGATGAAAGTGGAAAGAAAATTGATATCACTAACTATAGAGGTATCATTGGATCACTTCTTTATCTTACCGCTAGTAGACCAGATATTATGTTTTCGGTATGCATGTGTGCACGCTTTCAAGCTGATCCTAGAGAATCACACTTAAATGCTGCCAAGAGAATCCTTAAATACCTAAAAGGCACACAAAATGTGGGCTTATGGTATCCACGGGACTCTTCTTTTGAACTAATTGGTTATTCAGACGCAAATTTTGCAGGATGCAAAATAGATAGGAAAAGTACTAGTGGTACATGTCAATTTCTAGGTGATAGACTAGTTTCGTGGCATAGTAAGAAACAACAATCCATAGCAACTTCTACCGTTGAGGCAGAATATGTAGCCGTTGGGAGCTGTTGTGCACAGATTCTTTGGATGAGGCAACAACTTAGAGACTATGGAATTATCCTAGGTCCTACCCCTAAACACATTGACTCAAAATCCTGTCCTTCATTCTAGAACTAAACACATTGACATTAGATACCATTTCTTGCGTGACCATATTCAAAAGAAAGATATCTCCATGCACTTCATTGGCACTGACAAACAACTGGCAGATATCTTCACCAAAGCGCTCAACGAACAACGCTTTCTCACTTTGAGAAGTGAATTAGGTATGATTGATTTAAACGCTTAAATTATAAAGCATCATATTTAAATAGGCATACAATTTAGGGGAAATCCACCTTATGTTTATGTCTAAAGCGTTTTGACAAAATCTGGAATAAGTTATCAATTTTAGGGGGAACTTTAAAATTGTACTTATAACAAGTTATAAGCGACTGTGATCAAAAATGATTTCAAATTAAATGCATTAATCACTAGCGCTTATGTTTATGCATGACGAAGTCAATCTTTAAATAAAATTGTCATTTCTAAATTCAAGCGATTGACTTTACCACAAACTTTACAAAATTAAATTCTGTTCTCCAAAAGTCTTAAGCGTTAAAGAAATTCCCACGATAACGCTAAGAAAATTGTTTTAAAATCATGCATAGTTTTCATCGATAAAAGGATCGCGTATGGATAAGTATAAAAGATTAGATTTGATAACTACCCACACGTGTCTATCAAATCAAACTGACGGTTATTGACATATATCTAAAACCAAGACAGTTCAGGTCTGCACGAGTCTGATTACGTGTCAGTGTACTATCAGGCGCGTGTAGTTCACGCTGAAAATTTCAAATCTTTTCAAACGTTTTTCAATAAATTTGGTAACTGCGGATCCCAAAATTCCACACTTTTTTTGTAACTGATAAACTATTTTTCCGCACTTTTTCCATCCGTATTTTCCTAAAAACGTATCAGATTTGACTCCTTTCAAAATTCAAACTCTTTGACTGTCCACGTGTCAACATCGTAGCCATTGAAACGATAATTTTTGCCTCTATTTAAACCCTTCAAGGTCTTTACAATCAGATTTTATCACTTTCACAAATTCTCTCTGCTGTAAAAATCTTCATCTTTCTCAAGGCAAATATTCCTCTCTCTCTCAAAAACTTTCAAACTTTCAGCAATGGCACCCAAAGTTGCAAAATCTTCCAAATCATCCAAGTCAGCTACCGGAAAAACTTCCCGTGCTGAAAAACCAGTCACTGTTAACGCCAGATTTCTGGTTAACTGGGACTATCTGTTTGAAAACCAGAACTTTCCTCTTCGAACGATTCTTCCACTCGTTCAAGAATCTGGTTTGAGAGATATGATCACTACTATTTTCAACTACTTTGAAGATGAATCTCTCCACTTTTTCAACAATGCCCAGATTTCTGAAGACGGAAATTCCATATCTTGCGTCTTCCCCTTCGCCAAAGAGACTTTTGTTCTTACTCCTTCCTTGATTTCTTCATTGTTGGTTTTACCCAATGATGGCTCTGAGGTGGAACACGTCAATCTCGGAGATGCTACAAAAGTCTGGGAATTGGTCAAGAAAGACGATGTCATTACTGCATACGAGCCGAACTTCAAGAAGAACGACATGAAGGGAGAATATGTTATTCTCGCAGACATATGCTCCAAGATGATTGAATGCAGGAAAGGGACATTCGATAAAGTTACAAACCTCCAGCACAAGATGATGGTGGCCATTCTGACCAAATTGAAGGTAGATTGGTCTCTCTACGTTTTTAATCGCTTCAAGGCAGCGATGGCCAAGTCGGTGAATCTCAAGCCTTATGGGATTGTGCTAAGTCGTATTCTTAGCACTTGCGGTTATACAAACTCTTTGGGCAAGAAGATTCCAACGACAAAATTCTACGAAAAGAAAATGATCCGTGAGCTGCAAAAGCCAAGGAAGCTAGGTGGTGCAACTGTTCCAAAAGAAGAGCGTGAGCGACTTCGTGCTCTAGGAGTTGTTCGTAGTGATGATGAAGATCAAGCGTCTTCCTCTTCATCATCATCCTCTTCATCCGAAGAAGAAGTGGTGGTCAAGCGACCTAAGAGAAAGATAGCTCTCAAAGTCGCTGAGCCATCCACGCCAACAAAGAAACAAAAGCCTGAAACCAAGAAGAAGAAGCTGGAGCCCAAAAAGAAGCAGAAGATCCCTTCTCCTTCTCCCTCTCCTAAATCTCCATCGCCTTCTCCAGCGTTTATCTTTTCCGTTCCCGAGGAAGAGGAATTCACAGAAGAAGAAGTACCGCTTGCACGAAGACGTACTCCTCTTTCTACTCCCGCAACCTCCTCTAGTGCTCCAGCGAAACCAGCGCTTAGAGAGTTAGTGAGCGTTCCTCCCTCTGACGCTGTCCCAGAAATTCTCTCAGATCCTCAAGCCGCTACTCAATCTGAGAGGCTTCCTAGCTTTCAGGGTAAGTATTTGCTAAGCAGATTAGTATATCCTTTTCTCGTTAGTTTCTAAGTCTCTAACGCAAAGATAAAAATTCTTTCAGCACAATGTCAAGCGGATATTCAATATGTTCTCAACACTCTTGACGAATTAGATATTCCCATTCGTGCTGATCCTATAACTTCTTTTCTCGACTTAGATCCAGAAGAAGTTGTTCCAGAGCCTGAGGAACCTGTCCCAGAAACAGATCAAGCAACTGAAATAGTCGATGATATTCCTCAGGGTAAGCGATTTAGTCTTTTCTATCTTTCTTCTTAGAGGAATTTTTTTTTTTTTTGGCTTGCTTTTCTCAATCGCTTACATGTATCAGCTCAAGATGTACCTCTAGAGGCACCAATCGCTGATGCCCCTCTTTCATTCGAGATTTCAGTTGAAGTGGATGTGGATATGGCAACTGTTGTGGATATCGCTAAGGAAGCATCCCAAGCCCTTCCTGACGCTGAAGCATCATCAACCAGTGAAGCGACTTTAAACGCTGAGCGGTCGATAGAAGTGGCCCCCATCCCAACAGAAGCGATTTCTATTATTCCTACGCCAACGGGACCTCCTCCTCGTGTCATCGATTTCTTCCCACGCGGATACACTCCAGATGTTGAATTTTATTATGCCGCCAGAGAACGAGACACTCAAACGCTTGCCGAGTTGGAAATACAATTTCAAACAACTCTCCATCGGCCCGATTTGTCCAACTCTCTCAAATTTGAAATCTCCGAGCGTATTGCCGATCTAGGACTATATAACTTGGAGCGTCTTCACTCTCGCCTTGAGTATATTCATCATCCAATTTTCAACAGAGCTAATCCTGATCTTCAGCGTTTCAATTCAAATGGTCGCTCGGACAAGTCCTTTTATCCTCAGCGCCAAAACAAGATTGTTTTCAAGAACCCCCACATGGGTGATTGGAACAAGGATCCAGATGAAGAAGATCTCAACAAGATAGGCTATTCAGCGCCCCCCCCCCCCCCCGTTGTCAAGTCTCCCCAGAATGCTCTCTCTCTGAATCCACTTCAGTTATGGAAAGGCAAAGGACTGCTTGTTGTTGAGCGCCCAAATCTGGTCAATTCGTGGACAGAAGATGAGGCCCGTGAATATCTCGTCAGATTATGGGCTGATGATTATGATGAAGAGACAGAACGCTTTGAGAAGTTCCTTGCTGCTACCAAAGAGCAAAAGAAAGCGGACAAACTTGGAAAACGGTGGATGATGAATACAGCCAGGTGGGCTGAAGAATTTGTTCTTCATTTCTACACCATTGAAGAACTGAGCAGATATCCTTTTTTGTTCAATTTCGGAATAGAGTACAGACGCCGAGGTTATGCAACCTTTTTGCTTCAACAGCATCAGAATATTGCAGGGAATGTTAGCGCTTTGCCACGATATCGACAACCAATCAAAAGCTACATTCGCCAGCAACTTGCCTTATACAGCCAAGGTGGACGCTACGTTTTGCATCCTCGTGCCGGGTTTGTTCAACGAGTCTTTCCTGACCCAAATGAACATGCTTCATCAAGTAAACAACCTCTTCTTCCAGGCCAGAGTCAGATTCGTGTGGATGTTTCTACTGAACACGCTGAGTTCCACAAATCAATGAGAGCAGTGTTTGAAAATGCCCAAGCGCTGGACATCAGTTTCAATCACTTTTTCGAGTGTTACAATTTCCGAGGCTATACTCTTCACCCCGTGCTCTTTAGTGAATCCAATATTCAAGTGGCCAAGATAATCTCGCTAATTAGGCCAGTGGACCAAGAAGTAGCTCAAGAGCTCATGCCTTTGATTTTGGACTTCTTCAACTGTTATACTTCAGGGATTGCTTTACCGGAAGGTGTGCAACTTGCACTAAGTACCGAAGAGCGCGAAGACGCTATATTCTTTATCCCGCAATCTAGCCTGATCAGTCCAAGGCATGTGATGGAAGCCCTTGGCCTCCTCTGGGTCATTGGTCTTAGAGAACCTTCTCCCTCCATCGAAATTATAGAAGAAGAAAGTGCTCCTACTAAGGATGACGCTCCACTTCCAGATTCCTCAAGCGCCCCAGTAGTTGAGCCCCCAGCGATTGCAGATCCTATCATGGATTGAGCGATTGAAGAAGTGCACGCTGAAATTGCTCAAGCGCCTGAAGAACCTTTTATCAGAGATAAATCCAAAGGTAAGGCTGCAGTTTCCTCATTCCCAGAGCGTCCTTCTTCCGATTCCGATTCTGAGAGCGATTCAGAAGCCAGAGATTTCAGACAGATAGTCCGGAACTCGCTAACCAACATTGAGGGTTCCTGCTCCGAGATCTTTGAGGCTGCTGATAGGCATATCCGCATAGTGTCGGATACGCGGACTCGTGATATTGGCAACGCTGCAAATAAAAGCACTATTGCTATCATGCAAAGCATATCACCTCTTATCGCTGAGCTCTCATCTGAATTCAACCGTCACTTAGCTCAGAGCGCCCTGGCCGATACTGAAAGACACGCTTCATCCGATGCCGCCGCTCAGAGTGTCGCTCAACAAGTTGCTCTTCTCATCGAAGAAGTTAGACTCTTGCGCCGCGAGTCGTTGACCTCAAGAACTCCCTTGATAATGTCAAGAAGGGGGAAGATAAAGAAAAGTCCAAAGCAATTTCCAAGACAGATAATAAACAGTGGCGTTCATTGTTCGAAGAATTAGTAAGCATTAAGAAAATGTTATCCAAGAAAAGAAAGCCAAGGTATTATCTCGGAAAGTACGCGCTTCCAGAATTGGACCCCGAGTTCTTAGAAAGCATGGGATTTCCTGCTTATGCCGGACCGCTACAACGACCTATCAATTGGAGACCATCAAATGATCGACAAAGAGATATCTGTCATGACTTAATTCGTGAACTTGGTATTCCACCAAGGGACAGGACGGAAAGGTTGTTAGAACTAAATGAAAGCGCCAGACTTCGTAGACATGATTATGATGAAGTTCAACATACGACAATGATCGATATTGGTCGTCTCTTGTTGGAACTAGCGCTAGAAGTTCTACAAGGCAAAGCAAGAGCGAAGCGACAAAAAAAGTGATTGGTTTCCTTTTTATGTTTTATCCGTTTTTTTATTTATGGTTTTCCTTCAGTGTAAAACATGTATGCTTTAAATTCTCTCAATGAATGAATGTTTGAACGCTGAAACATCTTGTTGAAGCTAATCTAATTTTAGCTAACTTTACTAACTTTTCAAACGCTAACTTATATTTCTTTGGGCCTTTTCTTTTAAGTAACTCTTCAATTCTAAAAGAGTTATAAGAGTCTTGACATCATCAAAAAGGGGGAAATTGTTAGGAAATTTCATGTTAGATGTTTTGATGATGACAAGATAGGATTCAATGTTAGACCCCAAAAATACAATGTAAGTTTCCGTTTTTCATAGAATGATGTATAAGCGTTTGAAAGTTGTAATTCATTATAGGCTTGTAATTTTTATCTTTGTAGAATTTAGACTAAGTCTTAGCGACTGAATCGCTAGTAGAATTCTAGGTGAGTCTATTAGAGAAGAAGTTGAAGACCAGCGTCTGAAGTCAACCGAAGATAAAAAAAAATTCTTCTTAGCGTCTGTCAAACGCTAAAAGATCTCATTTCAGGATTTATGGATCAGCGCTCGAAATCCCTCAAGCCACTTATGTCAGATTCACCTAAAATAAATCCTTAAGTCATAAAAGACTTAAATGCAATCATTCAACGGGCATTTATTTCCAACGGGAATTAAATTCAAAATGCATTAAATGCTAATAAGAGCATTAAATGTGATAAGCCAATGTGACTTGTGGACAAGCCACCTTTTGACCAGACTGTCAGGAAAATTCAGAATTTCAGCTGCTCCCGTCCAATCGGCTTCAGCGAATTTTCAGGAATGTCAGAGAAAAGGAATACTCACGCGCCCCGTGAGAGGCACACTCCTACATGTGTCCAACGAATAGATCCCAAGAAATTGCCTATAAATACCTTACCCCAGCAAACCCTAAAAATACACAAGATACGTACGAAAAAGAGAAGAGAAACTATTGCCAAAAATTTTACGCATATTTTCTGTGAAAAAGCTTCGAAATTCCATAGCCAAATCTTTCAAGCTTTTTGTCTACATTCCAACAGTCAAAAATATCTCAAACATCTTCCAAAAAAGAAACTCAAATTTCAACTGAGATATTCCAAGTTGTTTGATCTTTTCAAAAACAAACAAAACCCTAGTGACAAACCTCAACCTTTCATCTGAGTGAGAAAAGTTGGTTGAACCCTTTCAGGCAGTATTTCTGAGTGAGAGAAGCTTGAAGAAGACGATCTTCATTGGTGCTGAAGTCTGTGTGATCAAGGAGCCCAAGATCATTTTCACCCTTTTACTATTGTGTAGAAGACTCTGTGTGACTCTTCGAAAATCATTTTAGTAAATTCCTCGAAGTAAAAAAGGAGAAGAAGGACGTAGCTGGGATTACACCACCCAGTGAACCTTATATATCTTCTGTCATTTATTTTATTTGTCTTATTATTATTTTTTTTATTGCATCATTTATCTTTGAAAGAAACAAGTTAAAGTGCAAAGCAATTAAGTTGACTAAAAGAACGCTAAAACTCATTTGCGTTGTGCTAACCCTGATTAAGCGATCTAAGCGTTGCCCTACTTTGGTAAACTGCTAAAATCACTAAGTCTAGGTTAACTTTTCTGAAGCGTCTGATCCAAGCGCTCAGTCATCCAAAGCGTTCAAACCTTTAAAGTGATACGAAATTTTTGAAGTCGAAAAAGACTTCAGGGTCTATTCACCCCCCCCCTCTCTAGACCCTTTCGTATGCCACTTGGGACCACCAGTAACCTCTATATATATTTTCGTATAATGAGAATCATCCTCAAGGGGAATTATACAAAGCTACATGGTATCAGTCACCCAGATTTCTCCCTTCCCTCAGTCGTTCCCCTCGACATTCTTCTATCACAAATACAACCTTCTTGCCGTGACTTAAAGACTTCATCTCTGGGGCTACTTTTTTCTCTTCTTCTGAAATACTATATCATGGTTATCATGTTCGTGGTTGTTCACACTGCCTCCCTACAGCTTCTATCACCCTCACTTGCTCTCTTCTCTATCTTCCTCGTAAGTTTTTCTTTGTTTTTTTTTCATTATGGCTACACCCGTACATCACCAGGCTTATGCTCTTCCAAACGTATCACATCTCATGCCTCTTTAATTATGTCCTACTGAATCTCGTTATAATCAATGGCACGAGATGTTTCTAGCAATTTGATAGGTCATATGGTAGAAAGTTATGTGCTTACCAATCCCACTCCTGAAAATATTAAAGATTCCACTTGGATTCGTATAAATGCTAAAGTCCGTTCATGGCTTTTCTCTACTCTTGCCCCTGATCTTGTTTAACACAACTCATGACATATGGCTTAATATTGAATTTTTTTTCAAGATAATAAAGTGGCATGTTCGATTCAACTTGAAGAACAATTTTGTACTCTTAAAAAGGGTTCCTTATCAATTCATGATTATTGTCGCCAACTAAACGAATTTCTGATCATTTAAGAGAGGTTGAAAACCCGATATCTGACAAAGTTCTTGTTCTTCAAACTTTATCTGGTTTACTCGAATCTTTTAAAAGTGTCGTCAGTGTCATCACTCATACACAACCGTTCCCATCTTTCGCTGTTGTCCTCCCATGCTTCAATTAGAGGAAAACCAACATTGTAAAAATAATCCTCCTAACTCTCTCACTTTAAACATAGCTCTTTATGCAAACCAGCCTTCAAATCCATATTTGTATAACGGCAATGGTGGTAGGGGTCGTGGTCGTGGTCGAGGTCGCGGGTACAATCATGGAAAAGGTAATAACGGTAATGGTATTTTAGGGGCTGCCTCACAAGTGTTATATCAAATTTCCACTCCTTTTGGAATTTTTCCTGTTCAGCGAATCCAACATTCAAGTAATGGTCCAGCTCCACCAGCCCAATGGGCTCGCCCTCCTCAATTAGGAGCCTTCTTAGCCGCCCAGAACTTGGTCCAGCAGCAACACTCCAACTGGGCTTTTCCAGGCGGCCTAGGCTCTTCCTAATGGCCCAACGCCTCTTTTCTCTCCATTAGGATCAGCGAATGCCACCTGGGCTCATCCCAGCGGCTCAGCTCCTTTCTCTCTATTCAGTTCTTCGGCCCATCAGTCTACTGTTCCAGTGCCTACCACTTGGCCCACAACTCCTGCTCCGTTCTCGGCCCAATCTATCCAGCCAGCTCCACAATCGACATATACCTCTCAATTATATCAAACAATGACTCTTCAGAATTTGGATTCAAACTGTTATATGGACACTGGGCAACTACCACATGTCCTCTTCTACAGGTATGCTAAATTCATTTATAAAATGCGATTCAAAATCAATTATGGTAGGCAATGGTGCATGTCTTCCTATTAATTTTTTAAGTTCATTTATTTTATCTGCAAATCCCAATTCTCTCGTTTTAAATGATATTTTAGTCAGTCCTTAAATCATTAAAAACCTTATTTCCGTTCGTCAATTTACAAAATAAAATTCCTGCTCTGTTGGATTTGACCCCCATGGTTTCTCTGTGGAGGACCTACAAACCGAAACTCTTCTACACCGCAGTGACAGCTCAGGCGACCTCTATCCTTTCGCCTCTTCCTTCGCCTCCATTTCGCATCCTACCGCTCTCTCGTCCACCATTATTAATGACGTAACTTGGAACCGCCGCCTCGGCCATCCAGGAGCTACTGTTCTTTCTTTTTCAAATTCGAAGCACTTTATTTCTTGTAATAAAATTTCAGACAATTTATGTCATGCTTGTCAATTAGGTAAGCACCGTAGACTACCATTCTCTTTATCTAATTATATTTTTGTTGCACCTTTTCAAATTATTCACTTGGATTTATGGACTTCCCTAGTTGCCAGTCTCAGTGGCTATCGTTATATGTGTTATTTTTAGATGATTTCACCACTTTCTTTGGGTTTTCCCTTTACGTCAAAAATTTGACACTTTTAATGTATTTCTTAATTTTTCATATTTATATTAAAAATCAATTTAAAACGGATATTCAGCAATTTCAATGTGATCATGGTCGCGAATTTGACCAACAAAACTTTCACAATTTATTTCAAAACCATGAGATCGTCTTTCTTTTCTCCTGTCCTCACATGTCGCAGCAAAACGGCAGAGCCTAGTGTATTACACAAACCATGAATAACATTCTTCGTGCTTTACTCTTCCAAGCTGACCTCCCACCCACCTTCTGGGTCGAATCCCTTCGTATTGCGGTTCATCTTCTTAATCTTCTTCCCACCAAAACCCTTTCTTTTACAACACCTTTTGAGACACTTTTTAACACACCTCCCACATATGATCACCTCAAAGTTTTTAGATGTATGTGCTATCCCAATATCTCCTCCTTTGCCCCAAATAAACTCACTCCTCGATCCTCTTCTTGCATTTTTTTTTGCTATCCTCCTAACCATCGCGGTTTTTGCTGTCTCGATCTTACTTCCAATCGCATCATCATCTCTCGCCATGTCATCTTTTACGAATCCACATTTCCCTACTCTTCTTACTCGGCCCCAGTTTCAGCGACGTACACTTTTCTAGATCCTCCCGATGATCCGCCTCTCGCACTTCATCCATCCATTCTTCCTTTTCCTACTCCTTCCTTCCCTCTGCCCGTGGCTGCCCACCTCCTGTCTCTACATCCTTACACCAGATGACAACTCGCCAAAAATCAGGCATTTCTAAACAAAAACAGATCCTTAATCTCACTGCTTCCGCCCCGTCTATCTCTCGTCTTCCCTGTACAGCCGCTCAGGCGTTAAAAGACGCAAATTGGCAATCAGCCATGGAATCCGAATTTGCGGCCCTCTCTAGCAATAATACTTGGCCTTTTGTACCCTGCCCTCCCAACACTAATATCGTCGGCTCAAAATGGATCTTTCACCACAAATTCTATGTTGATGGTACTCTTGAATGCTATAAACCCCGTCTTGTTGCCCAAGGTTATACCCAACAACCGGATCTCGACTATGAGGATACTTTCAGTCCCGTAGTTAAACCTCCAATAATCCGTACTTTCACTTGTCCTGACATCTCCTACGCAGTTCAACAAATTTGTTTGTTCATGCATGATCCTCGTAAGTCTCATCTCCATGCGCTTAAACGCATTCTTCGCTATACCAAAGGTACTATATCTCATGGTCTCCATCTTCATCCTTTCTCCACTAATAATCTCTGTGCTTATTCTGACGCTGATTGCCTGGATACTCGTCGTTCCAACTTTGGCTATTGTGTTTTCTTGGGTTTGAATCTTATCTCCTGGTCTTCCAAATGCCAACCCACTGTCTCTGGTTCTAGTGCCGAAGCTGAGTATTGTGCTGTTGCAAATGCAGTTGCCGAAGCTTGTTGGCTTTGCAATCTTCTTCTACAATTACATTCTCCTCTTCTTAAAGCTACTATTGTTTATTGTGATAACATTAATTTTGTCTACTTATGTTCTAACCTTGTTTAGCACCTACGCAATAAAGATGTAGAATTGGATTTGCATTTTGTATGTGAAAAAGTTGCCTTAGGGGAGTTACGTGTTTTGCACGTCCCTTCCCACTATCAGTTACGAAGGGTCTTCCCTCATCTTCATTTACAAATTTCAGCTCCAGTCTCAGCATCAGGGAACATCCAACTTCGACGGCGGGGGCATGTTAGACTTATATTTTATGTTAATTTCCTTTCCTTGTATTTAGTCTAGAATATCTCTTGGTTCCTTGTTTATAATTAGGTTATATCTTTTCATATCTGTTGTAACCTCTGTATATATTTTCATATAGTGAGAATCATCCTCAAGGTGAATTATACAAAGCTACATCAACAAGCTGCGTAGTTCAACTTTCGACTTTTCTCCTCTTGGAGTTATCTGCTTTCATCTTAGATTAACTTGCTTATAATTCAGTTCCGTTTTGTCTTGTTAAGTGCTTAGATAAATATATTGCTCATTGCTTAGCTAAGATCATGGTGGTTGGTGGATTGTCAAAAAGTCTGTTTCTGAACATCTTGTTTCAGACGTGACCCCGCGTTTGTTAGATAGATTGAATTTAATATATATTATATATATACCATTTATTTCTCAAAAAAGTATAAGCACATATAACAGCACTATCTAGGAAAAGTAAATTCAAATAAGTTTGGCCTATAACAACATTAATTTTCTTGGATGGTATGCAATAATTTATTATAATTCAGAATATGACTTTAAGAACTCATGCATCTCAAGTTTCTTGTGATTGATTTGAATATGCAATATGAAGTGGGGAAAGCGTACTTTATAGTACGAAGCAAATGTAACTGACTTAATTGACATTTATTTGTTGCAAAATTAATTTATGTATAAATAAGTGAGAAAAAATTATTTAAAATAATATTCATCTATTACTATTTTAGTGCGACTCTCTCAATCATCAACATGAACCGAGATCGGCAAGATCTTTATTGTAACAGGCTAAGTGCACAACATTATTATGGGCTAATGCCAAGACATTATTAAACATACACATAGTAATTTGGAGTAATCTCAGTACAATAAAAAACTCTGACGATCTTTTATGGGCAAAACACAACTCTGTAATTGGTACCAGCTAGGCAAGTGAAAAGACTTGTTGGATCATCTTGAGGATAACTATAGGCATCAGGATACCTATCCTTAAAGAACTTGGAAAATGTTGTTGGGCCACAACTTCCAAGTCCATCAGTGGAACAATACTAATTAGTGGGGAAGACAGTGCAAGGATTGTTACATCCTCCGGGGGCTCGAAGCTCATTCGGGTATTGATCATTAATTGGTGTTGTGTACCTGAGGTTGCGGCACACATTTGTTGTTGGGCTAAATTCCATCGGTATGTTGAACCCATCTACCAGTGAGATGTCTACAAAGTCCAAGTTATTGGGCTGGTTTAGGGCAAATTCAGCAAGGGTGTTAGGGGCTCGACCGTAGCCCTGACATTCTAGTTGTCCATTACAATCGCCAGTCTGACATTGGCCTCGACCGCTGCCATCAAAGTTGCAATTCATTCGGCCCCAAATTCGGGCTTGGGTAGTGCCTGGTGCAACGTTGATTTGCCATGATTGACCCGAATCAAGTCGTCTATCCCCACCTGGGGAGGCTGCAGCCCAAACGGTGTAGGGGCATCAGTTTGTGATGTCAAAAGTGGCAGCATGAGTAGTGGTGAAGAATAGGATTGTCAGAAGACAAGCTAAAAATGGGAGGATTTTGGTCATGAAGCTCATCTTTGTTTAGTATAAGATGACTTTGCTTTGTAGTTGTGTGGCTTGAAGAACAAATGGGCTAAGGTTTATATAGATGGTTGGTGGCATAGATATTGCGTGTCACTAATGCTCTCTAGTGTTTTGGTTAGACAGTTCAAAGATGTTAACAGAAATTTTTGCCTAAATGTCTATAAGTACAATAAATATATTTAATTTAAGAGGTCGATGTTGTTTTGGCCTAACGGTAAAACTTAGGTTATTAATTTGAGTTTGTAATACTAATTAATGATAGTTCATTTGATACCTGATGTAATGATTTAACCTTTTAGTTAAAAGGAAGGAAAATTTTAAGAGATAATTACATAGTTACGTTTCCCCTTTATTATAGCGACAACATGGAAATGGATAACGATGTTGGCACTCCAAAATTTACTATAGGAGTTCCAACTATAAGTTTTTACGCTTGAATATGACAAGATTATCCTTAGATTTTAAAACTACCCCTATGCATTCAAAACAAAACTATTATCATGTTATAGGTTTTTTTTCACTACTTTAAATCAAAGTCAATTAATAAAAATAATATTCGACAAAAATAAAACAAGTAATTAAAGTGTAGAGCATCATCAACAAAATAACGTAATAATATTTTAAATCGAGAATGAAAATTATTATATGAACCAAAAAAAAAAATATCAACTTCAATTAATTCACTCTACTTTGCCTTTATATAAGAATTTAGAAATCAATTTTATATTTTGTTCAAGCAATAAGTTTAGTTTCTTCGGACAATAAAGCATAAAAATAATTAACATAAATCATGCTCTTCTCTCAAACCAAAAAACTACACTTATAAAATTAATTAGCGACTTTTTATACAACATGAATTTGAATACATAAAAGATTTAAAATATAATTTTTTTTCTTTAATTGATCTTGATGAATAATTTTATGCTTGCATATAAATATATATTTTATGCTTTTAAGGATTAAAAAAGATCGTTATGCAGTATTGCTTTATTCATAAATAGTATTTTTACATGATTATAGATGAAGTAAAGAAATTTTTTATTTTTGATCTAGACTAAACATAAACGGGATTTTTTAATATGAAAGTCTAAATAGTGGGGGGGAAATGAAGCGAAAAAGTTAGCTTTTATTTAGAAATGTGTATTATTGTTATATTCTTAGGGAGTTGAATATAATTGGAGCTTCAATAGTAATTTTTGGAGCTCCAATATCATTCCTATAGAAATTTCACATAATTACAGAATTACACTGATACCCCTATGGTAATATGAGGAAAATTCTATGCTGGACCGAGACCAATGGTCTCGGTCCAGTATCTACCATTGGATTGGGGGGTAAATGGGTAAAAGCCCCCCCCCCCCCCCCCCTAGTGGTGGATCCAATGGTGGAATTGCCCGTTGATGGGTGGTAATTACTAGTACGGCTGAAGCGAATAGCTGAATAAGATACTATTTAAGTATATGATTGAATTTTTATTGAGTTTTAAAAATTATGTTGAGTTTGGTTTGATGGTTATTCTAGTCGACTCGAGTAATTTGATATTCTTAGATATATATTTATCATTTTTTAAATAATTGAGCTTCAGACCATATATATCGAATAGAAAAATATGTACAATTTGGAGTCAAGTATGGAATAGTTTGATTTTTTTTATTTTTTTTTTGCCATAATTATGAGTTTGAGTCTCGAAATCATATATTGTATAGATTATTGTGGTAGTACTAATTAGAAATTTTATACTCCATATTGAACACGGCACTAACATAATAGGTTTTCTTTTTTTGGGCCAAGTATTAACATACTAGGTTCATTATAATTATATGCAAGAGACTTTGAAAGCATTCGTGACACTGGCCACTGGAATATCATAAATACTAGACAAGCGATAATGTTTGAAGAGGAAAAGAAAATAAAGGCAGGGAAATTTCAATTGACAAAAGACCATGAGGCTAGACTAACAATGTAAGACCAAGAGTTTCCAATAAAATTGAGTTCGAGTTGAAATTCGAATTAGTATTTTTTTGATTGTGCTCACACCTAAAATGTTGGCAGAGAGTCTTGTCGGAATTTCTTTTTTCCACACAATTATTAAACTAGGAAAAATCAAGCATTTCTGGAATTAGGAGGAACCAAGTAAATAACTAACATTACTTGATCCAAACTAAGAGAAGTTCTTGTATTGCAAATTCAACTTAGATGAATTCAAATCAATGGTAATGTAACTGGATTTAATCTCGTCATATATGTGATCGTTTTCAATTTAGAAGGATATTATTTTTAATCAATCGCACACAGTAACTACACATCTTATGCATTGGTTAGTTTCTGTGATCAAATCTGTCCATATATAAATTATGGATAATTATTTAAAAACCTCTCAACTACATAATAATCCTCATATATATACAGCATAATTACGATGATACCCCACATCATATTACCGGGCAATTTTATGCTGGACCGAGACCATTGGTCTCAGTCCAGATTCCACCATTGGATCCACCACTAGGGGGGGGCTTTTACCCATTTACCCCCCAATCCAATGGTAGATACTGGACCGAGACCAATGGTCTCGGTCCAGCATAGAATTTTCCCCCATCAACGGCTAGTACTTATCTTATGAACTATTGACTTTCTATCCCCCATAAAAAGTGATATGAATGTAGGATTTAAGTTTCCAAACCATGCATCAAATAATATAAACAATTATATATATTGCTAAAAAATCAATCCATGTCTATATTGAGAAATAACTTGGGAAATAAATTTTTGCTTTTGTGAAAATAAGTAGTTGATCTATCTATGTTTCACGTTAAAAGGAAACGAATTAGATTAACGTGGATCCGAGTGTTCATTCCTAGCCCCTTGATAATCTACAACTTAAGATTATTTTTTAACCCCCGCGTTCGATTCGCTACAAGGTGGTTCAAGCCTTTATAATTTCAATAATTTCGGATTTTAAGGTGGCGAATGAAAACTCAAGTCAAGATACAAATTACCTATCAAATACTTAAATCTGAATAAAGGATCATTTATACCTCCATGAAAGTCTTCGATTCTGAAAAAATTACAAGCAAGCAAGTGCCAGTACAAGCTTTGGAAGCCAAATCCAGCAACTCTTGGTAGAACTGATACAAACTAGAACTATTGCTACACTACGCTACAGACTACTCCTAATTAGAGCTACTCCTAAGAAGAAAAATATAAAGTTGTTGATGATTCTGATGATGCCTTCTTTCTCTTTCGTTTTCGTATTTATCTCCGCTTCGTGATCCCACGTTCTCAAACCGCCGGGAACTGCCTCCAACTTCCTTTTCAAAATTCTCTCATCTTGGCGGGTTGTTTTTCTTATGGAATTTCCAACTCTTTGGACCCGCTTCGAAATTGATACCTTTGAGCCCGATCTGTTATCTTGCCAAATCTAGATTCTCATTGGGCCTATTCCATTTTTTGCTATAATGGGGCTTAATCTTTTATCTCTGGGCCCATTAACCAATGTTGGGTTATTTGAGTTTTTTAATTCATCAAAACCCAATTTCATTTTTAGTGTAAACAATCTATTATGATGACTAATATATATACATCCTCCAATAGATATTTAATTCAAATAACGAGCTAATCATGGACTGAAATCATTTGTACCTTAAAAGTGACTGGAGCACCAACATGTGACTGCAATAGTTATGTAGAACCATGCCGATTTTCAAGAATACGAACCACTAACTTCAAATTAGCGAAGAATACTGTATCATTCAATAGAACACCAACAATTTGAAAATTTATCGCATGTGTCGAATATGTGTCTGACATTGTGCAGGACATAATACACATAGAGACGTGTATAATTAACACATTATTTTATGTGTCCATAACCGATCAATAAAATAAAAAGTTCAACACACATCCAACATGCTAATGTCTATCACTTTTTGGAATATGACGGATCTTTTCATTCCATATGTTATAAACTTTACATAGGATTTATAAATGCCCATAATAAATTAAAGATACCTAAAAAAAAGTTGAAAAAATAGTATCACCCCATCGACATACACTTTGTGTATTTGTACATTCTTTCAATAGACTTTTTCTCTCTTTCTTGTCCTTCACAACACTATCGTCTATTAATCACATTTTTTTATAAATATTATGCATCGCGATGTAAACAAATCTTGAGGTTTGTATATTGATCGAATAAAAGAAAAATTATGAATTTTATTGTATTTGGCTTTTATTTATTTTAATTCATACATAGCAACGGCACATACTAGTTAGAAGATATATGATGAGAATTTCCTTTTTACATACTCCAACCAACTTCTATTATCAATTACGTCAACTTATATATTTATAAATAAATATATGAAAAAATTACTAGAAAATCCTCAAAATAAATTTTTACATCCAAAAAACCCATGATAATATTTGTCAATTCAAAAAACCCACTCCATCAACTTTTCATTCCAAGAAACCCAATATTTAGGGTAAACAAATTTATGGACTTAATTGTCCTTAGCCATGTAGATTAAAACTTAATCAATTGTAGTTTTGTAATGAAATTCATTTATTAAAAAATTTATATTGATAATCAATACTAATTTTGATTTTAATTTTAATTTTAATTTTTAAGATTTTTTAATCTTTTTAAAAAATTTAAAACATATATTCATGATACTTACCATATTAAAATCAAAAATAAATTATTTAACAATATCTTAAATTTTTAATATCACAAAATAAAATCTGTATTTTATGATGAATCAATTTGAAAGAATTAAAACAAAACGTTTCCAATAAGAAAAATAATTAAAAATTTATTAACTTAATAATGAAGGGTAGTTTAGTTAAAGGTTGTTAATCTTCATTTTTTGGAATTTTGGAATGAAAAGTTTATAGAATGGGTATCTGAGATTGAAAAAGATTTTCATGGATTTTTTTAATATAAAAAATTATTTTAGAGGGGCTTTTGTAATTTTCCCTAAATATATTATCATTATTATATGATAGCAGCCGTGCCATCCCTCAGAATTTTGGGAAAGATACAAAACTTAATCACGTATCTATATCTTGTATGTTTGCGGGCTGTTTCTTTACCCCACAGGCTGGTCCAGGTCGGCCTCTATATCCCTCGCCACCTCCCACTTGTGAGTGGGAGGTCCTGGGTTCAAAACCCAGGAGCCACAGTTGTGTGGCTCTCCCTCTTTTATGGAATTTGATAGAGTTTTTATGGCTCAGTTGAAAATTATCAACCCGAGTTTGTCGGGCTAGATATATAGGGTATCCCCCTCCCTCTTGTATTAAAAAAAAAAAAAAGATTGAAAGCACCAAATACTCATTTATACTTGTTATAGCACAAAATTTTCCGTCATTTAACCAATACGATTTTTGTATGGCAAAACTACATCTTTCATTCTAATTATCACTTAAGGCTATCCCATCCCATATGTCCAAGCTATCGAGCCATATCTTCACATATATACTTTGTGATTTGATTTGATTATGTTTGTTACATTTCTAGATAGTTTCCTACATTGAGTATATTACCTTCTTAGACTAGGTTACTCTTATTATAAATAATCTTGTACATCTACATTGTGATTTGGGTTGAATAGAATCATTGTTTCAAGTCCTCAATATGACATCAGAGCCAGTCACTTCTACTGCCGTGGACTCAGCCACTTCCGCCACCACAAACCCCATGCCGCCGCCGGCACCACCCACAACAAACCCCCTTACCCAAATTCACCATTTTCTCTCCCTTAAACTCACCTCCAAAAACTATCTTCTATGGCGCACTCAAATCCTCCCTCTTATCAAAGGTCTTCGTCTTGTTGGATTTATTGATGGAAAGAATCTATCCCCCCCCCCCCTCATCATCTTGATTCCAAAACAAACACCATTATCCCCATTCCCGTCTTCTCTCAATGGGAACAACAAGATAACCTCCTCATGAGTGCACTCTTCAACTCTTTGACCGAAGAAGTTGTCCGACTCATGGTCGAAGCCACCACCTCCCACGAAATCTGGAATACCCTCTAACACGCATTTGCCTCCCCCTCTTAAGCTCGCATCATGCAACTTCGCCTACAACTCCAAAACCTTAAGCAAAGAGATCTTTCCATCCAGTCATACCTCCAACAAGCAAAATCCTTCGCTGACGAACTTGCTACTGCCGGCCAACCACTTACACCAATTGACTTCAATCTCTATATTTTTAAAGGTCTCCGGTCTCAATTTTATGACTCCTTCACCACACACACTGCCAAATTCGAACCCCCTTCCTACTCTGAGCTTTTTAGTTTTCTCGTTACTCAAGAATTTCTTCAAGAGGACTCGGTTTCCACCCTCACTCTTGCAAATCCTTCGCCCTCTCCTCCTCCTGAACCGTCTGCCAATTTTTCTCATCGGGCCCGCCCTCCAATCCATATCGTGGCGGTTACAATGGTTATAATTTTTGGGGCTGCGGCCGTGGCTGTGGTTGGGGCCGAGGTAGAGGTGGTGCTCTCCACTCTTTTCACACTCCATCATAATCACACACTAATCAGCCTCCTCCATCTCATATGCCTCCACCACACTATTACAACAACCATCATCAATACCCGTCTCCCTATCCACCAGCATACTCGCCCGTTCCATCCACTCCCTCCGCCAACTAAGAGTACCAGGCCCCTCCTCACTCGGCTAATTGGTTTCCCGACACCGCGGCTTCTCATCATGTGACATCCAACGCTCAGTCCCTCTCTTCGGCTTCACCATATCATGTCCCGGATCACCTCCAAATTGGTCAAAGTTTACCTATTCATCACACATGTTCTTCCTTATTTACTACAAAAACCTGTACATTGCTTTTAAATAATATCCTTCATGTTCCTACTATTGCTAAAAATCTTCTTTTCGTTCAAAAGTTTTGTATTGATAATGCGATATTTTTTGAATTTCACGACTCATTTTTTCTTGTGAAGAATCGAAGTACCAAGAAAGTCCTACTTTCTGGGCTGAGCAATAATGGCTTGTATTCACTATCCTCCACCGCGTTCTCTACCCCTTCGGCCTCAATGGTTGTCCGTACACTGTCTCGGTTTGGCACCAACGTTTAGGCCATCCTAATTAACGTACACTTCATAATGTTATTCGCAAAAATAATTTAAGTTGTTCTAGTACTCATGCAGATTTTTTTTGTCATTCTTGTCCGTTAGGAAAGTCGTCTCATTTACATCTTCCCCCTACCCCCTCTAGAAGTTCGTCTATTTTACAGCTTATTTTTTCTGATGTGTGGGGTCCCTCACCATATCTGTCATCTGAGGGACATAAATTCTGTGATTTTTGTGGATGATTTTTCTGAATTTATTTGGTTTTATCCTTTGGCTAATAAATCTGATGTTTATGGTGTATTTTTAAATTTTCAAAAACTTGTGGAAAATCAATTTCGTACTAAAATCAAGTTATGGTGGTGGTGAATTTCAAAAATTGCGCCCTCACTTTAGTTCACATGGTATACAACACTGCATTACTTGTCCTCATACTCATGCTCAAAATGGTAGTGTCGAGCGTCGACATAGACACATTGTTGAAACTGGGCTCACTTTACTTGCTTCTTCATCAGTTCCATTTCGTTTTTGGCATTTTGCTTTTGACACGGCTGTTTTCCTAATTAATCAATTACCATCACCCTCACTTCACAACAAAAGTCCACATACTTTCCTTTACAATTCCACTCCCGATTATAATTTTTTAAAAAATTTTGGATCCCTATGTTTTCCGTTTTTACGCCCATATAACAAACATAAAATTGATATTCGGTCCAAACCGTGCACATTTATCAGCTATAGTCATTCTCATAAAGGATATTGGTGCTTGGATAATGAATCACAACGAGTATACATTGCTCGGCACGTCAAGTTTGACGAAAACTCTTTTCCTTTTCTTGAAAACGAGTGGCTCGTGTCCACATCACCCGTTATCAATCATGGAACTTGGCTCTCTCTTCCTCTCCATAACACAACTCCTATCTCAACTAACCTCCCCTCGGCCCCTCCTACATCGCCTCCTTCACCTTCCCTATCTTCCACTATGTCCTCAAAATCTCCTTACACGCAAACCCCCTCATCCTCAAACACCACTCTGCCTCGCTTTGTTGATCTCACTCCAAACAACATTCCTTCCCCTCCACACAACATTCTTTCCCCTCCACCTGCCCCCGTACCTCATGCATCGGTCTCCACTCATCCCATGCAACTATGTTCCCGTCCTCCTCAACCACCCAAACGCAATTGCGCTAATCTCTCCTCACTTGAACCCTCTCTTCCTACAACTCCCCTTGAACCTACGTGTTTTTCCTCGGCTAACAAATATCCCCGATGGCGTAAAGCCATGACAAAAGAAATTGACGCTCTTGTCACCAATGAGACTTGGACTTTGGTTCCCTTTCACCCGGATATGAATGTCATTGGCTCCAAATGGGTTTACGAAATCAAACATATGCCCGATGGCTCCATTGAACGCTTTAAAGCCCGGTTAGTTGCTAAGGGCTTTCATCAACAAGAAGGTGTCGATTTCACTGAAACCTTCAGTCCGGTCATTAAATCCACAACAATTTGTCTTGTTCTTTCTTTAGCTATATCACACGGTTGGACCCTGCGTCAACTTGATGTGCGCAACGCATTTTTAAATGGAGTTCTAAATGAAAATGTTTTTATGTCTCAACCTTTGGGGTTCGTAAATTCAAATAAACCATATCATGTTTGCAAATTACACAAATCACTCTATGGTCTGAAACAAGCTCCTCGCGCTTGGTTTCATCGCTTTAGAGATTTTTTGCTTCAATCTGGTTTTTGTGCATCTTAGAATGACTCCTGTCTCTTTATTTTCTCTTCCCGTGATATTCTCATTTACATTTTCATTTATGTTGATGATATACTTGTCACGAGTAATAATCATCAAAGTGTTGCAGATTTTATTTCATCTTTAGGCCATGCATTCGCTCTCCATGATCTTAGCGGCATCAACTATTTCCTTAGCCTTGAAGTCGTTTCTACCACCGATGGTGTTATTCTCTCACAGCGAAGTTACATCAACAATCTTCTTCTCCGGGCTGGCATGCACACGTCTAAACCTGTGTGCACCCTTCTAAGCATGATGGCTCCTCCTTCTCCGGGCTAGCATCACTTCCATCAAACTCTCTAAGCACGATGGCATCACTTCCATCAAACTCTCTAAGCATGATGGCTCCCCCTTCTCTGACCCGACCAAGTACCGTGAAATTGTTGGGGCACTTCAATAACTCACTCTGACTCGCCCAGACATTGCCTTCTCTGTGAACAAGATTTGTCAATTTATGCATGCACACTCTTAAGTACATTGGACGGCTGCTAAATGTATCTTACGTTATCTTAAGCACATGCTAGATTTTGGTCTTCATTTTCGTCGTTCCTCCTCCATCACTCTTACGACATTTTCCGATGCTGATTGGGCAGGCAGCATTGATGATAAACGTTCTTCGGATGGCTATGCTATTTTCCTCGATACTAATCTTATCTCGTGGAGTTCTCGTAAACAACGCACGGTTGCTCACTCTTCCACTGAGGCGGAATACAAGGCCCTTGATGACTCTGCCGCCGAGCTCACATGGTTACAATCTCTTCTACGTGAACTTCACATGCCTCTAGCTCAGCCCCCGGTTCTTTGGTGTGACAATATTGGGGCTGCCTATCTTTCCAAAAATCTAGTTTTTCATGCTTGCACTAAACATGTGGAAATAGACTATCATTTTGTGCGTGAAAAAGTTGCTAACAATGACCTTCAAGTTCGGTTTGTCTCCACAGATGATCGGACGACCGATATTTTTACCAAACCACTTTCATTCACACGCTTTGAGTTTCTTCGGGACAAGCTCAATGTCTTACCTCGTCCACCTTGAGCTTGCGGGGGTGTATTGAGCCATAGTTTCATATATATCTTCTCATATATTCTTTGTGGTTTGATTTGATTATGTTTATTACATTTCTAGATAGTTTCCTACATTGAGTATATGACCTTCTTAGACTAGGTTACTCTTATTATAAATAATCTTGTACATGTACATTGTGATTTGGGTTGAATAGAATCATTGTTTCAAGTCCTCAATACAAGCATAAGCATAAGACAACAAATAACTTCCAAATCATAGGTTTATCATCTTCTTATTATCGAATATCCCCCCACCCACCTACCCACACCCACACCCACACAAAAAAAAAAAAAAACTACTATCTCGTAAGTAAAAAATGAAAAAAAAAATTACTAGAAAATCCTCAAAATAAAGTTTTATATTCATA
Organism: Buddleja alternifolia; assembly: GCA_019426215.1. NCBI lineage: Eukaryota > Viridiplantae > Streptophyta > Magnoliopsida > Lamiales > Scrophulariaceae > Buddleja > Buddleja alternifolia. The sequence continues at coordinate 22,473,904 of CM033399.1, read as the reverse complement.
AAACTTATGATGATATTTTTTTCAAGCCGAAAAACCCATGCCATGAAATTTTCATTCAAAAAGCCCAAAATTTAAGGTTAAGAAATTTATGAATTTGATTGCCTTTAACTTTCTAGATTAAAAATTAATCAGTTATAGTTTTCTATAAAAACTAATTTATGCAGAATTTTTATTTAGTGTTAGATAATATAATATAGTTCCATATCTTTTTAATATTTATGTTAATTTAGGTTTCTTTATGTTTCCTTGTATTTATTTTTTCCTTGTTTATAGTTAGAGTTTCTTGTTTACCAAGTACGTGTATCTCTATAAATATTTTACTCAGTAAGACAAGTTCCCTACGGGGTTTTCTCTAATCTAACATGGTATCAGAGCCATGGTCTCTCGCTTCCGTCGCCATCCTCAAGTCACCGTCCCCATCCGGCGCCCCTTATCTAGTTTAGTTTCTTTTATCTAATTTTTTATCTTTATTTCTTCTATGGCCGCCGCCGCCGCAGCCAGCTTCTTCTCTCTTATCTAATTTTCTCTTCTTGTTGTTTTCCTATGGGCACCGCCACCGCCTTCTCTCTTTGGCCGCGGGCCGCCGCCGACTTTAATTTTGTTAGTTGCTGCCGCTCACCCTTGGAAAACGAGGACTTTGAGCCGCCGCCTTTTTATTTTATGCCACAACTTCTCTCTTTGGCTGCGGACCACCACAACCTTTAGCTTTTTTTAGTTGACATCGCTCACCCTTAAAAAACAAGGACTTGGAGCCGCCGCCGCCATCTTCTTTTATCTTTGTCGTCGTCTTCTTCTTAAATTCTCTATGACCGAATTTCTTTGGTCCAGTCTGAACGTTCAAGACTCTCATGTTTCGACTGCGGGGGAGTGTTAGATAATAAAATATCTTTCCATATCTTTCTAATATTTATGTTTCTTTATGTTTTCTTGTATTTATCTTTTTCTTGTTTATAGTTAGAGTTTCTTGTTTACCAAGTACATATATCTCTATAAATATGTTACTCAGTAATACAAGTTCCCTACAGGGTTTTCTCTAATCTAACATTTAGATGATTGATATTAACTAGGATTTTAATTTTAAACATCCATATTTTTATTATTTTTTAAAAATTAAAAAGGTATTTTTAGATATTACTTTCTTAAAAGTAAAAATAAAAAGTAAAAATATTTAAATATATTATGTCAAAAAATAAAACTTTATTGTACAATTAATCAATTTGAAAATCTGAAAAACAAAAAGATTTCGCGGAAAAGAAATTAAATTGATCATTTTTTAACTTAAGAATTGATGGGTAATTTCATATAAAAAATTGTTGATCTTAACTTTAGGATATATATTTTTAAATGACAAGTTTGTACGAGTTTTTGAGATTGAAATTATTTTTCATAGGATTTTTTGATAAAAAATTAATTTTAGGGGATTCAGTAATTTTCCCTAAATTTTATTGCTCTTTCACCTTTCTTTGTCTTTAGTTTTGACCAATTCTTCATCTCCTTTGCATATTATTTTCTTAGTTTTGATTTTGACCAATTTTTCTTATCAAGTTCGTTTAAAGATTTTTACTTTATAGTATTTTTGTTATTTTATGCAAAAGCTTCTTCCAAGTTTATGAAGATCGATATGAGAGCGAAATAATTATAGGTTCAAAAAGAGTTAAAACAAAGTTGAGAAGATGTATTGAACGGTAAAAGGGGACATTGGATTAAAGGGATAAAGACATACGAGCCCTTTTTGCTTTTTAGTGTATGTACATGAAAAGATTTCCGTTTAAACTTTAACGTGTGATGATCAATTAAAATTATTTACCAAAAAAATAAGTATATATACTCGAGAGTGATCACTGCTAGCTACTATAATTTTGACACACAATATCCTAGCAAGTGTACTAGGTCGTGCAAGTAATATAGTGGATGCAAGTCCGGATTATCGTACCCTAGAGACAATTGTATTTAAGTACTGAAATTACTGTGTTATCTAATTCTAAGTTAAATCAAGAGATAAAGATGTGAATTATGAATTAAAATACTAAATAACAATTACCAACTAATGAGAGAAAACAACTTTGAATTTAAATCAATGAGAAAAGTGATTAAGACACATGGTTCAACCAATTATTCAATTTGGCTATGATTCTATCTTACCGGATTATTAGATTGATTAGGTTAAGGTGAAATTCCCTAAATTACTTACTTTCCAATCTCTTGGTATAACAATTCTATTTTCATTAACGATTTCTATATCTCTATATGAAATTCAAATTAATGAAAACGCATTACACAGATTCATGGAATTTCCCGTTTTCACGGAAAGCACACACAAGGAAATCGAATCTATCTCTAGTCAATTTTACGTTGTGGTGTTTAATACCTAGATGCATCCCTAGTTTATCTCCTCTCGGTCTCAAAACTAAGCACAAATTCATACGATTGGTAGCTAAGCAATCATAAGCATTAAGAACAAATATTAAACACATAACGCAAAACAAATTTAATCCGAAAAAATAATACTCATAAATCAAACATAATAATTGGATTTCACATGGCCTCAATCAAAGGGAAATTAAGTCATAATCGTAAAAGAAAAGAGATAATTCATCTTGAAAGACATGTTCAATGAAAACAAATCTAAAAGCATGAAATTAAAACTCCCTAATAACGTTTCTTGATAGATCTTGCTTGAATTCTCCTTCTTCATAGACAAAGATGGAGTATCCTCGCGTTCTTCTTCTTCCCCAGACTTCTCTCAACCCTTTTGGTGTGTTTCAAAGTGTCAAACCCTCAAAAGTGGGCAAAAGTCCCGAATTTTGACCTAATAACGCGTATTTATAGATGCTGAAATCGGCCCTTAGCCGCGGCTAAAAAGACGGTAGCCACGGCTAAAATCTGTTGTTCACGTTTTTTTGCCTATTTTAGCCTTGTTAACTTCATATCTTCAAAGTACAAAGGTTCCTTCATGATCACCATGGCTAAGGGTCTTCATAGCCGTGGCTAAAGGAGTATTTTGAGAACTTCTTTGATCTTTTCATTCATTTTTGCTTCAATTCTCAAATAACCTATAAAAACACAACCAATCACAAAATCAAAGCATATGTGGCATAAATACACTCAAAAACTCATCAAAATACAAGAAAAGAGGCGCCTAAAAGGCGTAAAATACGAGCTTATCAACACCCCCAAACTTAAGTTTGATCGTCCTCGAGCAAAGAAATTAAAGCAAACACATAAGCTCAAAAATTCTACAACTCATACACAAAGACAAGATAAACACCTTAGAACAAGACTTGTGAAAAATCACTTATTCATGAAAAACTTTCAAATTCATATGCCTCAAAATTTCTGCAACACTATCCCAAATCAAGAACACTCACGTCTCCTCATATGTTTAGAATACACATTAAGCAAGATTATGTAAACAACTCAAACTCATCAACACAAACCAACTTTGAAAATATAACTTATTCGACTGCACAATACGCGATAACCATGATCAGAAGGTCTTTCCGGCTTGTAATGTAAGGCTCGGGTGTTGGCTTGGTACGGAAATATATGGAAGAAAATGACTAAGGGTTTAGAGAGCTTAAAACTCGATATCTTCAAGCTACACTCACTAACTAAGCAACATACTCAAAATTCTCATCACATTCCTTTCTCCTTTTTTTTTTCTTTTTTTTTCCAATTCACAACCCCCAAACTTATTTCTTGTTGAACTTGGGTTGTGTACGAGTTACAATACCTAACCAATGATCACCGAAACATCACATATATATAGCCTTGTCGAGAAATGTTTTGTTGTTTTTTTTTTTTCCTTTGTCTTTTTTTCTTTTTTTTTTTCTTTTCGACTATTTCGGCTCAACTTAATTCAAGTGCTTCTCACATCCGTATCTTTCATCTAGTATATCTCAAAACCTTCATCAATTCTCAAAAATTAACCAACATCAACCTCCTTCGGGATGTGCACAAAATAATAACACACACACCCAAACATAGCTAAAAGAATACCGAATTGTAAGCTCTCATAACCGGGTGATTATCTTTGTTTTTCTTTTAGGCTAACTGGTAGATGATGTGGTTTATGAACAAAAAGCGAATGGTGGTCTATGGTGTGCTTAGCACACCCCATTCTTATCAATAAGGCTCAAATAAAGGTTCTAGAGACAATGAATATACTGCAAACTAACATACGGCTGAAGACAAATCAAAAATGGCCTAAATCATATCATGGTCATGCAATATCAATGCATTCTTCAAAATTAAACAAACGTAGAAGGTTCATGCCTCAAGTCCTCAAAATTTACATAAGCTTGACTAAAAAGGATATCAAGACACAGAAAAAGCATGTTGATCACAGAGAAAAGAATTGGAAGCTAAAAACAAATGAGACAGCAAAATCATCAAGCTTCATCAGAAAAATGACAATTCGTTAGAATCATTCAAGGCATTTTCACTTGCACATATGTGTATAAATTACATCAATTTCTGGGCATATGAAAAAATTATCATGCATAACATGTATCCACCCCCAAACTTAATCAACTCATTGTCCTCAATGAGCTAAATGATGGAAAATAAAAGTAACTAAGGGAAAAATACTGCCTCGATCAGAGATTGAGGTTGAAATCTCCATATAGAATTTCAGACATAAATTGCATGGGAGCTAACTACAATCACTCGCGAAACTGGAGAATAGATGTGACCTAAACACATAAACAAAAGAAACCATCAATCAAACATCAATGGTAGTAATCAGGGAATTAGAATTCATTACAAGTCTAACAAGATAAAACTAAAAGAAAAACATAGAAACGAAAGACTAACAAAATGTCTCAGAAAAAGCATAACGATAAAACGAGAATAAAATAGCATATCTTGAAAATCATAACATAAGCTCAAAAGAAATCATTAGGATCAAATCCCAAATCCTCAGGTGATTGGTGTTGATTTAGATGTGTTGGGGAGGTTTTGGGGGTTTTAGGGAATTATGGATTGTAGGTTGGGAAAAATTGGGACTTAAAAACGTTTATGATTTTTTTTTATTATTATTTTTTTTTTTTTGTAAAATCGCCATTTAGCCGTGGCTAAAACCATGGGTAGCCGCGGCTACCGGGACAGAATGGTTTCAAATTTTTAGCCATGGCTATGGTGATGGGTAGCCGCGGCTAAAAATACTTGGGAGCGAAAATTTCAAAACTTTGTACTGTTAAGCCACGGCTAAAATGAACCATAGCCGTGGCTAAAATACCTGACATTATAACAAATATTTATTTTCTATTTTTAAGTAAGTGATGTCGCTCGTCTAGAATTTCTCACTTGTACGTAATGTTATACCTGAGACACGAAACAAACTAAAATAGAACAAAAGACTCAACTAAATCAAAACAAAAGAAATAAAAAAAAACTATAAACATGGGTTGCTTCCCAAAAAGCGCTTGTTTTAAGTCATTAGCTCGACTCCCTTGCACTGCTCATGGTGGATCATAAGGAGCAATGCCAATTTTGTATGGACGAGCCTTTTTGTGCTTTTTCCAGTTGCGTAGAGGCTTCTCCCCTCCAATCTCTATCACACAACCTAAAAGAATTAGAAGTGAGCATAAGGTCTCTTTCAAAAATATATAATTGAAGTGTAAAGATGAAAGGTTAATTGAAAGTGAGAAAGAATCCTCAATGGATGATTGCAACTCAGATGTGGCTGTCCCATACTCCCCTAGCCTTAGTTTTGACAACTCAAATGGTGGTTCATCCAAGTGAATTATATATCCTCTGATTTTCTCATTCTCGACTGTAGTATCACTTGGGTTCTCAAAATATGCATCGAATGAATCAATAGAGTTGTAAACCTTGACTTCAACCTCCTCCATTCTGTCTCTCTGGTTATTGATACAATTTTGTAAGAATTCGAGAGATATGGTGGTAGGTGGTGTTGAGCTCTTGAAGATTGGTAACTTCCTTTCATGGTCATGTGATGGAGTGGATTTTGGAATCTCTGTGGTGAATTGAAGGTGCTCCAGTGATGTTGTCTCTGCTTTACCACACATAGATTCTGAAGGTAGTGCTGGTGTAGTAATAGGGTGCAGACACTGTGGTGCCGAATTAACAACTTGTTCAACTTCTGTACTAAGTACCTCATCATTCTCTTCTATGCTACTTTGTGAAGTGGCTAATGATCTCTTTGCCAATAAGTTGGAAAGTTCATTGATTTGTGTTTGCAATGTAATCATAGATGCTTCGATATTCTGATATCGCTCATCATTCGTCTTCATCCATTGAATTATCAACTCTTCAAACCTCGGGCTCCTATCACGTTGTTGCTGATAATTCCCTTGATTCTGAAAGTCAATCGGCTGAAATTCTTCTTGCATCATACTATCATGTTGCAAGTATGAGGGTGAAGATCTCTTAACATAAAAACTTAATGGAAAATCTTGATGATTCCTTCCCCCGTGTTAACAGTAATCGCTATGATGAACGTCTCTACACCACGAACATAAATCTTGCACTTGACTCCCATAGGCTCCTACGTTCCATCCACGTTGTGACCAATAAAAGTTATTATTATTCATCTCTTCAAGAATAAAAATAAAAAGACTAAAATATAAAAAATAAAAAAAAGACTTAAGGTTAGAACAAATAAGAGAATCTCAATATTAAATAAACAATTGTCCCCGGCAACGGCGCCAAAAACTTGACACACAATATCCTAGCAAGTGTACTAGGTCGTGCAAGTAATATAGTGGATGTAAGTCCGGATTATCGTACCCTAGAGACAATTGTATTTAAGTACTGAAATTACTGTGTTATCTAATTCTAAGTTAAATCAAGAGATAAAGATGTGAATTATGAATTAAAATACTAAATAACAATTACCAACTAATGAGAGAAAACAACTTTGAATTTAAATCAATGAGAAAAGTGATTAAGACACATGATTCAACCAATTATTCAATTTGACTATGATTCTATCTTACCGGATTATTAGATTGATTAGGTTAAGGCGAAATTCCCTAAATTACTTACTATCCAATCTCTTGGTATAACAATTTTATTTTCATTAACGATTTCTATATCTCTATATGAAATTCAAATTAATGAAAACGCATTACACAGATTCATGGAATTTCCCATTTTCACGGAAAGCACACACAAGGAAATCGAATCTATCTCTAGTCATTTTTACGTTGTGGTGTTTAATACCTAGATGCATCCCTAGTTTATCTCCTCTCGGTCTCAAAACTAAGCACAAATTCATACGATTGGTAGATAAGCAATCATAAGCATTAAGAACAAATATTAAACACATAACCCAAAACAAATTTAATCCGAAAAAATAATACTCATAAATCAAACATAATAATTGGATTTCACATGGCCTCAATCAAAGGGAAATTAAGTCATAATCGTAAAAGAAAAGAGATAATTCATCTTGAAAGACATTTTCAATGAAAACAAATCTAAAAGCATGAAATTAAAACTCCCTAATAACGTTTCTTGATAGATCTTGCTTGAATTCTCCTTCTTCATAGACAAAGATGGAGTATCCTCGCGTTCTTCTTCTTCCCCAGACTTCTCTCAACCCTCTTGGTGTGTTTCAAAGTGTCAAACCCTCAAAAGTGGGCAAAAGTCCCGAATTTTGACCTAATAACGCGTATTTATAGATGCTGAAAACGGCCCTTAGCCGCGGCTAAAAAGACGGTAGTCACGGCTAAAATCTGTTGTTCACGTTTTTTTGCCTATTTTAGCCTTGGTAACTTCATATCTTCAAAGTACAAAGGTTCCTTCATGATCACCATGGCTAAGGGTCTTCATAGCCGTGGCTAAAGGAGTATTTTGAGAACTTCTTTGATCTTTTCATTCATTTTTGCTCCAATTTTCAAATAACCTATAAAAACACAACCAATCACAAAATCAAAGCATACGTGGCATAAATACACTCAAGAACTCATCAAAATACAAGAAAAGAGGCGCCTAAAAGGCGTAAAATACGAGCTTATCAAATTTTAAACCACATTAATAGACATAAAGGTACTCTATTTTTTATTTATTTTTTTGGTACAATAAAGGTTAGACAGGGTAGTCTAATCCCTTGGCTCAAGTCGCGTAAAAAGAAGCCTTCCACAAGGTGGTGTCTCCAGTAGAATTCGAACTTTTATCGCTTTTGGGGATCACAAATTATTTATCACTTGACCCAACCACCTTAGATATAAACGTACTCTATGACTCTATATGGACCATGTGGAAGAATTTGAGCCTCTTATAAAATTGAGCCTAGAGACATTTTCAGATCTCAATTTGGATACATACTTAAAAACTTGATAGTTTTATCAAAATTGACTTGTTCATATGACATCCCCGTCAAACAACAACATCATCATCATCATCAGAAAAGCATCATTATTTTTAAGTACAAAGTTAAAAGTTCCAAGGCTCTGTTTGCTTTTGTTTTTAAATTAATTTTGGTCAAAACTTATTTGTTTTATGTTTTTTTGATTAAAAATAATTTTTTTGGTCAAAAAAATTGTCAATTATTGTCTCCCTATTTATTTCTACTTTAGGGTGCCTACTAATTAAATCAACTACAATATAAGCATTTAAAACTTTTATTATATTATATTTTTCAATCATTAACTAATTATAAACACAACTTTTTAGACAAAAACTTACATGATTTAACTGTTACAGTAACTTTTGTCTTTTTTGAAAATAAAATCAAACACAAAATCAAACACATTTTTATCAAAATATACAACTTCCAATAAACCTTTTCAACAAAAAATCTCCAAAACAAAAGCAAACACAACCCAATTTTTTTCTAATATTGTTAATTATATACCAAATCTTCGATAATTTTGATACTAAAAAACTTTCAAATCTTAATATTTCGCACATTAAACTACTCGATGTTATAAAACCACTTCTATAATAAATTAACTAATTCACCTATGATTAAAATTACCAGCTTTTCTTGTCATATTCACTGGACTGTATAAACCAACCCGGATTGAGCTATCACCGAGTCGTTTACTTCAAGTTGACTGTTGTTTCAAAACTTCACAAACGTATCAAATTGATAATAACAAAGAAAGATTATATCGAGGCGAGAGAGAACTCTCTATCCTTAACACTAAATTGCCCCGCCTTGGTGGTACGAGTTCTTGCAATAAGTGTCCCAAGATATAACGATATTCTTTTTCTGAAGATTAAACCACTTCAATTTTAGAAAACTACGAACTTAATTTACTGTTGATATCTCAAGAAAAAGATGAAGATGGTTTTATAAAACTCAAGAACACTTAGAGAGAAATATGTTGTGTTTTGAGTTGGTGTGTTTCAAAATGGTTGGAATGGTTGCTATTTATAGGCAAAATCCATTTCCATAAGAATCAATCCACACCATCCATTTCTAAGATCAAATCTTAGCCATCCAAGATGTTCCACCACCTTGAAGTGCTCATATGTCATTCATGATGTATTCATGACATATTTTCCATTAAAATGTGTTGTGTCATTCATGATATATGCATGACATATTAAATAAAATTATATCAAAATATGGGATACACAATTCAAACCCTTCAATTTAGCACTTAATTTCTCATTCGTTCCGATTAGAGAAATTCGAAATGCTAAACTCATCTACTCGGAACGTAGATTAAGATTATCCAATAATCTTAAGTATCCCGGATACTAACGGCGTTCGAATTTCGTACTCAACCACAATTTGTACCATTTTATCCAACAATCCCCCACACGAATGAAATTAATGCAATGCATGCTCTTGAGATTTCGATTAAAAGTTTATCATATCAAAAGAGGTAGCTTTTGGCTTTGAACCTTTTCTAGTGAAATATCATCGGATTTACTAGGCTCTCCAATGAACGTGATGTCTTGAATTGGTCAGCCGTTCGTGTAAATCTAGACAACAATATTCACATAATAAACTTTCAGCAGTTTTTCAGTTCTCACGGTTGGGTCCATTTTGGCCGTGGCACCCCCTCTTGGTTTCAGAAGTGTTTACATTTTACTCAATGTTGAGGCGGCCTACACCTCACACTTACATAGGTGACTTCCTAATTAAGAGTATCCTGCCATACTCCACTTCATTTAGACAGTATAGGAATCATTAAAAGCCCGGCTTAACCTTTTGCTACAACTTGCAGGTTGCACTTCTTTATCCTAGGCAATGGGTTTAGAGTTTATTAATTAACTCTTAAGTGCCTTAATGAATGTTCACAACTTAGTTTTCCCATTGAACCATGATCTTGGGATCTCCAGTCAACATGGTTGGGTTTCCGCTGTGTCTATTCTTAAATTGTAGACTTTAATCCCATTCCTCTTGATAGGCAGTATATTTGATCTCTAGGCAATCCTTTCGTCAAAGGATCTGCAATATTCTCCTTTGATTTCACATAATCAATGGAAATAATCCCGTTAGAGATCAACTGCTTAATGGTATTATGCCTACGACGAATATGTCTAGACTTACCATTATACATACTACTCTGAGCCCTCCCAATTGCCGACATACAGTCGCAATGAATCAAAATCGGAGGCACAGGTTTTTCCCAACAGGGAACATCTTCTAAGAAATTTCTTAGCCACTCAGCTTCTTCACCAGCTTTATCTAAAGCTATGAATTCTGATTCCATCGTGGAACGGGCTATGCAAGTTTGCTTAGAAGATTTCCACGACACTGCTCCTCCACCAACGGTAAATACATATCCACTTGTGGACTTAGAGTCGTTCGTGTCTGATATCCAATTAGCATCGCTGTATCCCTCTATTACAGCTGGATATCTTGAGTAGTGTAATCCATATTCTTTAGTATACTTTAAATACTTAAGAACTCTAGTTAAAGCATTCCAATGCTCTTCACTTGGATTACTTGTGAACCTACTCAACTTGCTCATAGAATAAGCTAAATCAGGGCGAGTACAGTTCATGATATACATCAGACTCCCAATGACCCTAGTATATTCTAACTGTGATACGGGTTCACCATGGTTCTTGCGTAAATGAACGCTCAAGTCCACTGGCGTCTTAACTGGTGCACTATCACTCGGAAGGAACTTTTCCAAAACCGTCTCAACGTAATGAGATTGTGATAAGACTAGTCCTTCAGAAGTCCTCAGGATTTTAATCCCTAAGATGACGTCTGCAAGTCCCATATCCTTCATGTCAAAGTTCTTCTTTAACATTCCTTTAGTATTCATGATAATTTCATGATTACTACCCATTATCAACATGTCATCTACATATAGACACACTATGACGTATGCGTTATGTGTTTGTCTAACATACACGCACTTATCACACTCGTTGATCTTGAAACCATTTGATAACATTGTGCTATCAAATTTTTCATGCCACTGCTTTGGCGCTTGTTTAAGTCCGTATAGCGACTTTACAAGTTTACACACTTTCTTCTCCTTTCCAGGAGCAACATACCCCTCGGGTTGTTCCATGTATATTTCTTCTTCTAATTCTCCGTTCAGAAACGCAGTCTTAACATCCATTTGATGTATCTCAAGGTTATGCAGCGCAGCAATAGCGATGAATAATCTTATGGATGTTATTCTCGTTACTGGAGAATAAGTATCGAAGAAATCAAGACCTTCTGTTTGTCGGTATCCTTTGACTACCAAACGGGCCTTATACTTATCAATAGTTCCATCAGCCTTATACTTTCTTTTCAGAATCCATTTACAGCCTAAAGGCTTACTTCCCTTTGGAAGATCAACCAACTCCCAGGTATGGTTGTGCAAAATAGACTCGATTTCACTATTGATAGCCTCTTTCCAGAGTTGAGCATCTGGACTGGACATAGCTTCCTTAATCGTCCTTGGCTCCCCTTCTAATGTATAAGATACATAATCGGGACCAAATGATTTTGGAACTCTTGCCCTTTTGCTACGACGTGGTTCTTCATCCCCGGGATTAGAACTACTCGTAGACTCATCAAATGTTCTTTTGAGAGGAACTTGTTCATTTCTTTCCTTACTTGGAAAGATATCCTCGAAAAATGAAGCATTTCTAGATTCCATGATAGTACCTTCATGAATCTCAAATATTTCTGATTTATGTACCAAAAATCGATAGGCGCTACTATTAAGTGCATAACCTATGAATATGCAATCAATAGTTTTAGGCCCTATCTTAACTTGTTTGGGTTTGGGTATTTCTACCTTAGCCAAACACCCCCACACTTTGAGGTACTTGTAAGAAGGCTTTTGACCTTTCCAAAGTTCGTACGGAGTCTCACTCCTACTTTTGTGGGGAATCTTGTTAAGGATATAATTGGCGGAGAGGATCGCCTCCCCCCACAAATTCTCAGGTAAACCTGAATTAATCAGCAACGCATTCATCATTTCCTTAAGAGTACGATTCTTGCGCTCCGCTATTCCGTTTGATTGTGGTGAATATAGGGCCGTTGTTTGATGTATAATGCCTGAATTTGCACAAAATTCATCAAACGGTGCTCTGTATTCGCCACCTCTATCACTACGGATAGCCTTTATCCTTTTTCCAAGTTGATTTTCAACTTCTGTTTTGTAATGTGTAAACGCTCCTAGAGCTTCATCTTTACTTCTTAGTAAATACACATAACAATACTTTGTGCAATCATCTATGAATGTAATGAAATACTTTTTCCCACCTCTAGTTTGCACAAACTTCAAATCATAGATGTCACTGTGAATAAGTTCTAGTGGTGCGGTGTTTCTTTCCACTGAAGGAAACGGTTGTTTGACTAGTTTTGCCTCAACACAAATTCCACATTTATGTTCATTTTCAACTTTAAAAGTTGGTAATAAGTTCAAGTTGACCAATCTTCGAATAGTATTATAATTTACATGTCCTAGTCTGACATGCCACAAATTAGAATACTCAAGCAAATAAACAGAATTCTCAATACTTTTATTGCTTTCATTTTCAATTACAACAGAGCGGATTACATTCATTACATTCATCTTGAAAAGGCCCTGCTCAAGGTAACCTTTTCCAACATAAAATCCTCTCTTTGTTAAAGAAAATCTATCAGCCTCGAAGACTATCTTGAACCCATTCTTGACCAAAGCTGAACCGGATACCAAATTCTTGCGAATCTCCGGAACATGCAGAACTTCAGTCAATGTCAGTTCTTTGCCTGAAGTCATCTTCAGCACAACTTTCCCCATTCCAACCACTGGAGATGTGGCTGAGTTGCCCATAAACAGTCTTCGTCCTTCAGTTGGGGTATAGGACGAGAAGGCAGCCCTATCTGAACAGATATGGCGAGTAGCTCCAGTATCAACAAACCACTCCCTCGGGTTGTCCACCAAGTTGGCTTCGAACACGACGGCAGTGAGATCAAGATCTGTTAGATCGATCGGCACCTGTTTGTCCGACAGGTCATCGATCATCTTGTTGATACCCTGGACATCATCAACAGCTAGGTGCACTTCATTTTGCACCCGGTTCTTGCCTTTGTTCTGGTTATGGCCAGAACCTTGCCCATGAAACTTGTTTTTCTTGGGCTCTCTACAATCTCTGGCCCAATGACCAGGTTTGTCACAGTTGTGACAGCGGTCTCCCACCCTTGACTTTCCTTTCCCGGCAGCCTTCTTTTTCTGGGAATTTCCTTGGAATTTTCCTTGGAATTTTCTCTTCCTGTCAGAACTCTCCGGAACTTCAGCAATGTTTGCCATTGCTTGCACAAGGAGCTTCTTGTCTGATCCCCGATTGTCTTCCTCAATTCTGAGTCGGACAACCAAGTCTTCTAGACTCATCCCCTTTCGTTTGTGCTTCAAGTAATTCTTGAAATCCTTCCAAGAAGGCGGTAACTTCTCAATGATAGAAGCTACTTGGAAGGACTCACTCAGAGCCATGTTCTCAGCATGAATTTCATGTAATATAATTTGAAACTCTTGAACTTGGCTTGTCACAGACTTAGAGTCTACCATTTTGAAGTCTAAGAACTTCGCGACCACGAACTTCTTTAGTCCAGCGTCCTCAGTTCTATACTTCTTGTCCAGTGCCTCCGAGAGGTCTTTGGCAGTTTTTACTTCAGAATATACGCTGTAAAGCGAATCATTCAATCCATTGAGTAGGTAATTTCTGCAAAGGAAATCACCATGTATCCAGGAATCATATGCCTTCCTCAGATCACTATCAGTTGACTCAACCAGGACATAAGGAGCATTTTCCCTTAAATACCTTGCTTGGTTCAAAGTCGTGAGGTAAAACAACATCTTTTGTTGCCACCTCTTGAAGTCAGCCTCGCTGAACTTCTCCGATTTTTCAGCCTGAACCGGTATAACAGGATTAGCCATTGAAACAAATGGAGGGACCGGAGCAGAGCCTGAACCGGAACCAGGGCCCAACCCTGAACCAGAACCTAGCCTGGCACCCCCACCAGAGCCAATGCCAAAACCGGAACCAGGACCCAGCCCTGAACCGTAACTAAAACCAGAACCTCCACCGGAGCCATTGATAATACCGAGACCATGAATAGCACCTGGTCCAAGACCGAAATCAAGAGTAGCACCATCAACATTTCCCATATTTTCCATTTGAACAAATGATAACTTTTGAACAACAACAAGAAAATTTAGTGTTAAGTTTATTGTTTCAAAACTTCACAAACGTATCAAATTGATAATAACAAAGAAAGATTATATCGAGGCGAGAGAGAACTCTCTATCCTTAACACTAAATTGCCCCGCCTTGGTGGTACGAGTTCTTGCAATAAGTGTCCCAAGATACAACGATATTCTTTTTCTGAAGATTAAACCACTTCAATTTCAGAAAACTACGAACTTAATTTACTGTTGAAATCTCAAGAAAAAGATGAAGATGGTTTTATAAAACTCAAGAACACTTAGAGAGAAATATGTTGTGTTTTGAGTTGGTGTGTTTCAAAATGGTTGGAATGGTTGCTATTTATAGGCAAAATCCATTTCCATAAGAATCAATCCACACCATCCATTTCTAAGATCAAATCTTAGCCATCCAAGATGCTCCACCACCTTGAAGTGCTCATATGTCATTCATGATGTATTCATGACATATTTTCCATTAAAATGTGTTGTGTCATTCATAATATATGCATGACATATTAAATAAAATTATATCAAAATATGGGATACACAATTCAAACCCTTCAATTTAGCACTTAATTTCTCATTCGTTCCGATTAGAGAAATTCGAAATGCTAAACTCATCTACTCGGAACGTAGATTAAGATTATCCAATAATCTTAAGTATCCCGGATACTAACGGCGTTCGAATTTCGTACTCAACCACAATTTGTACCATTTTATCCAACATTGACTTAGAAAAAGTAGTAGTTAATAATTGGAGGGAAATAGAGACACCCCCAACATATAGAATGTTGTGCACTTTGCCCCTCATTACAACAAAATATAATATTAGTGATAAAAATTAAAGTGATAATATCTAAATTGTCACTAAATATACATAATGAGAGTCAATAATTTTGTCTTGTCACAAATAATAATTTTTAGTGACAATAGTATTTTTTTAAGTTGTCACTATTGGCAATTAGTGACGCATATATAGAGTAACAATTTAATTTTTATCACTAAGTTGTCACTATACATGTGTCACTAATTGTCAATAGTGACAACAATTTTCTTGTCACCAATTATCAAAAGTGACAACTTGTTTACAATTCTTGTCACTATTACGCATATGAAAACAACTTTTATGACAAAACAAAATTTGTTGTCACTTAATACATATAACTAGTGACAACTTTAATATTTTCAATTGAAATTTTGTCACAAATATTTTATTAACATTTGCACCCGACACCCTCACCCTTGGTGAATGTTGCATTTAACCAACTTTGACTGGAACCAGCGAAATCTTAGGAAATATTCCCGTACATGTAAGGGTAAAATCGTCACTCAGGGAGCAAAGTGCTAGAAACCCGCATAGGATAGGGGGTTATCTGCTTTGATCATAAATTTCTTGCATTTTAAAATTTTTTATTTTTTGAATTCAAATATTCATAATTTTCCAAAAAGAAAAAATTAAAGTCAGTAAAAGAATAAAAAATATCAAGAAAAAATAAAAATCAAGAAAAGTAAAAATAGGAATATCCAGAAAAAATAAAACAAATTTAGAAAAAATCATAATAGATTTCTGAAAAATAAACAAAGAATTAGAAGAAAAGAAATTCAAAAATGAAAAATCGAGGAACAGGAAAATAAATAAGAAACAAATTATAAAAATGAAAATTAAGAAAATAAAAAAATTAGTAAAATTCTGAAAATTTCTTTTTTGTTTTTCTATTATATTTTTATTTTTCTAGAATTTTCAAAATTTTAATTTTTTATTACTTTTCTATTTTTTTCTTAATTTTTCCAGAAATTTAGATGATTTTTTTTCTAAATTTTCTATTTTTTTTCGTTTGACTTCATTTTGATATTTTCAAAGTTTTAATAATTTTTTCTGAATTTTATCATTCTTTCTGTTTTTCTTTTTCAATTTTGTTTTGATATTTCAGATTTACTTATTTTTGTCTTTTCTTCTTTTTGGAAAAGAATATTTGAATTTAAAAAACAAAAAATTTAAAAATTTCAAGAAATTTAAGATCAAAGCAGACTACCCTCAATCTTATGCGGTTCGTAGCACTTTGCCCCCTCAGTGACGATTTTACCCTTATATGCGCCGAAATATCCAATTCGATTCCATCAGATTTGGTCTGAGGGAGTTAAGTGCACACTCCTGAAAGGTTAGGGTGTCGGGTGCACCTTTCAAAAGGTTAAGAGGCAAAGTTCACATCATCTCATAGGTTGTGGGTGTCTGCATTTAATATTTATTGATTATAGAAGGATATATTTGGAATATCCACAAAAATAATTTTCAAGATTTGTTCTTACGTGACGCCGGTGTAGATTAATCTTGACTAAAAAATTTCCGCTTTACATATTTAGTCCTAATATTTATGGATACGATGGATTGTTAGGCTGAGAATGGGACTAATTAATGTGTAGAGACTATTCCCTTCTTAGCCTAACAATCCATCACCCATCGTATTCTCACATATATTATGACTAAACTGGTAGTATGGAATTTTTTAGTCTTGAAGAAAAGTGAAAGCGAACTACGATTCTATCTTCATAAAAATTTAGGCTCAATCTGTTTGTTAGAGATTGGAATTCATGAAATCGAGAACTAGATATCTGATGATCAAATTTTCAGTTATCTGACTTCATTTGGTTGCTTTTAAAAAAATGAATAAGGATTTTTTTTTTTTTTTTGTATTTAATTCATGCATATCTCGTAAAAAATAAAATTCACACTGGAAAAGTTTCATTAAATAACCTCATTATTTAATCGGTCATTTGTATAAGTCGTTTCACCCAAGTTTGTGAATGTTTTATGTTAAAAAAGTTGATATTAATTTTATATTCTAATTATAATTTTGTATCTCATAGTTAATATTTAATACAAACTATGAAAATAATAAATTAATTTGACTAGAACACGTCAAAACAATTAATGGGTCTGAGACTCCATACTAACTATAATTTTACTAACAAAATTTAGACTCTAAAATGTTAGAGATTTTTGGGTTTTAATCTCACCAGTGTGCGAGGTTTTTTCCACTTTTTTAGTAGTTGTGAATTATATAGAAAAGACATATATAGTCCATATAGAAATCATCATTAAATATGGCTGATCCGGCAATGTAAGACCTCACAAATATAAGTTGTTCCTTGCCTATAGTTTTATTTTTTTTATTGGTATTTTCCGACCTTTAGTTTAGTAGTTAGAGAGTGTTTGGCTAAACTTATAAATTCTATAAATTTGTTTGATAACTTTTTCTAAAAACCAGCTTATAAAGCCCAAAAATAAGATGTTTTTGTCTTATAAGTTGTTTAAAAAAAAAAAAACCAACTCCATCTTTTTTTAAACATCTTATAATATGTTATATCTTACAAACTCTTAAAATATCTTGAAAGATATATAAGTTTATAAGATATTTTGAATAAGCTTAGACTAAATTCTAATCATGCAAATAAATCCTAACCCAATAACCTGCCCAGACCCATACTTTTCCTTATGAGTAAAAAAGATTCTGGACTATCTTTAGTTAATCCCCTTTTACTACCCATTCAAATGGCTCGGCCCAAAAATCATAATTCCGCTAGTACCTATTAAATGTTGAATGATGCGTTCACTCAACGAACGCGTTTGAAACTTTGGTTAGTTACAACTCGTGTTATACTCGTATGATACACACACACATATATATATGTAATTAAAAAAATATTTTTATCTTTCGTATGTATTCTAAACACAATGAATAATACTCATGTTTTTTAGTTAAACCATTTAGTAGTTAGCACCCATACTTTACATATCTCATTTTATAGTTGGCGAATAACACTCTAATTTTGACAAAAAAAACTATTTTTCTAATAATAAAAATGAAAATCATAATTAATTTTTTTAAGCACGAATTGAGTATTATACAATTAAAAACCTACGAACGTTGATAATTTATCAAAATATTAGTTATTATCAACTAAAGACTCACATAAACTATTATTTTTATATAATAAAATTACAAGCAATAAATATTTCAAACATATGAAAATAAGCTGTATTTTTAATTCGCAATTAATTCATTTGTATTCGTGTTATACTCGTATGTCTACCAATCCGTTTATTTCTCATTCTCGTATTCTTAGCCGATTTCTATACTGTCAATTTCAAGAAAATTTCGTAATATAGTTGTACGTAATAAATGATAAATTTTTCTCGTCCCATATTTAACTAACTAAGTTTGAAACTTTTAGATAATATTTATATTGTAGTATTATATTCTTTATTTAAACAATGAATTTTAAAAAAAAAATTGGCAAAAAGGGAACTTTTATAGAGTATGTCATTACCATTGACAATTATTTTGTAACAGCATTAATATGCTACATCATTCTATTTCTTATCAGTCTAAATATTTTTTTACAATATTTTTGTAAAGTTTGATGCTTAAAGTTTAACAAGCAAATAAGTATAACTTGTCATTTTACAGTATTAGTAGAGATTTCAAGTCTCACTGTTCACAAGAAGATTAAAATACCTTCTCACACGTACATAGATAGATACATACATGTGTATAACCACAATCATTTTACATAATTAAATTTATATTCAATGTAAAATTGATATATAATGTGATACATCAATATTTTTACCATTCTAACATATGATGCCACTAATCTAATAATAAATAATAATGCTAGTCTTTCTTGATAATTAATATGTAGGTTGATCTTTGTAAATGTGTACTAAATTAGTTTTTTCTTAACTACAAATGACCGAGATTTGTTTTCTGGCATTTCTGTTTCTAATTAATGAAATATCGTTTCTCTTGCCAACAAAAAAAAGGGCCGAGATTTAGTTTCTTTTTTTAGTTTATCTATACTATTTATAAAGAAAATGGTGTTTATAGACTCAGATTTTGAAACCAAATACACCAAGTTTTCACTTGCCAAAAATATCCTCCAAGTTTTGAAGGCAAAAGGTCACAACCTCAATACACTGTATTCGAACACTTGAGGCCTGATCTGAGATTTTACATTAATATTCTCCTTAATTATCCCAACTGCTCAAGATGCACATGCACGTTACCTCTCCTCATCCTCAACGAATCCATCATAACTGCTATTTTAACTTCTTCAATCTCGAAGTCATATCTCGCAAAATCTTTCACTTCTGATCATCCTTTGTAAAATAAAATAAAATAAAATCAACCGAAGAAAACAAGGAAATATCACCGAGCCGATCAAACTACACAGCATGTTTTAATTTTCAAAACTACATTTCAAGTTTTTATTCCACAAAACAGCACTTAGCAATTTGTTTGGACTTAGTAGAAAAAATGCAAACCAACACCGTGAACACTCACGCAACATGTTTGGTACTAAAACGGGTCAATTCGAGCTCAGTCCATGGATAAGGGATTCAACATAAAATAGTCCTTTTCTTTTGGCTACATACATGGACTAAAGTTGTATTGGAGTACGTAGTCCACCTCATTTTTTGTTCAGTTCCCAAAAAAAATACACCTGAATTGAAATAAAATTTTGTTTGTTACCATTATTATAGTTTTACTTAAACTAATAATTGTCGTATAAATAAACAGAATCAAATATAAAAACTATGCATGAAAACCAATAATATATTATCTTAACTATATACAAATGCATATAAGTATTTACCATACAATTAGTAATATATGTATAAGAAGATATTAGATATGTGCTCATGTTTATGCATAATTAAAATTAATGTACAATATTATATATAAATATACAAATATATATTTATGTACGTATATATTTTGTGTGTGTTTAATATATATATTGCAATGCATTCATACTTATAAACATAATTATTTTTATATATACATAAAAAGGAAAGATACGTAAATATAATATATGAAAACTACTATTTACAAATTATAAAAATGAAAATTAAGAAAAAAAATTTAGTAAAATCCTGAAAATTTCTTTTCTTATTTTTCTATTTTATTTTATTTTTCTGGAGTTTTCAAATTTTTAATTTTTTTATTACATTTCTATTTTTTTTTCTTAATTTTTCCAAAAATTTTGATGAATATTTTTTTTTCTTAATTTTTCCAAAAATTTTGATGAATATTTTTTTCTAAATTTTCTATTTTTTTTCCTTTGACTTCTTTGTGAAATTTTCAAAATTTTATCTTTCTTTCTGTGTTTATTTTTTTTTATTTGTTTTGACGTTCCAAATTTATTTATTTTTGTCCTTTTTCTTTTTGGAAAAGAATATTTGAATTTTGAAAACAATTTTTTTTAAAATTTCAAGAAACTAAAGATCAAGGCAAACTACCCCCATCCTATGCGGTACTTTGCTCCTTGAGTGACAATTTTGCCCTTACATGCACCGGAATATCCCATTAGATGCCATCTTATTTGGTCTGAGGGGGTTAAGTGCACACTCCTGAAAGGTTAGGGTGTCGGGTGCACCTTTCAAAAGGTTAAGGGGCAAAGTGCACATCACCGCATAGGTTGGGAGTGTCTGCATTTATCTCTAATATCTATTGATTCTGGAAGGATACACATGGAATATCCACAATAATAGT
This sequence comes from Buddleja alternifolia, assembly GCA_019426215.1. Lineage (NCBI taxonomy): Eukaryota > Viridiplantae > Streptophyta > Magnoliopsida > Lamiales > Scrophulariaceae > Buddleja > Buddleja alternifolia. Next base: position 22,452,777 of record CM033399.1, on the reverse strand, counting down.
TTTCAAGATTTCACCGCATAGGTTGGGAGTGTCTGCATTTATCTCTAATATCTATTGATTCTGGAAGGATACACATGGAATATCCACAATAATAATTTTCATGATTTGTTCTTACGTGATGCCGGTGCAGATTAATTTTGACTAAAAAAATTCCAATTTACATATTTAGACCTAACATTTGTGAGTACGATGGATTGTTAGGCTGAGAATGGGACTAATTAATGGTGTAGAGACTATTCCTTCTTAGCCTAACAATCCATCACCCATCGTATTCTCACATATATTATGACTAAATTGGTAATATAGTAATTTTTTAGTCATGAAGAAAAGTGAAAGTGAACTCCGATTTTACCTACATAAAATTTAGGCTCAATCTGTTTGTTATGGATTGGAATTCATGAAATCGAGAACTAGATACCTGATAATCAAATTTTCAATTATCTGACTTCATAGTCGCGTTTGGTTGCATTTAAAATATAATAAGGATTTTTTTTTAATATTTAGTTCATGCACATCTCGTAAGAAATAAAATTCACACTTATAAATTTTCATTAAATAACCTTGATATGGGTCATAATTTTCACTTCTCCTAAATGGGCTAACATGGAGTGGGCTTGTGTCAAAATAAATAAATGAAGAAAGCTTATGAATGGAAAGCTCATGAAAAGTCCAAGGATATGCTCATAAGAATGCTAAGAGGAAAGCCCAAAGGAAAGCTCATGCAAGTGCTTATGAGAAAGCTCAAATAAAAGGACGTTTGAGTAAATCTTGTCCTAAACTACCAAATCCTAAAAAGAGGAATATGACTCATCGTATCTGCCAGTATCCGAGAATAAGTTGGAAGCAATCCAAGACTCCCCCAACCCTAGTAAAATCGGCCATGAGGCCTATATAAATAGTTTTTACTTCATTTTTTGTAAGTGTTAGTAGAGAAAGTCAAGTTTTATTAAGTTGTATTACTTTAAAATTAGGGTTTATATTCTTAGATATTCAAAGTCAATAAAGAAAGTCAATCTTTCTCATTTTCCTCTACATTTTCTGAATATTTTTATATGTGTGAATTGAGAGTGTGAATCAAGAGTTTAAGAGTATTAATTACAACAATCAATCGAAGACCTTGTTGGTTCTCCGATTTTCTTGGTGTGAAAATCCGAACCACATCAAGTGGCGCCGTCTGTGGGAACAGGAGTTTAAGATGTGAGTCTTTGCATTGAAATGGAAGAAGTTCAAGGATTAAGACGTTCAGAGATGAGGAGTGCCGCCATGCATCCGCCGACGGCCGCCGCGCATCCGCCGACGGCTGCCGCACGCGGACAGCCGCCATTGGGCCGGCGGTGGAAGAGCGCGCGGCCACCATGCTGCCTGGTGTTGCACCGGGGCAGTCACTGACAGGCGATCCCACACTTGCTTCGGTTTTCGTGTTAACCGTTCCGGAAAACACTACCGTTGCATCGGGATTCACTCAATCACCACCTCAAGGAAGCTTACCCTCACAACAGGAGGTTGCATCGGGAGTAACACATGTATACACGCACCGCCATGAAGGAGAACACATGGCCCCTCCTAATTTGGAAAGGGTCGTCCCGCCACAAACCCAGGACGTACAAGAGCCAATTCTTCCACCACTGGCCAATGAGAACGAAGGTCTCAACCCGCTAGTGTATGGACAACTATCTATAGGTGAACGAGGCCAACAATTGGAAGGAGGTGATGAACAACATGCTCACCAAGTAGCATGTGCTATCCCATCAAATGTCCCGCCAGCAGGAAGCGACCTCCCTCTCGCAGATCAATGGGGATGAGCATTTGCTACAGCAATGGCCTATGTTTTGCAAGGAGGCTATACACAACGAATGAGGGAGATCCCGATGAGCATTCCATTGTCACCCCCGCCAGCTGTCCCTATGGAGATCCCTACGGTTAAAGCTTCAAGGGGAACCACGTTTTATACGCCACCGTTCCCTCCTCACCAAACATATAACATGGGAGCTCGTCCTTATGAGGAGGCCTTAGATGGAAATCAACAAAGATGGATTCACCAGCACCCTGGTGAAATGGGTGGTATGCCCTGGAGACAACCACCCATGAATCATGTGGGTAATGACGTAAGGCATCCATAGGCGATAAAAGGATTCGAGGACCTAAGAGCAGAAATGAGAGAGATGAGGCAACGCCTAGGAGGAGGTTTCCAACCCCCTCCACGAGGTGTACCATTCGGGCCATGAGTCTTAGCTGAAGAGCTTCCAAACAATTTTCGTGTCCCCAATTGTGTGAATATGATGGATCGGTGGATCCCGCGAGCACTATCAAAGTTTGAGAAATAGCGCTTTACTTCATCAGTTTACTGATGGGGTTAAGTGTCGAGTATTCTTACCCACCCTGACAAAAGCGCCCAACAGTGGTTCAATCAGCTAGCTGTGAATTGATTCATTTGTTTAAGGTGTTAGCGCGATGTCCTACATCAGTTTGCTAGCAGCCAGAGGTATCAAAAGACCTTCCTGAGTTTATTCAACATACGCAAGGAGTCAATGAGCCTTAAGAGGGTATATAAGAAGATTCACCATATTGCCCTGGAGGGAACTTCCGCGAATGCTGAAGCTAATGCCTTCGTGTAAGGTTAAAGGATGGAGATTTCTTCAGGTCCCTGGCTAGAAGCCTGCTGTCAATTCGACAACTTGGTAGAAAGGGCGGAGAAATATGAGAATCGGGAGTAAGCTACCAAAAAAAGATAGCTAGCAGCAAATCTGCTGCTAGGGATGAAAAGAAGACCCCGGTGGAAACCAAGAAGCCCATCTATTCAAATAGGTACGGGGAGAAGTACCAAATCCAACTCGGAACCTCTTAAGGTGACTCTCGAAAAGCTTTAGGGCGATAGGAAGGAGAACAAAGATGATGTGAGGTGGCCACGAAGCGCGATTTATGGACCAACTCATCTAAATCCGACAAGTATTGCTATTTTCTTAAAGATTAGGGCATGATACTAATACATGTTTGCATCTGTTGAGCGAAATAGAAAGGCTAATAGAATGCGGGCACTTGCAAAAGTTATGTACGTGTCATGAGAAGAGCAAGAGAATCTTTGAGGTGAGTCCTCCCACCGCGATATAGGGCAGATGTTGAAATGCATCCTAAGGAGGATCTAAAGGACACGATAGAGAGAAGAGATGAAGAAGGAAGGCGAACTACAGGCGAAATCTATCAATATGATAA